>OZ005661.1:135062260-135662260 GCA_963930645.1 Salticus scenicus
AAAACGTAATACGAAAATCTGTATATTTTCGTATTAAATACGAGATCTATGTTTTTACTTCAATTACCGTACTACCGTAGGTAGTGGAAGTATTGTATTCGGTCCAAAAATTTGATATAGAGTTTCACCTGATTTATATGTTTTAAGGCCTCCTGAGTCCAAAAAAGTAGTTTTTGGCAATTGGTCAGTGTGTGTGTGTGTGTACGAATGTGTGAAATTTTCCGGGTGTCATATCTCCAAAATTAATAAAGATAGAATTACAAATCTTCACAATTGATTCAGGTCTGATGTACAGATGAATTTTCCAAATTTTGGTGAAAATTGAAAAACCGGAACTGGGTCATCGAAAACCGGAAATGGGACCGTAAGCCCGTACCTCATAAACAGCCCTAACGATTTTCTTCAAAGTTGCTATATAAACAATCTATTAGATGTCCTTTCGAATGATATAATTGGTTAGTTCAGGAAAATTGATAGGCGTCCTCTATAAACAGCTCAATTTCAGATCTCATAAGTGCCTTCCTTTAAAAACGGCTGTACGAATTTTTTTCAAACTCGCCATGTTAACTTAATACTAAATATCCTTTTGTATGTAATTATTGTTTTCCGGTCAATAATTGAGTATGCCAAGTTTTGGTAAAAGTTGGTATCTCAAAAACGGCTCTAACGATTGTCTTGAAAATTGTTTCATTAATTCAATTTAGATAACCTTTTTCAAGTATTACGTGCATATTACAGGAATACTAACGGATCATCCTGATTAGGAAGTTCAGCTTTAGATCTCGGTAATTCGTGTTTAAAAAAATAACTATCTATTTCTTCCCCTTATTTTTTAACTCACTATGTAAACTTTGTTGTAGGTGTCTTTATACGTGTATCAAGTTTCTCTTACTGGAAAATCTAAAAACAAAATCCATGTACTTAATATCTCCAAGAAATGTATATAATACGTTTAATAGTGGGTAATGGAAGTCGTGTGGTTGTTTCACACCAGATTTTGTAATAGTATATATTATACGAATATTGTTTCATATTATTGATTTTTCCCTTAATATACATTATTAAAAACCATCAGTTATGGAAAAAATTAAATATATTTGCGAGATAACTTGGCAATCTTTTTTTTTTTTTTTTTCCGCCAAGGATGATTGATATAAAATCTTTTCCGAAAGCAAGTAGCGCAATATACAGCCGCTAGGGAATTGCAAATGACATTTGATTATGCAAGTTTCATTATGTTGATTGGAAACACGGTTCATTTAAAATAAATTAAATGTGCATTCGCGTTAGAAATCTACTTTTGTATAGGGCTTCTTTGGCGATATTTAAAATTTGGCACCGTAATAGCTAGGACGTTTCACTCGAAGGAATTTACGTATTTGAGATAACCTTTTTAATTCATCGCCAAAATCACAAAAAATATTAACGATCACTAATGGAGAACCATTACTAAAACAATAACCAGATTACTTTGCGGACGTTAAATTTAAGAAAATTAAAAACACATAAGCTCTGTGTTTAATAGAAATTAATATTATAAGAACAAATAAATAATAATTAAAGCAATTATGACGTCAACTTTATCAAACACATATTCATGTTATAGGTTTATTTTTCAATATTTTTTATTCATGAGTAAAGACATGCTTCTTTTTATGAAATAAATAAATAAATAACATAAAGTAAAAATTACCAACATTTAACAACTGATTGAAAAAAATAATTGTAAAATTATATTTTGACTTTTCAGTTGATAATATTGCCTGACTATAACATATAAACTGATATATATATATTTTTTTTTCTGCATATCAATTCATCGTTAACTAAAATTTGTTCATCCGTGCGAAGTAGGACGGGTCAGCTAGTAATTTATAAAAGACTAAGCTGAAAGAAGAAAAAAAAAAAAAAAAGAAAGGTAGTAAAACTATTCAGTTTGTAGGATTTTGGAATAGTACAACACTTTTAATAAAACAATGTAATTCCATTAAATATATATATATATTCCTTGATTGTAATACAATGAGAATTTTTATTCAACGAAAAATTTTGGACGTTCTTAATTACAGTTGAAATTTTTAAAGGAGAAATAAATATTATAAAAGCTACATTCAGAAAGTTTTGTCTATTTTACGGGATTTCATATACAGTCGAACCTCGCTAACGTAAATCTGAAGGGGGATAAAAAATCTGTTCATGTTATTAGTAGTTCCTGCTATCAGTTACTAATCTTCATATAATTAAACTAATCTTCATTATGACGGGGATTGTGGAAACAGTTCATGTTTAAAGTAATTCCCGTTAACGAGGTTCGACTGTATTACATAAAAATAACAATAATAATAATAATAATAAAAATTATACAGACACGACATTATTTCATTATTTAAAACATGAAAATCTGACATTGACAGATTTTAATTTAGTGCCAGAGGTCTACTGCTAAACTTGTTAATATCGACAAATTCTTCTTTAGTTAATTCGTGACGATCTAAATTCCATGATAAAGTTTTCATTAAATCAAACCAATGTGTTTCAGCTGCAGATATTGTAACAAATAACGTTGGAAGTCCAAACTGTCTTATAGCCGCAAAACAACGTTTTTTCTCTCTTTCCCAATGAGGGGGAGGTGTGCCTTAGGGGGGACTCATGTCAAAGGTGTGCCTTGGGGGGGACTCATGTCAAAGTTGTACCTTGGGGGGGACTCATGTCAAAGTTGGGCCTTGGGGCGGGACTCATGTCAAAGTTGGGCCTGGGGGGGGGACTCATGTCAAAGTTGGGCCTTGGGGGGGGGGGTACTCATGTCAAAGTTGTACCTTGGGGGGGACTCATGTCAAAGTTGGGCCTGGGGGGGGGACTCATGTCAAAGTTGTGCCTTCGGGGGACTTCATTCAATAAATCCCCATTCAATAAACCGACTGAAATTGGCCCTTAGCACTATTAAGAGTGACGTATAAAAAATCGACAACACTGTACCGACTGAAATAGGGGTACCTTGGGGGGGGACTCATGTCAAAGTTGTGCCTTGGGGGGACCTCATTCAAAAAAATATTATAAAAATTCGACAACTGTACCGACTGAAATAGGCCTCTAGCACTAAAAAAAAAAAAAAAAACAGATTATTTTAATTACCTTACAAAAGCAAAATTTCCAATGACCAAATCTCTCCATTTAACAAACGTGTATAGAACACAACGCACACACATGCACTATCTACCAGTAAGTATTTGGACACTTTGACGAATTTAGACGTTTTGACAAATATCTAGAAAAATTCTTTAGGAATCATCTTGAAACTTTGGTAGTGTAAAGAGCATTTTATACCTCATATATTGCATCAAAAATTGTGTCCCGAAGAGGAAAAGGGGACCAGTAAAAAATTAAACAAAAGTCAAAATGTTTAGGGTCACCCACTAAAAAGTAATGCTTTAAATGTGTTTTGGCTGTAGCATGTGACTATCAAGTATTTTCTTATTATCTGCATAAATTTTTATGAGGCTACAACATATACGAGTATTCATGGAGATATGCAGTCTTTTAATTATAACACGTATGGTATTAAACCCAGTGCAAAGTCATTTTTAGAAAATCTGGATACAACGTCAGGCACAGCATACTGCAATCAGAATACAAAAATGTTAAATATCTTACTAAATATGAGCATTTTCACTAAATAATTTTTAACTACGCATACGCTAGCTTATAAAAAATTTTGTTTACCGTAATTTAATGTATATAAGCCGCAGCTTATTAAAATGTTGTGAAAAAAAAGAAATGCTCTTAGATAAACCGCACCGGAAGGTAAGCCGCGGCTTATGCAAGCATTGTTACGATGATGTGACAGATAAATAAGGAAAAAAGATGTCTTCTGACATCTACGCAGGTTATAAATGAAAATAATGAATTATTTAAAAAATAATTCGGAAAAAGAAAAGAAAATCAAACTATACCAGTATGCAATGTAATGCAACAAATATGAGAAACACGGGAACAAGATGGGGGAATCCGGGCATATATACAAAGTCATAAAAATAATTAACTATAAATAAAAGTAATAAATTATTTTAAAAGGCACTGTATATATAAAAAAAAAATAAAGCCAGTATACAAATAGGATGCAAAATATTAAAAACAAGGGAACAAGATGGCGAACTCCAGATGTATATGCAAATTAATTAAAATAAGAGATTTTAAGCGTGAATCAGTGCTCGAGAAACTCGAATACTAAACATCCGTTTTCGGGAAAGATCGACTGTTTCAAGAAGTATGGACGACAGAATTTGGCATTATCATTAGATAGCCCGCACTGATAGATAGGCCGCAGTCCCCAAAAATCAATTTTTTTTTTTTTTTTTTTTTTTTTTTTAAATAGCCCACGGTTTATTTTCACTAAATTACGGTACATACCTTAATAAGTAAAAGTATTGAGCAACTTGAAACTTTATATGAAAACCCCAAAAAAATATCGTGTAAATTAAAAAAGTTATGAGTTATGGAATGAACAGAATTTCAGTTGTCTCAAAATAAAAGCTAAACTATAGGGGGTTTTACTCACCATTTTATTTTGATTCAATCAGTGCCCAATGATAATGCAGTGTTCACTGAATGTAAATAAATATGGATAAAACCCTCTATCATCTTCTTTTTTTTTTTTTTTTTTTTTTTTTTTTTTGAGAAAAACTGAAATTTTGTTCATTTTATCTCTCAAAACTTTTTTAATTTACACGATATGAAATTTAAAAAAGCTAGCGCACGTGTAGTTAAAAATTATTTAGTAAAAGTGCTTATATTTTCGCAAGATATTTAGTATTTTTGGCTTTTTATTGCAGTATGCTGTGTTGCTAAAGTTCCTAAAAATGGCTTTGCACTCTGGGTCTTGTTATATATAACGTGTTATACTTAAAATGTGGAATTTTTTTTTTCTTTTTTCTTTTTTTTAAGCATTATATCTCCATGAATACATGTAGTAGCCTCATAAAAATTTATACTGATAAAAATCTTCATAATCTTATGCTACAGCCAAAAAGCATTTAAAGCATTACTTTTTACAGGGTGATCCAAAACATTTTGATGTTTGATCAATTCTTTACTGGTACAGTCGGTAACAAAAGAACAAAGAACACTAGTACAAAGAACAAAAGTACAAAGAACACTAGCAAAAATTCCTGCGTAAAAAAAATTTCGCTTCATACGGTTTTGTTAAATAAATCCTTATCGAATCATGTTCTTACACTGACTAAGAAAAGGATTCGACAAGTATTTATTTAACAAAACCGTATAAAGTCTATTTTTTTTTACATAAGAATTTTTGCTAGTGTTCGGACACTTTTGTTACCGACTGTACCTACCTTTTCTCTCTTCAGAACACAACATTTTCTGAAATATATATAAGGTATAACATGTTCTTTACTCTACCAAAGTTTCACATGAAAAATGATTTCTAATTAATAATTTAATTCTAATTAATAAAAGATTTCTAATAAACAATACAATTAAAACAATAGAGACCAGTGGGTCTTCCAGAAAACTTTGGTTGTCCACAAAAAAATCGGGACATTATATGAAATTTTTAATGCTGTATTTGAAGTTACACTGATGTTAATTTAAACTTCAGTTTTTTTCTGAGTTACTTATTCTCACAATATTAGATTTCAGAATTTTCTATATGAAAGATGAGATAATTAATTGGAATATTTTTTAAGCTTATATCATAAAGTATCGGGCATAGTAATCCCTTTAAATATCTTATCTGCATTTGATACTTAACTAGAATTGTTCTAAATTTATTATATTACTAGCAGGCTACGCCCGCTTCGCTGGTCACTATTTTTAAATGAATCACTATCAGAGGTCGATCCAGGTTTTAATTTTTGGGTCCCTTTTTTGTGAAAAACAAAATATTTTTGTGAAATTTTTATTTATTTTTGTGAAATATAAAATATTTTTGTGAAAAAGTAAAATATTGTGTAAAATCTTCAGTTCTTACAATCACTTTATGTAATGTTTAATATCAAGTTAATAGAGTTTCGTTGAGCCAAATTAAGGCATAAATTAAAAACAATACTAAAAATATGAAAACATTTCATTAAAGGATCATTTTTATAAAACAAAATCTTGTAAAGGGACTCATTTTATAAATTTGAATTTTGTGAAGGGTCCCTTTGTATTGATTTGAATTTTGTGAAGGGTCCCTTTTTATGAATTTGAATTTTGTGAAGGGTCCCTTTTTATGAATTTGAATCTTGTGAAGGGTCCCTTTTTACTATGTGGAATTTTGTGAAGGGGCCGCAAAAGGGACCCAAATTTTGTCTGGATCGACCCCTGACTATAGTTAATGAATTCTCAAAACTGCATTAATTTTTATCATACGAAAAAAATAAATAAATATGAAATGAAAAAAAATTCTCATTGGTAAAATTACTATATAAAAATTCTGGTATCCAAAATTCTTTGGATATTCTTTCTCCCTTTGTAGGAACTCTACTCTGTACGTACAATAAAATAGCTGGAAAATTTTTTCTCTGATATTTGAGGTTTTACAGTTAATCATTATTAAATTTTACGATAATATTTTCATTTATGTTTGAAACTTCCATTTAATTTTAGGTTTATTAGTCCAAAAAATTCACTGTGCACATTTCATATTTACATTTGTTTAAGTTGATAACTTCAGCTAACTATTATGAATTTATTTTCATTATTGAATCCAAGTTTTTGTTATTCATTCTTCTGGGGTTATAACAAACGATTGTCATGAAAGTGTAATTTTCATTCTGTGGCATAGACAGGTTTATATTATATAGAATGTTATTCAGTTTTCCCTCTAGGATAGCGTGACCATATTTTTTTCATTGAATTCGAGGACAAATATGGCGGTGTCACTCGAATTTCGTGGACAAAAAATAAATAAATAAATAAATCACCTTAAATTGTAAAAGTTTAGTAATTTTTATGTATAAAGCACCTGAAAGAACTTATTTCAGCTTTTTTATTATACATATAATAAATTATTAAAACATTAATAACTTTATAACCGGCGTCCCCAAACGTGTTGAAATTTTTTGGGGACGAAGGTTGTTTTCGGGGACTGTCCTCGAGATTCGAGGACATATGGTCAGCCTACTCTAGGAGTGTTTCTTCGTCAGTTTTCAAGGTGAAAAACACTTTGCATCAGTTTGCTCTACCAGTGTCCGAGAAGTTCTGCTCTCAAAGCTGGTAGACTGGCGGGGCTGGGTTCGCACCCAGGTCACACTCTTCGACCCAACCGTTCGGAGTTTTCCTTAAATTTATCCGAAATTCACGTAATTACGGAATGGAATCCTCTTTAAAAGAAATAAAACGGGGCATCGCTCGTGCCTTAGCCTAGATAATTGGCCTTAAACCTCACATCACCACTTTATATCAATCCACTTCATATTTTATAGTTAATTATTCTTAATTCACTATATTAATCCCTGCAAGTGTTATTATCGTTAAAACTAAAAGAAAAATCTTGGTTTATGCGAAAAGTTTTTTTGTAATTATATTTGAATAATTTTCTAATAATTCTAAAAGTTTTCATACTTTTATCCTTAAAATTGTTCCAAAATCATTTAAAAATTTATAAAACGGGTGATTTTTTTAATGACAATTTTGTGAAAGCTTTCAGAAAATTTTATGCGCTTTATCACTCCGTGTGATTTAGGGAGGCATACTATTGTAACAATCGCAGCTATCGTAGATCACAAGTCGGATCGTACACTACGCAGCAAAATTATCCGAGCACTAAGCAATAATCCCCGTGTAAAAAAAATACACTGTTTTGTTAAATAAATCCTAGTCGAAACATGTTCTTAGACAGACTAAGAACATGACTCAACAAGGATTTCTTTAACAAAGCAGTATTAAGTGTACTTTTTTAAGACAAGGATTATTGCTAGTTCTCGAATACTTTTGCTGCGTAGTGTACGATCCGACTTGTGATCTATGATAGCTGCGATTGTTACAATAGTATCCCTTTCTAAGTTTCTTCAAATAATTATTTAGTAAATTCAATAACTATTTGAAGGAAATAGTGTTTACAAAATGAATTCAAATTTGTTGAGCACGTAAATTAAAAAGGAAAAAGAATTAAGAATAACAAATTAAAGGCTATATAATGAATTCGATTTTATCGAAGAGAAGGAAATGTTAATGAATAACTGCGATTGTTTTTAGAAAAGAGCATGTCATAGCTTAATTGAAGGACATATTAAAATTCCTTAAATTCAACGTTTTTTAACGAAAGGTAGACACGTATACTAACAGGCAGGCACATACCGAGGTCGCATATATCTATCAATCATGCTCGATATCGATAATGTAAATCTGAAGAAAATAATAATGCTAAGGTATATCGTATATCGCTACTTGTCAGTGATCGCACAAATGTTGAACTTTTATGTAAAATACTACGGTTACATAGATTTACTACAGTTTTTTTTTTTTTTTTTTATAAGTGAAAACTTTTTTAGGCACGTTGAGCACTTTTTGGGTGAACAAAAATCATGGAACTCGCGTCATCGTCACCGAACGCTTTCCATGAGCTATATGTATACTGTGTATATATGTACATACATAGATATACCTCCGTGCGTTATTAGTATACATTATATATATACAAAGAGTATACCTCTCTACATATATATCCATATATGTAGCGCACGGCGCGGCATGCCTCATATACATATATATGTATAAAATGTATACTAATACGAGTAGTATACTGGCTATTGGCATCTGTCTCTTTCTATTTCTATACTCTATGTATGTATGTATTTTTTCCACAGTATATACATAGTTCACAAAGTACAAGCACGTGTTTTTATACAGACTGTTATATTCTTCTTTTTGCTTTCAATATAAATTTTCAAATAAATAATAAAAACAAGAAAATTATTTTAGTCATATTACAATATTTTTACCTAATATAAGGCTTAGTTCATTTAATTTGGGTAGCTACAAATATTGTGCCGAATCATACAATACAGATCATAAACATTTCTTTACAAACCAAAAATAATTCGAAAATAATAATCTAATAGCTCGACGATACAATTCAGAAGTTACTTAGTTTTCACTTCTATCGGCAGTCCCCATAGACTGTTTTTTGGTGTGTGGTTTTTTTTTTTTTTTTTTTTTTCCTACTCTTAAAAGACCATTTGGCCTATAAACTCAAATTATTCCTCTCTAAACATTAGCACGCTGTACTCCTCACTAAAAATCACACGAAAATTTTGTTGATAAGGTTAAAAGGACTTGCCTACTATTGTTTAATTTAAATTTGTGAAAGATATGGTACTTTTTAACCAACTAAAGAAAAAAATACCAATAATTTTGCAATTTTTAACTAAAACTTTCAGGCTTCAAACATTTTCATTCTAGTTATTATATACCCTTCCCTCCGTGGAAGATCAAAATTGTGACGGCATGTCTCCGGACCAACCTTAGGTTGCCTATAAGCGAATGCGAAAATTTTAATGCGAGAATTTTCACGGTGTACACTACAGAAAAAATATGTTGTGTATGATCATTCTCTGGATTATTTTGTTACAGACAATTTTTTGTCAACGTATTTTTTGCATAACATTCTGAGCTTTTCCAGCAACTTTGCTGCCAGGATTTTTTGTAATATAACAGGATTTTTTTTTCTTTAAACTGTAAAAGTTCATGACGATCCTGTGCGTCCCATACCGTCGCTAACTACTCATTGCAGAAATTCGACGTTAAATCTAACCAACCTACTTACCCTTCAGTGTATGTATATGTGTACGAGTTAAAACCGATTGACTGCACATAAATCCTAGGCCTGGGTGAAATACCCTCCGGTTTTTGGTGGTCTTTTAAGGGTTCTTATATATACCGTATTTACATTTCTCTATATTAAGACGGGGGTTGCTAGAGTTTCTTAAAGTTTAGACATTCTTGCACCAGAATAACTGAATAGAATACCAAATCTTTTGTCTATTTAAAAGAACATTTTTTTCTTCATTCTTATATCCCTGTTTATTTCCGCAAATAGTTCTTAATAATCTGGTGTGTCACTCACACGACTTTCTCTTACCCTGAAATTTAATACTTATAAATACAGGTTGCAGATTAAGAGGTAAGATAACGAAAACAATTCAAATTAGGTTTCGGAAGAGTTTTATATGATAATTAGTTCTGTGTGAGGGGGGCTACTGCCCCCTCAACCCCCCGTTTCATTAATTCACCTACATTTATATAGAATTTAATTCAGTTATTAAAATAATAAGTTTACTTAAAATTATACAGACAATTTTCACACGCAACATTCATTGAAACTTATAAATCTTGATCAAACTTTTCCAGCAACAAACTTATATTAACTTCAAAATACAACATCTGGATCTCCTAAAATTATTCGTTTTTAAGTCACTCTAAGGGACAAAGACAAAGATCAACCGTTTAAAAACTTGCGTACGGTAATCAGGAAGCCTCAAAATGTGTAAATATACAAAAAACAAGCGATGAATATTTAGCTTAAAACATACATTATTTTCCATATCTCTATGAGGAATTTATTTCAATTCCCGAACGGCTTTCCTAGAAATGGAATATATTATTAGTAAAGCACATCCACTAACAACAAATAACCAGTGTGTTGTGGCCACCACATGGCTTTCTTCTATATTTTCCTATACAAATTCACTCAGTAAAAATAATTTATTAAAATTATTATTTAAAAAAATTACCTTCCATGATAATGCAGACGATTTCCATATTAGAGAAGTAGTAGAAAACTAAATATCCAAAAAAAGTTGGCTTTATTCTCAATATTACATTAAATAATAATAATAATAATAATAATAATAAATACTAAATATATTATTATTATTATTATTATTATTATTATTATTTATTTATTTTTTTTTTTTTTGTTAAAAATGAAAAGCATTGATAACTTTATTTTTAATTATCGCAGATCGATGATTCAATCATTCGTTTTAAAGGTATTGACGAGCTCTTTTGAAAGATACCCATCATAAAAATTTACTCCCCTAGAGGGGTGACTTCCCCCCCCCCCGGGGGGAGGCGAGGCTCCTACATACACAAAAAATTTTTCCCAGTTAACTATCTCTATTACAAAAAATATATATTACTGTCATTTGGTTAAGTGCTGTCTATAGATGTTAAACTCTACTTACCTGCAATTTCCCCTTACATGCAATGTATTTGAATATATTTGAGTGTCCCTGTATATGAACCATTTCCTTCATCTCAACGAAAAGCTTAGTGTAGCATCCCTATATGATACACATTTAGAATACAGAGTTTGGAATTTCTGCTATTATTTGTTCTTGATATATGCGGATAACAGACACACACACAAACTATTCGCTAAGAACATGATTTTCGTATTCAGGAGACCTCAGAACATGTAAATATAACAAAAACTCACTTTCAAAAATTTAACCCCAAAACAATACTTTCTCTACCTTATGGGCAAGAGAAAGTAAATAATCTGGTGTGTCACTCACACTACTTTCTCTTACCCTGAAATTTGATACTATAAATACAGGTTGGAGATTAAGAGGTAAGATAACGGGTACTGTTATATAAACCTATGTTAAAGAATGCAGATTAGGCTTCGGCAGAGTTTTATATGATAATTAGTTCTGTGTAAGGTGGACCTGCCCCCCTCGACCCCTCCCCCGTTTCATTAATAAACAAAAAACAAGCGATGAATATTTAGCTTAACCCTTATCGCTCGTATGTGCCTTCTGAGGGGATATTAAAAAATCGAGCAACACCTTAAGTTGTTACTCTGCAAATGAAATGTTATTTTTCTAAAACGTGTAACTATAGGCTACCTTTCGGCTATCGGAAAATTTGAACAGAAAGATTTGTTTTATTTTACTTCATCATTAAATAAAATAAATCTTTAGAAAAATTATTACAATTTTTCGGTAGCCAAAAGGTCGTAAGTTGGAAACTATACTTGTGACGTTTTAAAGGAACGCCAAAAGGCGTGTCTTACGGAAAATATGCCGAGCCCAAAGGGTTAAAACATACATTATTTACCATATCTCTATGAGGAATTTATTTCAATTCCCGAACAGCTTTCCTGGAAATGGTAAAATATTATTAGTAAAGCACATCCACTAACAACTAATAACTAGTGTGTTGTGGCCACCACACGACTTTCTTCTATATTTTCCTATACCAATTCACTCAGTAAAAATATTTTATTAAAAATATTATTTAAAAAAATTATCTTCCATGATAATGCACACAATTTGCATGTTAGAGAAGTAGTATAACACTAAATATCCGAAAAAAAAAAATAGTTGAATTTATTCTCAATATTACATTAAAAAAAGAAAAAAAAAAATTTAAAAATGAAAAAAAATGATAACTTTATTTTAAATTATTGCAGATCGATGTTTCAACCATTCGTTTTAAAGATATTGGCGAGCTCTTTTGAAAGATACCCATCATGAAAATTTACTCCCCTCGAGGGGGGGATTTCTCTCCTAGGGGAAGAGGCGAGGCTCCTACATACACAAAAAAATTTTCTCAGTTGACTATCTCTATTACACAAAATATATATTCGTTTCATCTGTTTTAGTGCAGTCTACAGATGTTAAACTCTGCTTACCTGCAATTTCCCCCATAGACGTAATGTATTTGAATACTTTTGAGTGTCCCTGTACACGAACCATTTGCTTCATGTCAACGGAAAGTTTAGTGTAGCATCCCTATATGATACACATTCAGACCGAGTTTAGAATTTCTGCTATTATTTGTTCTTGAGATATATGTGTGTGTGTGTGATGGATTCTCCAAAATGCATGCAGTTTGTGTGACAATGATGTATAATATGTGCATATATATTCAGCTTAATGCAATAAGGCGTTTACAATATTGCAATTTAAACAATTTGATCCCATAAGGCATCAGAATTTTTCTTTGTGCCCCTTTAAAAAACTGTACAGTCGGTAACAAAAGTATCCGAACACTAGCTAAAATTCCTATATAAAAAAAGTAGAGTTAATATTGTTTTGCTGATAACAGACACACAGACACACACACACACACACAGACCATTCGCTAAAAACATGATTTTCGTATTCAGGGTACCTCAGGACATGCAAATATAACAAAAATTCACCTTCGAAAATTTGACCCTAATACAATACTTTCTCGAGCCTATGGGTAAGAGAAAGTAAAAATCAGCTTGTTTTAAAAAATTGTATAAGTGTATTCAATTTTACAAATTGTATTTTTATGGATTTCCATAAAGAATTTAAATCGATTCTTTTTTAAGACTGTACAATTAAAATTTAAGTAAATATGATTTATTATTATGTGAAACTGCAACTATTTGGACTACGTATAATTTAAAATCCATAGTAAACGGTTACACTATTAAAAAAAAAAAAAAAAAAAAGTTAGAAAATCAAAAAAAAATTTGTAAAATAAAATTTTTCTACATAAAATTTATGTTATAGAAATTTAGTTTAAAATAACATATCACTCTGTCAAAATAAACATCTGTATATAAACGTTGATACAAATTTCATATCAGGTTTACATATCTTTTCTGTCTTGCGTACGGAAAACTGTTATCAAAGTTGGATTAAGAAGTGCTAAATAGCTGAACAAATTGCGTTTTCCCGGCTGAGAGGTAGTATTGTTGCCAGCAATGCAATGGGTTAGGGTTCGATATGCTAACTGGTAGAACTGGCGATTTATATATATAAGAAGACAGTATTTGATAAGTGAAAATTTTAGAACTCTGGTTTTTGATGGATTTACATGTTTTGAGATGTCTTTAACATTATTTGAGCATTTTTAGAAAATGTCTGTCTGTGTGTTCATGTTAGTGTATGTGTATTACAAATTTTGTCAACGTCGTATCTCACGAACCAATAAATAAAATTTAACCAAACTTTGTATTCAGTTGGACCTTCATTTAAACTAGTACTGATTACATTTTGGGATTACTCGCTCAACGGGTGGTGCTGTCGTCTAACGTTTTTTCATATTTAACATTGCAGTATAGGACAAAAATTCATATAAATGTACATCATGATATTTATTTTTAACAAATGATTATGGAATTAATACGAATTATAGATAGTAGTAGCAGTAAACTAGGGGGGGGGGGTGCAGGTAGGAGCATCAATATTGCCCCTGGGAAAGAAGTATCTCACAGGGTGTAAATTTTCGATATGGGTATTCAAAAGAATTCGTCAATAGCTTCAAAACGAACGATTGAACTATAAATCTGTGATAATTTAAAACAGTTATTGATTTTTCCTTTTTAAGGGGAGGGAAACAAAATGCATTTCTTCTAATGTCGGTCCAAAATTGAATTTTTTTTATTTATTTAGGTATTTATTTAGTTATTTTTAATGTGAGAATTTTCACGGAAAAATATGTTCTGTATGATTATTCTCTGTATTATTCTGTTACAGAAAATTTTTGCCAACGTATTTTTCGCATAACATGTACAAATCTTTTCCAGCAACTTTGCTACCAGGATTTTTTTTTTCCTTTAAAGTGTAAAAATCCCTTAAAAAACAAAGAATAATACATACCTGTGAGAAATTAGCCTTTCTATGAAAAATAAAGTTTTCTTTAAGAATTTAATCTATCTTAATTAGTTTACGACACCTTTTGTATACGTTAAATATATAGCTTTGACGCTTTCATTTGATGCTTTACAAAGGAAAAACAATACTATTTTATTGTTCTCTTTATCATACACTCTTTCATGGACATACCCTGAAGTCAATTTTGTTTAACAAACATAGAGGTTATAAAAAGTGCTATTGCTTTCTCTGTTGCGAAATATCCGGATAGTGTCTCGTTCACACTGACAAGACATCCGGCAAAACAAAGTTTAACCTTGCTTTTAAAAATCAGAAATAAAACTCAACAACACATATTATTCATTTTCTTCATTACTCTTATTTTTGTATGTTGCTTTTCTTCTAGTAAATGGATATGTCCCAAAATGAAAAAGTAATTTTCACAGCGTGAGGTACTTTTTCATTAGCATGACTAATTTCTATAGCAGGACGTGGTGACCAATAATGTCATACTTGCAGCATCCGGCCCGTCACAACACATTTTTCGAACCATAGCGAAAGACAAAAAACAATCACGGGTAACACGTGCATATTTTTAATTACTCTGTTGAGTTTTGCTTATCTTTATAAAATACTTCGTTGCATATATTTGCATGAATTTAAAGTTTAGTAACATAGGTAAGGGTGAAATATTAACAAATGCATATACTTATCTGTTCTGCATTTCACGGTTGATTGTAATATCGATAGAAACTAGTATCGTCCAGTGGTCGAAACTCCACCAATTTCTTTAAGTAAACATTTAAATAATAAATATATCTTTTTCTGGGCATTTTAGTGAGGAAGAACACTATCTCGAAACCATATGTCAATAGTTTGAAAAAACAAATATATTATCCTCACTTTTGTTGCCAGACAAATAAAAAATATATACTCATGTTTGTGAAAATTGCAACACCATGAAGGGATTATGCAAACTGAACCAAACTTACAGGAAATGTAAATTGAGGTAAGGGATGCAAATAATTAGAATTACAAAGCGATTGCGCATGCGTGGAACGAGAACCGACTCCTTATCAATCGCTTGTTCTAGGTATATAAAGGGCTCTAAAGGAGCGTTGAAATCTGTTTATCGTCTTCTGTCTGCAGTAAACGTTTCATTGCTGGCAATATGCGTCGTCAAAAGCGGAGGGTACCATACCAACAACTAACGGAGTTCTACGAGGCGACATCGTTGCGTTGGTATGCGTGAGGATGGGTTTTCGTATCGAGAAATCGGAGCTCGCACAGAGTGTAATGCCACGACAGTAATGCGTGTTTGGAAGAAATGGACAGAGAAGAATCAAACAAGCCAAAAACCTGGCGGTGGGGAATGCAACAGAACAATGGCACAAGACGACAGACACCTTATCCGCATGGCTGTGACGGACCGTACAGCGTCATTTCATGTGTTATCACAAAGTTGGAGCACGGCTAAGGTGTGTTATTGTCTACCTCCACGGCTCGTCGACGTTTTCTGCAGCATGAACTGCGTGCAAGCTCTCGCTGAATCACAGACGCTTACGACTTCAATGGGCTCAGCAGCACAGCACGTGGCGTGCCCAGTGGCAACAAATTATTTTCTACGATGAATCTCGCTACAATCTGGAGTACAATGATGGACGAGTACGTGTCAGACGTTACAGGAGGGAACGTCTGCTCCCACAGTGTGTTAACAGCGTCATACTGCACAAACGCCTAGCATCATGGTGTGGGGAGCTATTGGGTATAATTGTCGATCCCATCTAGTGCACATTGTGGGCAACCTCAACAGGGATCGCTACATAAGGGAAATTTTGCAGCCAGAAGTCCTTCCCATTCTTCGACGCATTCCGGGTGCTGTATTTCAGCAGGATAACGCCCGTGCGCATGTTTCTCAGACTGCACAAGCCTTCTTCAGTGCACAAGAGTTTTCGCTTCTACCATGGCCTGCTTATTCCCTGGATATGTCGCCCATCGAGCATATCTGAGATTTCATTGGTCGGCGACTCGCTCGTACAACTGGTGGGGCGCATAGTAAGATTGAACTTTGTCGTCAAGTCAAAGCCATCTGGAATGCTATTCTCCAGGATTACATTCAAAACGTGTATGATTCAACGATGGGAGTGTCTTTTTAAAAATGCACTTAGTTAGCTCATTGGAGTGTATTTTTAACATCGCACTGTAGCTACGCATTGGTCTATTGACGATGGCTTGTGATTCACCCCTAGGAAAGGTCCAGAGACAGATCATTACAATTTTGCTAGTCTCCGGTGGAGACTACCCCCTTTCCCTAAAAGGGGGTATAGGAAGTCGGGAGTGGGGCCATATTTTGACTTGTTCGTATCTCATAAATGGTGGTTCTAACGATTTTCTTCAAGTATGTTATGTAAACTCCCTTTAACATAACCTTTCGTATGTACTAGTTGGTTACTGCAGAAAAATGGACAGTCTAACAGATTTCGTAGGCCAATTTTATGTCTCGGAAGCGGGTGTCTTAAAAAAAAAAAGGTCTCTACGGATTTCTTTTTTTTTTTTTTAACTCGCCATATTAACTGTCTTTTAAATGTGTTTTAGTGTGTATCAGATGGTTTTCGCTGTATAAATGAGTTTGGAAAATTTAAGTCAAAATCAGAAGTGAAACCAAAATTCGATATCTCAAAAGCAACGCTAACGATTTTCTTCAGATTTTCTTCACATGAACCCTCTCTTTTCATGTTCTTTCGTCTGCATTAGTTGGTTAATACAGGAAAATTCATAGGCGTCGTGATTTGGTAGATCAGTTCTAGATTTCGAAAATGAGTGTCTCAAAAAAAAAAAAAAAAAAAAAAAAGCTTTGACGAATTTCTTTATACTTGCTATATAAGATATCTTTTCTATGTGTTTATACCGTTTGTATTAGTTGGTTACTTGGAGAAATGGGTGAATGTCTGATTAGTTGGATCAATTTTGTCTTCTGAACACACTTCCAAATAGAATTTATAATATATGTAGTCGTGTGTAATGGAAGTTGCATGATTTTTAATTTTTACACACTACATTTTTTAATCTATAATCACAGAAAACAGTCTAAATATATTTATATATATATATATAATAAATTATTTTGCATTGATTTGTGAAGCTTAAAAGTTTACATTAAAAGAAAATTTGTGTTCATTTTTACCTGAAAATAAAAGTATGAGAGATATATTTATAAAGGTAGGCATTCATAATCGATCGAGACCAGTTTTAATTTCTGCTGTCAGGCAAATTTAATTGGGTGTAATAATTTTATTTTTATTTTTTTCAAAAATGTCCGTACACACATGTAGACATATGTAAATCAGAAAACGATTTTTTTTTTTTTTTTTTTTTTTTTTTTTTTAATTCTTAAGAAAATAATAATATACTTGATAACTGTGCATATAATTATTTATTCTGGTTAACTATAATTAATGAACACTTGACAAATCTTGTGTGTTTAGAATCTTAATTAATCACAAAAGTCCTTTGATATTCCTTGTATTTTTATTTTAAATGGTATTTTCGATAAAAATATTTTACTGAAATGAAATTAATGACACAGAATAAAATATCAGAATCAATATATCGATTACATGAGTTAAATAAAATTATTATCATACAAATATATATTACACATATCACAGATAAAAATGTTATTAAAATCAATACAATATTCAAATTTACAGAAATAAAAGAATTTTTCAGTATAGTATCATGATTTTATTCCATTCTGTTTTAACTTTTGATAGCTGATAAAATTAACATATTTAAAATTAAATGTAATAACTAACAAAAAATGTTTGAAATTTACATATATAAGAGACGTCAAATGAAATAATATTCATAAAAATGTAAATGTTACGCATAACACGGATAAAACTTTTATTAAAATTAATTATTAAATTATACAAATTTATAGATATAAAATAAAAGAATTGTTTATAGTATTTTATATTTCATTATTGTTATTTTAAAGTATAAATAATAAATTTTTATAAGTAAAAATAAGAAAAAATAATAAAGTTTTGAAAATAAATGTATGAAAAATACTTAAAGACGTGTAGAGTTCAGTCAAATATTGCGTATAAAAGCATATACTCTTTAACTACATTTCATGCGACCATGGAAGCCTCTGCGCAAGTGCGGATTCAACGAGTCCACTAGTAAAATAGGGGAGACAAGCTTTTCGTTGAGAGAAAATAAGCGATAAGGGAATTCCGAATGACTGGATGTTTACTAAATTCAAACCTGTTGGTCCACTTGGAAACCCTCCAAGATTTTCGACTCGTCCTCACTGTTGTACCAAAAATAAAATTAATTTTAGAAATATATATATGAAAATGATTACTAGAGAAGACAATATCGGTTGGTGTCATAGAATTCATAGAAATATATCCTGGTTATTAAATATAAATCATAAAATAAAATTATCAAGTTACTTAAATTTTACCTTTCATTATGAGTTCTAGAAAAAAATAATTATAAGATTTAAAAAAAAAAAAAACTTTTTATATCCCACGTTTTTAAATTTTCTGATGAATCATTAATAAAATACGCGAGGATAAAAAATAATATATAAGCAATATTTAAGCACGTGGACTCAGTTCAGTGAACTAATAATAATAATGAAAAAAACCGTTTAATTTTTTAAGGTTTACGTTTAATTAAATGTATTTATTTTTATGTCGAAATAAAATGAACTCGTAATTTTTTTTTTTTTTTTTTTTTTTTGGCAACAACTAAATTATAGCTAATATTTTAATGACTATTTTTATTGCTATTAGGAGCTTATTATTTTCATATTTTAGTTAATTAAAAGAAAACTATTCGAAAATCTGACTTCGAAGTATTGTGTTGTCACCGGGTTCTGAGCTACTGTGAAAGTTTCAAATGTCTAGCCAGTAGGGAAGTTAGTTAAAATTCAATTGCAAGATTTGTACCGGATAAACAAACAAGAATATAAGTTAATAAAAGCATGGTAAAATATATTTACGGGTACGACTGTAGTTAGCTAAATATTGATTTAAAAAAAAAAAAAAAAAAAAAAAAGCATAAACATCGTGAAATTTATAAAATATAAAGCAAAACTCTTTAATTACCTAATTTTTTGGCCACTGAGTGATGTAACATTAAAGTAAATTCATTCCATAGCCACTCACCATAGTACGGCAGATAATCAGGTAAAACAACCTGCCGTTTAACGAGTTTCACAACACAGCAATTTTTATAAATGACGAACAATTCTATTAAAAATACTATTCGAATGGAACAACAGAAATCAAATGCGTTATGACGTATTTGTCTTCCTAACACTATATATGATGGTAAAAGCATCCGTCAAAATTAGAAACATGAACTTTAAAAATGTTAAGTTCCAAACTCAATATCCTAGTACCTTGGCTACATTCCAGTAATATACTTAAATTTTTAGAAATCATCTGATATTACAAACGGTCTGATATTACTAAATTCTATGCTACGAAAGTGCATTAGCCTGTAAAAAGCGTTTAATTTTTTTTTATTATTATTATTATAACTTCTTAATTATTCTACGTCTCAAATACAGAACTACGTTTCAGCTGATCGTTGTACGAGAGAACAACAATAAAAAAAATTCATATAAAGTAACACGGGCATATAACAATGCCATCAATGCACTGGAATTCAAAACTTTTATTTTCCCCAGTAACGAGATATTACATTGCTTGTTATAAAATATCATAATTTTCAAGGCCTTTCAAAAAAATTTGACGTCTAATTTTATTATCAAGGACATTGTTAACAGTAAATGTTATGTCATTTCAAATCAAGAATATAATGTAATCCCAAGAGAGATGTAAAATAAATTAAGCTTAAATTAAGCTTACCTTGGTGTTACATAAAGAAGTATTTTCAATATTAAACATTCAACTGTTGGTTGTCCACATTGCTGATAAAAGAATTAACATTAACCATTTACTGTTTTCGCAATTTTTTCTTCAGGTTTCAAGCATAAGCAGGGGTTAATACAGGTCGAGTTTACTACCTTTTATGGGTACCTTCACAAAAATCAACCTGGCAAAAAAGGTACCTTCACAAAAATCAATCTGGCAAAAAAGGTACCTTCACAAAAATCAATCTGGCAAAATAGGTACCTTCACAAAAATCATTCAGCTAAAATCGGTACCTTCACAAAAATCTTAGTCATCCCAGCAAAATCTGGCATCTTAAATGAGCACATTTTCAAAGAAGAGTAACTTATTTGTGCATTTCTGTTGATGCGATTCACAAAGCAAGAATCATACACAATGTTGGTTTTAATCTACACAAGTGTTTTCTTCGGGCGAGAAATGGTGTAGCATAAGTAAACAAAACGATCCTCGCATGTATCTGTACAGACACGCTTTGGAGTTGTGGCCATAGTGTACTGTTTGCTGATTCGTCAGGTGGTTTGATGCTTTGATGACTGTATGGTGATGTGTTTATCCTCCCTTGTACAGTTCATGTGTAGTGCAGTGATAATAGCAGAAATAAAAACAACTCCTACTTACATTCTCTCTACTGAACTGTTTACTTCAGAGAGAAATGATTTTTGATTTCTGTTCTGTTATAAGCCTCACACCAACTGTTAAGTGTTATTTTTATTATTTTTCTTAGTTTGAACTCCCCCCCCCCCCACACACACACACAGAGAAAAAGAGTGCACTGCAATTTTTCACAAAAATAAAATATAGTTAAGATTTTTCACAAAAATAGGTATTAATTTTGAAATCCTGGATTGGCCCCTGATAAGATTAACATGTTAATAATTTTTAAATCAAGCAATATATCACCATTTTTTTTTCCATTTATGCTTCAAGCACTAAAGTCTTTTTTATTAGAGTTACTACACAAAATGCTTCAAAAAAAACTTTAATTTTTAATATTCAAATATTAAATTATAAATTAATTATACGTAAAATATTATTTTATGAATAGTGTTTAGCATTTATTAACGCACTGATTCCCTTTTAAACGAGAATATTTTCTTTATTTTCTTTGTTATACTACAGAACTACTTTGTATAAATCGTATTGTCCTACCCTTCTTTCAAAAATTGAAAATGCACTCCTCAAAAAATTCAAAGGAAAAAAAATCAAAAGCACACGATGCAGCGTATTATTTAGCAATGCATCTTAGAGGTGAGTTCGGGCTCTATTTTGGCAATCCGAGCCCGCCCGGGCCCGAAACATTTTTGAACTGAGCTCGCCCGAGCCCGAAAACTTTTGTGTGATCAGCCCGCCCGAGCCCGATATTGAAAGTGGTACGTTATGCAACGCATACACAATAGTAAAATTAAATACCGTTTTCATTTTCAAATTAATTTTCTTATTATCAATCCTCAATTTAAATAACTATAAATGTTATTATAACAATCTATAATGTCTGTGTCTCTGTATACATGTATATATTTATATAATGTATATTTATAGTGCAGCCCATTGTTTATAACGCGCCTATCGGGGGGACAAAAAATTTATCGGAATGAGGGATATAATGAGGCCCAATATAACGAAGGATTAAGGATTACTGCATAGCACTATGACATAATATGCATCCCGTTGAAAAAAAAGTTCTATTTAGAAAAAGGAAAGTCAAAGCTATTAAGGTTTGCAAGATTATTTTGTGATTTATAACCTATCATGACTATTATGGCATTACTAAAGGTGCTCTCAAAATGAAAAAAAATTTTTTTCTTCTTACATTTTCCAGTTAGTGAAGAATAAAATAAACGGAACTTTTAGCTTGAATCCGAGTCCGCCCGGAGCCCGATCGGGCTCGGGCTGAGCCCGTCTCATCTCTAATGCATCTGTGATGAAAATTTGACATTGGCTGTAGTGACCACATGTCTTAGAATTTCGTGGACAGTCCCGATTTGAATATCCTTTTTCAAGGTTTTGAAAAATTGTAGCAAAAACATGAATTAACATAAATATTACTTTTTCGGTCTACGTTTAGTTTAAAAAAAAAAAAAAAAAAAAAAACTCCCTAATCGGATATTTGTAATATATTTTAACGCTATTTTTTACAAGGTACTCTAATGTGGTCACTATACATTATTACACTGTTCTGCTATCCAAAAACCAAAATACGTTGACAAAAACTGTTGGTAACAAATCAATACAGAGAATATTCGTACACAACAACAAAAAAAAAAAAAAAAAAAAAAAAAAAAAGTTATATTACAGAAAATTTCTGGCAGCAAAGTTTCCAGAAAATATCCGTATGCTATGCAAAAAAATACGTTGACAAAAACTTTTGGTAAAAAATCAATACAGAGAATATTCTTACACAATAGCTAAATATATATATATATATTACAGAAAATTTCAGGCAGCAAAGTTGCCAGAAAATATTCGTATGCTATGCAAAAAATACGCTGACGAGACTTTCAGCAACAGATCAATCCAGAGAATATTCAAACACAACAGATTTTTTTTTTTTTTAATCCTGTTATATTACAGGAAATTCCTGGTAGCAAAGTTGCCAAAAAATATAAGTATGCTATTCAACAAATACGTTGACAAAAACTTTTAGATATTCGTACACAACAGATATTTTTCAGTAGGGCATACTTTAGAAAATCATTAAATAAAATGTTCCTGTTCTACCAACCATGATCGAACCAAAGTCCACTGTATCGTAGGTCTCTACTCGATGTTACCTCTCACTCAGTCATAGAAGCACGATTTTCTCTGTTACTTAATATTTCTGAATCTTGCTTTGATACCTGTTCTCCGTAAGCAAAACAGAAAAAATCATGTAACTTCCAGAAGAAATCTGTACGAATAAGTTACGGATTTTATCTGCTTATAAGAAAAATGCTTCTTTTGACACACAGAGATATAATTTTAAATTAAATCTTTGTAGTTTTAGAAAACAGAATTTTTCCATTTTTTAACAGAATATTTCACAGTATGTATTTCAGCTTGAAAGTTTGACATTTTTGCTACTTGCACTTGTTTGTATATTAGTAACATTGCACTACACTATTCACAACACCACAAGAAACACAAAAATTCACAAGAAACAAACAAAAATTGCCCTGTTTATAAAGTAAAAATGAAATTTTCAAAAGTGCACGATGCTGTGTAGCATTTAGTGACGTGCTAATTCTGTAATAAGTTTGAGTTTAACTCTTTTCTTTGTCTTATTGTACTCCTGATATTTACCAGTAATATTTTCTGAATGTATCAGTAACCATAAAATATACCACTAAATATAATACTAGATATGATGTAGAAATCACATATATTTTTAAAATTTTCTATTTAATTTTAATTCAAATCTATTTTAACGTTTTATATAAGAATTTACTGGTGTATTCAATATAAATCTTTAAATAAACACCGAATTGTTTCTTCATCAATAAAATAATTAAAAAAAGAGTGTAAAATAAAATCACTCAGAAAGCAAAATCTCAGTCTAATTTCTATAATTTCTAACGCAATTTATTCAGTTAGTCAAAATTATCCTTGAACAGAATTAAATTATAGCTATATTTTACGTATCTGTCCGTTGTGGTCTCTTATTTCGCATCACGGAAGTTTGCCAAAATTCAAGGGTTAATTTTTATTGCTCTCCTGCTTTGTGTATTCAAAATTATTAGCTTGATTAGAGTATAACGTATCGTAAAAAAAAAAAAAAAAAAAAAACTTTTTATGTGTTCTTGTTGGCGAAGAAATGAAATGCCAATATACAGGGTTAGTCAAAATGAATAGGACAATAAGAAAACTATTTTTAGACGAATGTATGTTTATTGTAACCAAACTACAGCTACGTTTGGACAGATAAACTATCAAAGTTTTATTTGGCAACACACATGTACGTTAATGCCGCTAGGAGACGCTGTTTTCAAAATGGCGCAATCAGGCAAGGAGAAGGCGTTTTGTGTGATGACATTTGCTAAAACAATGTCCAGCGACAATTTCGAGCCAAGTATGACAGGAACCACCTCATCGACATTCCATTGCGAGGTGGGTAAAGCAATTCATGGTTCGTACACATTTATGATAAAGAAAAGTAAGCAGTTTTTAAGGACTTTTTAAGGACCTCCAGAAGATTTTTTAAGGACTATGTAAAATAATAATTTATACATTATGTATTCATATATATATATAATTTTTTTTCCCCCAATGTACCTATATATAGAGTGAGAGGGGGAAAGGAGCACTGTTAACTAACATTACAGTCTAACACAAAACATAAAATAAAATTTCATAAGTTCAAATACAAATTCAAAAAGGAAAATTGAGAAACAATCTTTTTTAATTCATAAAAAAAAAAAAAAAATAATAATAATAATAATAAATTTTTCAGTTACTCACCAGATGATTCTGGAAAGTTGTTTAATTCAGTAAAGTTGAAAACATATCTTATTTTTTATGTATAGTTCAAATGTTAAAGAGAAAAAAAAAAAAAAAAAAAAGAATAGTTGATGAAGTTGAAACTAGTGGAACATAAGGCATGCAGGACAGTACAAAAACAATTGAAAGTAAAAAGGAAAATGATATTTTTTATATACATAAACTTTTTCCAGCTTAAATGTCCCTCCCCCTTCTCATCCCCACCACAGATGTTGCCATCTCGGTGGCATAAACTGCGAATTTTCGATTGCCTCCACAAACAAATCTTGAATCCATACAAAAATTGCAACATTAAAAAAAAAAAAAAAAAAAAAGTTTGATGTGGCTATTATAGCATAGACTTTCTTCTATATATATCTTATAAAATACATGCAATACCAAATTATTTATTACATTATTATTCACTTAAATTATTTTCCCATCATGAATGCAGACGACTTTTCCTGACAAGTGCAGACGATTTTTAAATATAACATCAAATGCCGAAAGCACATAGTCAATTCTGTACCAGCATCAGAAAAAAAAAGCATTTTTTTCTTTTTTCCATTAAAAATGAAACATTGATAACTTTGTTTTAAAATTTAACAAATCCATGGCTCAACCATTCGCTTTAATGGTACTGACAAGTTCTTTCGAAGGACTCTCATATAGAAAATTCACATCCCAGGTGTAAGGAAGGGTATTTCTGGAGCAATGCTCCTAGAAGTTTGCACTTTTTCCCCCTAGTTTACAACTGGTATAATCAATAATTCATATTAATTTCACAATCAGCGTTAAAAATATCTATCATTATGTATATTTATCCAAAATTTTGTCCTACACTGCCCTGTTAAAAATTTAGGGGAATAAAAGGATGCCAGCGCCACCTGTTGAGTGATTGATCCTCAAATATAATAAGCACCAGTTTAGGAAAAGGTCCAACTAAATATCAAGTTTGGTTAAATTTCGTACATTGATTTGTGAGATACAGCTTCGACAAAATTTGCGATACATGGACACAGACATTTTCTAAAAATAATTAAATCGTGTTCAGGACACCACAAACTGGTTAAATCCGTCGGAAAACGGAGATTGAAAAATTTTATGAGTCCAATTTTTATATATAGTGAGCGAAGAAATTAAAAAAAAAAAAAGAAAAAAAAATAAGTATACTGAAAAAAATCTGGTGTGTAACAAACAGACAACTTTTAATACTTACTATTACACATAAATTCGTTTTAAAGATTGTGCGGTCAGAAGGCATAAAATATACCTAAGTAATCAGACGTTTGTAGCAACTAATTAATTAGCACAAATGCTGGAAAGACATCTAAGAGAGAGAATTAATAGCACGTGTTCAAAGAAAATCGGCAGAGCTGTTTTTTGAAGCACCTATTTCTTAAATTGTATATTGACCTATTTAATCTGGAAGCCTATCATTTTTTCTAAAGTAATATCAGGTATTAATGAAAAAAGGACACCTAAAATGAATTTTTTTTTTTTTTTTTTTTTTTTAAGATTTGTTTTTAAGACACCGTTGCTGTAATCCCATTTCCAGTTTTTCCACAAATCTTTGCAAATTCATCTCTTTATCAGAAATACACAATTACATATGAAAGAATATCTAAAAGAATGTTAATATGGCGAAGTTGAAGAAAATCCGTAGAACTGTTTTTTATGAAACCACTTACAAGATGTAAAACTGACCAATTTATTGAAATCTGTCAATTTTCCTAAAGTAACCAAGGGATGATTTTTTTTTTTTAATCCGGCAACTGACGTTTTCTGACCATGCCTGTTAATCAAGGTTTTACTGTATTTATAAATCAGGTGAAAACTTTATATCGAAAATTTTGACCGAATACATTATTTCCATTACTTACGATAGTTGCGTAGTAGAAGTGAAAATCTAGATAATTCAGCACATTGAAATTCCAGCTATACTCTAAGTCAATAGAAATACTAAAGTATGAGACCAATATCTCGGTTTAATTACCAATCAAAAAGTTTTCTAAATAATTTTGGCCCCACTAGAGACTTGGGGAACTGGTTTGAGACTAATTTATATACCTAAAGTTTATATTTTTAATGATCTCATATTTGTATTTAAAATATAAACCTAATTTTTAAAAATAATTCTTAACATGTGCGTTTATTTATTTTATTTTTATTTTTTTTTTTTTAAGAAAATATCTTTTTAAATAGAGGATCAACTTATACACAAGTATTTACGGTTATATTGCTAGGCGAAATTACTTCAAGAACTCAAGTAACATGGTTTTGGGGGTTAAGGACGATAATATACTCATGAACCTAAGCTTGAGTAAAATGCCTTATGTTTAGGTCTTTCTAAAAGATCCTAGCCTGTATTTCTAAGAGTTTCAGAAGAGGAAAAAAAAAATATATATATAATGAATATATTATGATATAATATAATATATAATGAAAATTGAAAAGCACCTAGTCAGACATATGCTTATTCTTTCCCGCCCTTTCCTCATCACATATTATTTGTTTAGACCTCAAGTAAATAAAAAAGATTATTCTTTTTTACATTTTTTTTACCAAATCATTTTTCTTGTAGAACGTCTTTTTAGTAGTCCATGAAAAGCAGACGATTTTTATGTCTTTCCAACTTTGTTGCTAAGCTATTACGTGTTTTAGATTTATTATCGTTCCAAATATAAAATTGTCAGTTCAAAAAACGAATTTTCTTTTTTATTTATTTATTTATTTTTTTAAGTTTTAAATACTATAAGAGAAAAATAAGTACTTTTTAAGGTACAAGTATAAAAAGTAAGGAGTTTTTAAGGACCTAAATCAGATATAAAAAGTAAGGAGTTTATAAGGACTTCCTAGATTTTTTAAGGACTTTTTAAGAACCTGTACGAACTATGCAATTTGAGGAGACGGGCTGCTTATGCAAGGGTAAAAGCACAGGACGACCACGTGTCTCCGAAGAAACTGTGGAATCCATTCGTGCATCCTTTCAACGAAGTCCCCAGAAGTCGACAAATCGTGCAGCCATCGAACATCTGTGAAGGTGAGAAAAAACTTTGATAGTTTATCTGTCCATACGTAGCTGTAGTTTGGTTACAATAAAAATACATTCGTCTAAAAATAGTTTTCTTATTGTCCTATTCATTTTGACTAACCCTATAATGATAATTTGAATTTGGCTGGAACTTTATCATTCTTCTAGGATTGCTCCTGTTGAGAACATCTACGAATGTAGTTCTCAAAAATTTATCCGTTAGGGGAACTTTCCCTTCTTATTTTATGCTGCAAGTCAATAAAAAAAACTTTGTACACATTTTTGTGTCGATCTTTATTGATTTCTGGATTTGGTCATTTCAACACCTCCGGATAAAATCTTGGGTATTTCAATAGAAGAAATGTAAATCAAATGTGTAGCGGCGATCAACGCAAGAAAAATGAGACTTCTCACTTTACAATAACATGATGGCGTAGTGGAAACTGTCGAATAAAAACTTCACTATTTACATACTGACTACCTGCATAATTTCTCTACCTTCCTGTACGTTCTACCAGGATAACCACTTGACATAATATAAACATTGCTAAAAAGGAGATATGTGTATGTGGAAAAGATATACTTAGTTATTTCATATGTGTATATCTTTCCACACACACATGTCTCCTTTTTACCAATGTTTATATACCAGGAATGTCAAGTGGATACTTTTGTATATCCTTGTATGTGAAACATTTTTTCGATGTAAATAAAAAAGAAATAATTTGATATATCTATATGATTCAGATTTAGAATATCAAATTTAGACTTCCTGCCAATATTAGTTTTTGAGTTATGGTGTTAACAGATTCACAGACACATAGACCAGCCGCTGAAAGACCTGATTTTCGGATTCAGGGGATCTCAAAACATGTAATTGCTGCAAAAAATTGGTTTCCAAAATGTTATCCTGAACACAAATAGAAAAAAAAAAATCTCTTTTTACCATATATGGATAAGAGAAAAAATAAATATTAATTCACCTAAAATACATGTATAATTTAACAATTATAATTATAAATCCTAAAATGAACATAAGTATTTTAGTAATAGTTACTTAAATATTTCGTAATTTCATGATAATTTATTCGTGTTATTTAAGTAGTTTGAAATATTTTACTAAAAATTTCAACTAAACAATTTTTTTATTCGTCTGGTTTGCTCAATATTTTTCTGATAGTCACGCTATATTACACGTGAAACAAGACGTTCGAATGTCTTTTTTATTTTATTTATTTATTTATTTTTCATTTTTGTCAATTAACCTTCGATTATTTGAATTTATTCAATGTAAAATGAATTATTTATGAATGAATGTCGAAATTTTAATAATTATTTTCTTAACAGCTATCCAGTTCTATAGACGAATTGTTTTGAACAATAAGAATTATAAAAAAACCGAAGCCTATTTTTGTTTTCTAAGTATATAAAATTCTGCACGAAACATAATTTAATTTAGTACGACAGGACTTGTTTTAATCTATTCTTCCATATAAAGGCATGCAGTAACTGTGTTTCATTCTCTAGCCTCACGAACTATATTCATTTACTAAAATTCCTTTGGTGTAGCTTTAGCATAGGACCCCCCCATCGCAGCTTTTAAATTTTTGTTGCCATTCTGCGATTAATTAAAAGGGCTATCGCACTGCATAAGTAAAGATCTTTGCGAGAAACGTCCGAGCTACTTCTGTGCCAAATTTCAAATTTCATTAAAGGATTCTATACCGAAACTATTCCATTTTTTAGAACAAATTTCTCAAATTTATTTTAATTATTTAAAAAAAATGCATGTTCCTTTTTTTTTTTTTCAGCATAAAAAGAAAGATAGTTACTTATTAATTTATTCATTTTTGGCTCATAAAAAATTTAATCTTTCGATATATAGTTTTTATAATTTTAATAATTTTTTATAGTCAAATTTATGTCACAAAGATTGTTTACTTTCCCACATTTCCATTTCCATTTCTTTTATTAAATTTAAATCTTTTTCGGACTTTTCCATTTATTTTAATTTATTAGAAATTGTCATCATTATTTTAGAAACTTTATTTCCAGTAATTTTTAAAATGCTTATTAATAATTATTTGAAATAAATTTCTTAGTTACCTAATGTCGTCATATCCTTCTAAAATCATAATAAATACATGCAACTTAACTTTTCTTGTAAATTTTTTTTTAAACATATAATTAATAATAATAATAGTGTATAATATACAGTAACCGCCGCTTGATAAATTCACTTGTTAATAAAATCAGCCGCTTAATCTGATCAAAATGCCGGGACCGGAATCAAATCAATATAAACTACTTTTAAAGCCGCCGCTTAATAAAATCAGCATCGCCGGTTAATAAACTCAAAAATATCTCCTCAGCAGCCAAAAATATCATTTATGTACATTAATTTTTTTTTTTTTTTTTTTTTTTTTTTTTTTTTAATTCAAATTGTATTTTTTTTTCTTTTTAGAAATAGGAAAAGAAATTAAAGCACAACAAACCCTCCGTTACCGCTCATTGTCGAAGATTTTACACTTGTAGCCATACTTGCCAACATCCTAATTGATATTCCGTAGTGTTGTTAATCCCGCCCTTTTTTTCACACCGGTAAATTTTTAGAGCAGTATTCTCCAAATGCAATTACGATTAAACAAGAAGAAAAATACTCTAAAAAGATACTGGTGTGAAAAAGAAGGCGGAGCTAACAATACTACGGAATATTAATTAGTATGTTGGCAAGTATGCTTGTAGCACAGTTACAAATGAAACACGCCCCATAACTTATCTCCGTAACAATTTCAAGGAACGTATTCTTCAAAACGCAGTAATAAGTTACAAATTTGATTTGAAATGATACATATTTTTTTAATTTCTAATTATTAAAAAGAAAATTCTAGTTTTTATTCTGAAATTACTATAATTGATGAGGTTTAAACGGAAAGATTTTAAATTTATAAGAACAGTGCGAACTTTGGTAAAGTAACGATGATTTTCCTCAAACGAAAGTGCATGGGAACTTGGAATGCGTTTAATTTACTTTTATCAAAGAAACAATTAATTAATTATCTGTAAAAAATTAATTAGCTTTGTTTACTAATCCCATTATTCGTTACCTTTTGAAGCTTCTCTCCAAATTCATTCAAGTAATACCTTTTCCTTAAGTGCAGGAACGTCCGCCGGATATAAAAATCAGCCGCTTAATAAAATCAGTTTGGCTCAGAACGAATGGGATTTTAATAAGCGGCGGGAACTGTATATCAATCTATACTGAAGCTGTTCAATTTCTTCAGCATACTTTTCTAAATTTTACTTCTTTTTTTTCCCTCGATATAAAAAGAAATATAAAATTCAAGGAGTGATACTACAAATGGCGATACCGCAAAATCATAGATTAAAAGAATTAAAAGAAATACTAAGACCTGTCGTAATAATGATATAAATTTCAAAAATTTATTTTCATAAAATTTACACACGTTATACGCCCTTTTTATGTATAGTTAACGTACACATATGTTATGTACTCTTCTTTTGTCAATTAACTCTTAAATGCATAGCGAAGTACAGTCGGTAACAAAAGTGTCCGAACACTAACAAAAATTCCTATGTAAAAAAAGTACACTTCATACGGTTTTGTTAAATAAATCCTTGTCGAATCCTCTTCTTAGTCAGTGTAAAAACATGATTCGATAAGGATTTATTTAACAGAACCGTATGAAGTGTACATTTTTTACATAGGAATTTTTGCTAGTGTTCGGAAAACTTTTGTTACCGACTGTACATCTACATCATATGTTTAAAACTTCATATCTCTTTATGCAGCAACTTTTGCATAGTTTTTTTTTTTTTTTTTTAATCAAAACTATTTTATTGTTTCCGAACGCAACTAGTCCTTTCCGTGGAGGATCAAAATTGCGATGGCATGTCTCCGGACCACCTCTAGGGGTGAGTCCCAGACCGTCGCTAATTGCCCATTTGCGCAGCACTAGTGCGACGTAAAACCCAACCAACCAACCAACCGAACGCAACTAGAATAGTTGACAGTTTATTTCTTTATCTGTGACAATTTTCATTTGTTGGCGACAATTTCACTTCGGCGGGTGTTACGAGTTACGATTATTTATGTAAAAAGTAATAAAAACATACAGGAAAAATTGTTTTTGGATAGAAACAAGGTAATATTTACATTTTTGCATATACTGATAAATTTATGCAAGAAAAAAATAGCTTTTTTTTATGATGTAGAAGTACATCCATATATATATATATATATATATATTTGTTATTTTTTCCATTAACTACACCTATTTCTCAGTTGATTTCAAAAGGTTATTTATTAAAAATAAAAATTTCTGCATTTAAAGGTTACGTTAAATAAAACTTAACTATTAATTTCAATAACGAAAGAAAAAAATATGCTGACTTGATAAAAAACATTAATTTCTTTTGTAGTTTTATAATACAATTTTCTTAATAAGTAGAAAATAAGTTAATAGAATATAGCAATGAGATGCGTATTCTGACTGACACGAATTACGGAGCATATCGCGATATGGTCTTTTACGTGGTACAGCTGATTCATTGTTTCCAGTCATCATCCTATACAGTAGCACATCTAAATAAAAGTTATAGTATTTAACAATTGATGTTTTGCATTGCAGTCACGAACTCGGTAAAATCTGTTATTTTCGAAAAATACAGCTAATTATCTAGAGAAATATTTACAACAACAACAAAATTGGCGTAGAGGAAGAGAAAAATCGTTGACGCGTAATAAAATGTATAGGTGTAATAAAGTTTTACTCATTGTTGCCAAATTTAGGGACTTTTTTTATTCAATAATCACCAATAATTTTGAGGAGAGATATGGTCACAGACCTATTATAAAAGTGGACGGGACAATGCCAACCTTTTTCAGTGGCAAAGATAACTCATAAAAAAATCACGTGACTGTTGAACTACAGGAAGCCAAACTGGCCAATATTGAAATTTTCTTGCCATGCTCTAAACTTTGCTTTTTCTTAAGCAGACGATATTTTTTCCTTTTCCTTTGAAAGTTCTTTTTAAAATTTTTATTTTTACTTTAAAAGTTAGATTGTTTTGAATTAAAAAAAAATTTTATAGCAAGAAATAGCAATTAGATGTACTTTAAAAACCCTAGAAGTTATGTAAAATAAGGATTTTATTTCATAGGTAAGATTCTTTTTAATATTTTAATATTTTGTTCTTTTTAAGTAATTATTTTCATAAAATATTTATAATTGCTATACTTAATTCTATAAATTGAATTAGTTTAAACATATTATACCTTATATGATTTCAAAAATGTCCATGTTTATTTATGAGAGTTAAAGCGAGTATAGAAAAACCGAAGTCATAAACACTTTTGAACTTTGTTGGAAAGTGTTAATAACAAGGTAAAAATAAATTTCAGCAGCTGTCGTGTTTTACACAAGTTTGCTGTATCTTTTAATAATAATAATATTTATATTCAGAACAAAAAATTGCCAATAACGCGACAAATGCCAGAAAAGATAACCTTTTTTCAGCAGTCACGTGTTTCATCTTTGCCACCTTCACTTATAGCCCTTTAATATTAGAATCAGTGATGCCAGATTGGGGATTTTGTCCCCATTTTGGGGATTTTTTAGGCTTCTGGGGACTTTTTTGGGGAATTCTAAAATTTTTGGGGACAAATCTGGGGAGTTCAACTTTCTGTCAATGTTGGTAACATAATGATTTATCCCTACGATTAGGTACTTTCAATAGCTTTATTGTTATTTGGGGATTTTTTTTTTTTCAAAAATTGCCTTCATTTGGGGAAAAATCTGAGCTTAAATCTGCTTGATATATATATATATATATATATATATATTTTTTTTTTTTTTTTTTTTTTTTTTTTTTTGAAAAATTTTTTATTTTTCCATTTTAGAAGAAAATGGTAGAAATCAAGTCGGGGATTTTTTCGAAAAAAAAACCCTGATTTCGGGAAATTTAAAGACTTGTTTGGGGAAATAATTTTCGAACATCTGGCATCACTGAATAGAATGCTCCGTCCACTCTTATTATAGATCTATGTATATGACACACAAAACAGACGATTAATCTTCGAAATGATTAGTCAACCGTTACAATTAAAATTAACTGACAGATACTGAATAAAACAATCCCTAAATTTGTCAACACTGGTTTTACTGCCGGTCTAAAAAAATCTAATATATTAATTGTACTCAATATATCAATATACAGAGGGTGTATTTATTTTAATGACATAAATTTTTATATAACAAGTTAAAAATATTTTAACATTTTTATAAGTAAATTAAAAATATTTTAATTAACTCTAAAAATTTAAAAAATTATTAACCTTTACCGCTTAAAAGATTTTAAATATTTTAGCTTTTTAAGAGATAAACTGTTTTCACTCAAATTGTTTTAGGATCTGCGAATAAGTTCAGTTTTATTTAGCTTAAAGTGGTTTTTATGAGATATATCTTTTATTAAAAGTGTAATATTATATTTATTGCACAATTACTTTGTAATTAGCAAAGTAACTACTCTAAAAAAAAAGGTATTCTATATACGCAAATTTAAAGTCATATATTTTACATATCATCAGCGTAAGCAGCTATAATTATAACAAATATGTATTATAAAGAATTCTTTTTTTTTTAGGGGGGGGGGGTTGTTGTTTAACCCTTAAATGCATGAATTTTTATTTTTAGTGAATAACATTTGAAATCAACCGAGAAAGGGGTAGGAAAAACACAAAAACATAAAACAAAAAAATACACATAAGATTTTTTTCAACGGGAAAAAAACATATTGAGGTATTTCTACGTTATCAAGAGAAAAAAGCTACATTTTTCTTGCATAAATTTATGAGTTACAGGCAAAAATATAAATATTATTCGTTATTCTTACCTTGTTTCTATCCGAAAACAATTTTTCCAGTATGTTTTTATTACTTTTTATATAAATAATCATAATTCATAACACCCGCCAAAATGAAATTGTACTCCAAAATTGTCGCCAACAAATGAAAATTGTCACAGATAGAGAAATAAACTATCAAAGATTCTAGTTGCGTTCGGAAACGATAAAATAGTTATAGTAAAATTAAAAAAAAAAAAAAAAAAAAAAAAAAACACTATGACACTATGCAAAGGTTGCTACACATAAAGAGAGATGAGGTTTTAAACATATGATGCAGATCTACATCGCTATATATATAAGGGTTAAAAATAAAGCGTTATTCCTGCTTTTTTTTTTTTTTTTTTTTTTTTTTTTCATCGATATTTTTGTTATAAATTATCACAGATCTATGACTCACCCATTCCTTATGCAAAACTTTAACAATTTAAGTATGAAAAAACAAAATTATATTATTTTTAAACGTTATTTGTTAAACTGAAACCTTAATGACAGACTTTAACCGTACTTTTTATACTTTATTTGCCATATCTGCAGTAATTTGTCGTTTATTTGCCACGGCTGAAGATAGTCAGCGAAGTTTCAATCTTTTACTGTATCGTTATATAGAAAAACAGTCGAACCTCGTTCGATTAACGTGAATTACTTTTTTCACAATCCCCGTGAAAATGAAGAATAATTTAGTTATATGAAGATTAGATACAGATAGCGTCAACTACTGGTAACATAAACAACCCCCCCCCCCATCCCCACCCTTGAGAACGAAGTTCGACTGTACTCATTTACCGACAAGCTCACAATACTGATCACAAATTTGAATAATCTAATTTCCTTTTGAAATAAAAAATATGACACACGTAATGAAAGGCAAAATTTTAACAATTTAAATACTTTTATGTAAAAAACAAAATTATTATGTTTTTAAACGCTACTAATTATGCAATATTGTTTGTTTGCGATTTTGTTTCAAAACTACGCACAGTACGAAATTTCCCCGGAATATGCGGAAATATAAAATAACACAACATTATTTTGAATTAAACAATGTCTTAAATCGAAAAATTAGGGTCTAATTACGGGAAAATAGCTCGAAGTAAAAGACTATAAGAAAACAAATAAAAAGCTTGTATTTTAAGAGATGTAAAAGTTAATCCTTCAATTAGGAAATATCTCGCAGTTTCAACGATTTACATTAAAACGGTTTTTCTCTTAAAAATATATGGAAAATTTGTCAGTTGTAGAAACAACAAACTCACATAAAAAAAAAAAAAGGGATAAAGAAAGATAAAGAAAAAGAAAAGAAAGAAAAGAAAAAAGAACCACTTATAATAATTAAATTATAAAATTATATTGTACAGTAAAGCACCGATTATTCGGAAACCTATATTCCGATACTGATTACCCCTTTTTTTCCTCCGCCCATAAATCGCAGTACTCAACGGGTTACTTGCAGATGACCACAGACCTGTTAAATTTTATCGATCGTCAGTAAAGTTTACAGATTTTTATTTTATTTTACTGATTTACGGATTGACGTGAATTTTTTACGGATTAATCAAGATGACGGCAAAATTCCGTAAAAGAACAACGAATTTTTTGTCTTTCAATAGCAAATCTAACTTATTTTAAACGTATATTTAATTATTTTACGTTTTTGAGAGGGTATATATTAGGCTAGTATACATTTTTAAAACTATTTATTAAGACATATTTCTTTGGATGTTGTGATTGATCGACGATTTTGATACATTTTAGGAACATCTATAATCCGAGAAAATCGGTAATCCAGCAACGTCTATTTTCCGCCGATGCCGGATTATCGATGATTCACTCTATTATAAAATAAACATTTAACAAAACAAAGATATATATATATATATATATATATTATTATTATTATATTAATATACGCCACATGCTCTATTTTTGTGTAAGAATTGGTGCATAAATTGAGAATATACACTTAAAATGAATGTAATACGGGTATTTTAATATTTAGAAATTTATTAATCTTTGAAGAAAGGAACCAAATCTGCCTTTTAATAACTTACAGCTATGCAGTATAATTTTTTATAAAAGAATTTAATTTACAATAAAATACTGTTATATAGATAAAGGTCACAATTCTTTTGAATTTTTCTCTACATATAAATATAATATAAAATAAATAAATAAATAATATAAACATTATCAAGTTTAACATTATAATTTTCTTTTTTGGGATATTTTTCAGAATTGATAAAATAAAGTAACTATATAAATAATAACCATAAGTACTAAACAAAAACATATAAAAATATGGATCAGAATTTGATCGATATTTATATTTACTAATAAATTGAACTTAGAAACCTACCGCCAAGTTTTTATTTCATAATATAAAAGAAGAATAAAAACATTTTTGAATTCATACCAAAGTTCAACTGATCGAACTGATTCATTCATAAATCGTTCCAGAAAAGAAAGAATCAATTTTTTTATAGCTCGTCAACTTAGACAGAAAACTTTATACACAACCAAACAGTTGGGTCGTTCATTGTAAAAGTGAATTATCTCCTTATAAATGGATTTTGAAATAATGAGCATTTTGCAAATTTATCTGTAGGGGAAAAATTCAAGATTCAGTAAGTGTTTAGTCGATTTTTGGTGTTTAATCCTTTGCGTTCGGCATATTTTCCGTAAGACACGCCTTTTGGCGTTCCTTTAAAACGTTATACGTATAGTTTCCAACTTACTACCTTTTGGCTACCGAAAAATTGTAATAATTTGTTTTATTTTAATTCATCATTAAATAAAATAAATCTTTCTGTTAAAATTTTCCGGTAGCCGAAAGGTAGCCTATGTATAGTTACACGTTTTAGAAAAATAACATTTCATTTGCAGAGGAACACCTTAAGGCGTGGCTCGATTTTTTAATGTCCCCTCAGAAGGGACATACGAGCAACGAGCGATAAGGATTAATACAAATCAGAGTTATAAGAATTTATAAATTATAAGAAAAATTATTTGAAGTAAATAGAAACTTCATTTTTACACTGTAAAAAATAGGTTCTTAAAAATAAGTATATATTGTCTCAAAATAGCCCCGAAACAATATATACTTAAATTTGAATATCCGTGTACTCATTTTTGAGTACATTGACATGTCAAACATGGGGATATTGGGATTCTTATTGGTCAACCCCATTTTTGAGCATGTAAGTATACTCAAAAATGAGTACATGGGTTTTCAAATTTATGTATATATTGTTTCGGGGCTGTTTTGAGACAATATATACTTATTTTTAAGAACCTATTTTTTACAGTGTATTTAGAAGTTTTAGTTTTCTGAAAAAAAAAAAAAAGGAATGAAATTTATTGGATTTTAATGCAATTATTGGAGTTTCTTCACTTTTATAATAAAATATGTGACTAAATGTCGTACAATTAAGCAAAAATATACATATTTAAATAATCTGGTGTGTCACTCACACAACTTTCTCTTACCCTGAATTTTAATACTATAAATACAGGTTAGAAATTAAGAGGTAACATAACGAGTACTGTTATGTAAACCTATGTTAAAACAATTCAAATTAGACTTTGGAAGAGTTTTATAAGATAATTAGTTCTGTGTGAGGAGGGCTCACTGCACCTACATTTATACATAATTTAAATCTGTTATTAATATTAAAAGTTCACTTAAAATTATTCAGACAACTTTCACATGCAACATTCCTTGAAACTTATCAATCTTGATCAAACTTTTTCCAGCAACAAACTTATATTAATTTGAAAATACAACTTTTGGATCTCCTGAAATTATTCAGTTATTAAGTTACTCTAAGAGACACAGACAATAATCAAACTTTAAAAAACTTGACTTCGGTAATCAGGAAACCTGAAAACGTGTAAATACACAAAAAACAAGCGATGAATATTTAGCTTAAAAACATACATTATTTATCATATGTCTATGAAGAATTCATTTCCATTCCTGAGCAGATTTCCTGGATATGGTAAAATATTATAGTAAAGCGCTTCCACTAACAATAAAACAGAATGTTATAGCTTAAATATTTGCAGCCCTGTATATTTTGAAGATTATGTAAAAACCACATGGTGCACCTAAACACAATCCTGTAGTAATAATACTCGGCACAACCTGCTTCAACCAATTTTCAACTATTGTCGCACTATAATATAGTTCTTTTGTGTAACCCTGTAAACGAACAGTGAATGATATCGCTACCATATTCTGCAGGAGACATGTTTTTACGCCTATAAAAAATAAATATTAATCAAATTTGGTTTAGGGCAGTCTATAGACGTTAAACTCTACTTACCTGCAATTTCCCCCATAGACATAATGTATAGGAATTATCTTGGGTGTCCCTGTACACGAACCATTTGCTTGATCTCAACGAAAAGCTTACTGTAGCATCCCTATATGATACACCTTTAGAATACCAAGTTTGGACTTTCTGCTACTATTTGTTCTTGAGATATGCTGATAACAGACAAACTCACAGACACACAAACAGACAGACAGACCATTCGCTAAAAACATGATGTTCGTATTCAGGAAACCAAAGAATATATAACAAAAACTCACTTTCGAAAATTTGACCTTAAAATAATACTTTCTCTACCTTATGGGTAAGGTAAAAATATGGAGTTACACCATTTTTACAATGAACCGTCTAATTACTAATAAATACGATAAGTTCGAGATACGTATTATTTATAAATATATACCAAAAAAAGCAAAATGAAAGTATTCAAAATATATTTCAAAACAATTACTAAAGAGTAAGGGAAAAAAAAACATTTTTTACTTCAATAAACTAAATATTCAAACAAAAAATAATCTAAAACAAGTAAGAGAAATCATGCGATTCGCATAGACTGTAAAATATTTTTAACTGTATTTAATAATTACGTCACGTAACCTTCAGTTATTTTACCATCCTGATAAAACGATTTTTAGTTTTAATACTACCATATTCAATAAATTATTATATGGGCTTGTGTACATAGTATAGGTTGTCTATTTTAGGGACATAGGCTGGTGTGGGAGGCCCTCACTGGAAAACTTTTTAAAGGGACGAAGTCCGTATTCACGCCAGTTTTGGAGAGAACCACTGATACAGAAGACGCGTTTTTGTGCATTTAAATAATGTACGTTAATATCATTATGTTTTGTTAAGTATAAAGATATTACATAAAGTATTCTTTAAAGAAATATATCTTACAAACCGTAATGTGTCTGATTTCTTTAACGTCAAGGATCGCAGTAGCCCAGTCGGTAGAGCGCCGGCCTCGTTTTCGGAAGATTGCGGGTTCGGTACTCGAGCCGGCCACAGACCGTCTTGTACACTAATGGTGGCTGGTGCACGTAAAATCTGTCGTGGTCGCAATGTCCTCCATGTTCCCATCAAAAATTATATCTCTGGGGGTCACCGAAGCGGGAGAGCCATCCCTTCCGTGGAGGATCGAAATTGTGATGGCATGTCTCCGGACCACCTCTAAGGGTGTGTCCCAGACTGTCACCAATTGCCCATCTGCACAGCACTTGTGCAACGTAAAACCCGACCATCCATCCATCTATCTCCAACATCAATGCCTGGTATACAAATAAAAGTGCTATTTATACAGCTTTCAATAAAGTGCGTTCCGTCGCAAACTTTAACAACACATATCAGTTTCAAGATATTCTAAAAATATTAACGGAAATACAATGTTGGACAGACAGAAAAAAAGACGGACTTATCTAATTTTAAATACTGTTTTTAAATTTGTTGAGAAGTGTTAAAGAGTTAAAATACTCTACAATAATTTATTTAAGCCATAAGTAGAAATTGTACATATCACAAAAAATTCAGCAAGAACTTTAAAAATCCATATCTATACATTTATTTTCGTGTAAAAACGAAATATAAATATTTTTCGGATGTTTACTTACATTTAAAAAGAAAAACAAATCATTTAAATAATACATAACTCTATAAAAAACGAGCAATAGTTTATGCAATAACAATAACAATAATATTAATATTACTAATTATTCTTAAACTCAAATAATTATACAACATAAAAAATTCAAAAATTAATTACATACTTCGTATCTTTTCGATTGACAGTATCTAATCGGTAATAAAATCTACAGAAAATAGTCTACAATTTTCTCCAACTTTTTTCTTTAAGTTTGCATTTAAAATAATAGGCACTTTATAAAACAGCGAGATCCCTAGCTATCATCCTAAAATTTATTTTAATAAAAGATATATTTATTTAAAAAAAAAAAAAAAAAAAAAGTCCTAAACCACTCCCCTAACCAAAATCTTTATTTCATTCAACTATTGGACAGCTATTGTGACATCATAAGAAATATTCAAATACCTGACAAATAAGAAGGCGCAAACAGTGATGTCAAAAAAGGAGTTTTCAATTACCTTAATAGAATCTAGAGGAATCAAATTTCTTATTTTATTTAATTCTACTTACTTACTTTTTAATAAAGAAGATAGAGTTTCTAATAGCTGTTTTCAAACAACTACACTTTAAGTTTAAGTTGGTGAGAAGACATATTTTAGTGATAGGTTTCTTCTATACTGGTAATATATTTAGAATAACAATAGCAAACAAATAAATATATACCATAAACTCAAGGATAAGAATTTTGCATACAACACTATAAAGTATTAAAAAATACACCTCAACAATTGTTTGAAATGTAAATTATAACGCACGAACCTACAACAAACAGAAAAGTTAGGCACAAATACAGCGCAGAAGCAACTACTAAAATTTCGACTATAAAAGTTCCAATTTTTGTGCTTTGATGCTTCAGTTGTGCCTACATTTCCTTTGACAGATGAAGGATAATCTTTAATTATTTCGATCCGAAATAATTTTGAGTATTTTTTGCAGTTTATTGTATTTATTTTCTTATTCTTTATCTATCAACACCATTGTTCGATAGATTGTATTTCAATGAAAAATACAAGTTGTTCCATAATTACATTATCATTCATAAAATCTTAAAAACATTTTTAGCATCCCTTTCCTCCAATAATTAAAAAATATTTTTACGCTTTTAGCTCTTCCATTTGAAATACTCACGACCTACGAGCGTCTACGTACTTTGGTAAGTCCTGGATGAAACCATCCGGTAATCTGATATTTTCTTTTACGTCACTAGTTGCTACCTATAGTTAGTTGGTTTTTACAGGCCTTACGCAATGACTGTTTTCGAAATCAACAGAGCACACCAATACACACTGTATCTATATAAATAAAGCAAAAAGTTTGTCGGCGGAATACATCTGGGCGGACCACTCCTATTTTTGATTGGTCTAGATTTAACTACTTTGATGATGAAAGTCCGCTATTGTTACTTTCCGAACACTATAGTGAGGAAAGTATTGTAATCATGTCAAAAATCCGAATTCGAGATTTTGATGTTTCTATACGTTTTGAGGTCCCCTGAGTCCGTTTTCACTATTTTTACGATGATGTATGTATGTATGTGTGTATGTGTGTATGTGTGTATGTTTGTGAACACGCTAGCGTCTAAAGGCTTTGTTCGATTAACCTGAAAGTTGGTACGTATATTGTAAGTCACCATAGTACGAACCCTATAGATTTTGGTGAATCTAGCACTTATAGTTTTTTTACAGGGACAAAAAGAAAAATTCTTTATCATTATGGCCTATGGGACCAAAATCTTAAAAGTGCGATAGCATCTAAACGCCTTATTCAATTGAGCAAAAATTTTATACCCATATTATAGGTCACAGATACTCAATCTGTATAGATTTTGGAGAATCTAGCACTTATAGTTTTTTTACAGGGACACAAAGAAAAATTCTTTATCATTAAGGCCAATGGGGCCAAATTTTTAAAAGTGTGATAGCGTCTAAACGCCTTATTAATCTGAGCAAAAAAATTGTACACATGTTATAGGTCGCATTTGCACCAACTGTATAGATTTTGGTGAATCTAGCACTACAGTCTTTTTACAGGGACACAAAGAAAAATTCTTTATCATTATGGCCTATGAGACCAAATTTTTAAAAGTGCGATAGCATCTAAACGCCTTATTCAATTGAGCTGAAAATTTGTATGAATATTATAAATCACTGTTGCACTAACTATAAGCATTTTGGTGAATCTAGCATCTATAGATTTTTACAGGGACAAAACGAAAAATTCTTTATCATTATGATCTAAGGGCTCAAAGTTCAGTAGCGTTAAATAAAACCTCGTGTGATATATGGAGAAAAAAACACTCTATTATGGTTTTCTCTCTTTTGTTTGTTTAGCAATTCCTCTTTCTTTATTTTATCTACAAAACTGTTAGTTACTCAATGTTCGGAAAGTCGAGTGGAGTCACTCCAGATTTTTTTTAGTAAAAACTAATGGATTTTTTTTAAAGACACTACATAGATGTTATACTTTTTAAAAGCTCTAAAAACTGTTCATTTTTTATGAGGACACACTATATACATCAAGTCATATGCATCATCGCTATATTTAAAGATATCACGTTGCAAAGTTTCACAACGCGATATCATTCGATTGCTTTTATCTTAAAATAAGAGTCTTAATATTAAAGAATAATGAATAACTTTTTAAAAATTATCAGTTTTGAAGTTCTAAGAGCTGCAATTTTTAAATTACAGCGTACTTATTTCCCATACATAATCCATTAAATTTGTAATCAATTGTTGATTCATTATTGAGAATCAATCACATCAGACTATAGAGCATTGTTGCAAAACGAGTGTAAAATGGTAGACATATTTAATTTAATTTAATTTGAAATATGTCATTTTGACTTTTTGACCTTAAAAGGAATTTTTAATTATGTTACAACATCCAAAATGTGATATCAAAATTAATAGTGATTCATTTCTTTTGAAAAATGTATTTAAATTTAGAGAACAGCAAAGCGGGTGTAGCCTGCTAGTACACAAAAAGAATGCAGGATACTCCCGATTATCCGCAGAATTGAGTAACATGAATTCTAGGATAAATCGCAAAAAGTCTGGTGGGGTAAATAAGGTAAACGATATTCTAGCTCAAAAACGCATTATATATAAAACGTATATAGTTGTATTATTATATAAAACATAATACAAAGAGTGAAAATACTGACAATACAATAAACAAAAAAGTGTATTTACAATGACGCCTAGATACAATCTGTAAGCTAATTTATGCACTAAATTAAACAGTACCGCCTACATTTTAATTTATTCCGCTGCATTGTGAATATCCGCCCTTTTCTCACAAATTTCTCCAATATGTAATTACGATTAAATAAGAATAAAAGTACCCTTTAAGAAAAGGGGTGTAAAGGAAAGAGCAGTACTAACAAATGCTCTGGAATAAATTAAAATGTTGGCATGACTGGTACCGCAATGTACTGTACGAAAAATAAAACAAAAGGAACATAGTTCTTTATATTTACATTTATTTTGTTTTTAAAAAGCAATCTTTTTTTTTTTTTTTTTCTTTCTTGTTGAGAAACACATTTCTTGATTCCGCACTTTCATTACACCCACGATAACGCACTCACGGACAATCGGAAATTTACTGTACGTCAGATTAGCGAAAATTTCAGATCAGAAAATATTTGTGTTCGTGTATCAGTAACCAAAATTCTGTAGGCACTGTATCTCGAGAACTGATAGACATAATTCAATATAAGTTTATATTTTGCTAGACTTTTATTTACGTTTGAACTGATTAGCTTTTATCGTATATCACTCAACAGGTGGAGTTACCATTCTGTTTTATCAAAAATTTTAATATGGCAGCAACATAGAAGAAAATTACGTATAAATGTACTAACAGAATTTTTTTAAATCAATAACTGAGAAATTAAATATATATATATATATATATATTTATAATAGTAATATTCAACCAGGATAATTTTTTTTATATATGTAGGAGCATCGCTTTCCTCCTAGAGGGGATACAAATTTTCAATATGAGTATTTTCCTGAAGAACTCATTAATGCCTTTAAAACGAATGGTTCAACCGTATATCTGTAACAATTTAAAACATTTATTTATTTCTTTACTCATTCATTTTTAACAGAAACAATTGTGAAAAAATTCTTTTCCTAAAATGTCACCTGTAGGGCACAAAATTGATTTTTTTTTTTTTTTTTTTTTTTCGACATTTGGTACTATATTTCCGTGAGATGAAAATCGTTTGCATTGATAACCAACCAGGTTAATAGTCAATCAGAATATATATTATATATATATATGTAGGAGCATCGCTTTTCTCCTAGAGGGGATATAAATTTTCAATATGAGTATTTTTGTGAAGAACTCATTAATGCTTTAAAAACGAATGTTTGAACCATATATCTGTAACAATTTAAAACATTTATTTATTTATCATTCATTCATTCATTCTTAACAAAAACAATTGTGAAAAAATTCCATTCCTAAAATTGTCACCTGTAGGGCACAAAATTGATTTTTCGACATTTGGTATAAAATTTCTGTGAGATGAAAATCGATTGCATTGATCACGGAAAATCATTTTTAATAAATAATTTTTATTCCGTGAATTTGTATTTTTTTTTTTTTTTTTTTTTTTTTTTTAATGTTTTATACCGGCTACAGCGCACTACTTTTCTTTATATATGTTACTTTATTGTTAGTTGACAGCAGTTAGAAAAATTTATCAACTTTACATATAGGGTAAGTGCACCAGTGATTGACACTTTTAGAGCAATCTCTGATGTTTTTAATGTTCTAGTCATCAGAAAATATTTTTAGAAATCTTAAGTTAGTACATATGGTATGAAAGATATTCAGAACCACATATATGTTAAAATATATGCATTTGATAACAATTATTTTTTTTTGTGTGAATTTTTATTTGACACCCACTCAATGTTCCAGTAATTGAAACTGCCAGTTTTTCCTTTTATTAGTAATTGGCACCCTATATTCCAGTGTTTGACACTGCTAGTTATTCATTTTACCAGTTATTAGCACCCTATGCTCCAGTGTTTGACATAAAGTGTTAAAATTCTTACATGTAAAATATATGATGTTATTATTTTTCTTATTTATTAATTATTTCGGGATAGATTTCAATTACTGGAACGTGCCAATCACTGGAGCACCTACCCTACATACCAATTAGCTTCAATCCTTATTTCTGTTTTGATTCATATAAAATAAAAAAAATAAATCTTTATCTCATATTCTAATATAATCTCATATTCTAAAATAAATATATTTAGCACTGACTCTTAGTACATTAAGAATGATGCTTGGAGGAATGATTGACTTGACAATCTTTTTTTTTTTTTTTTTTTTTTTTTTTTTAATTACTGCCTTGGAGTTGTGAAAGTTTACATGCTTATGCATTGAAATGTATGAATACACTGCACTGCACTTAAAAAAAAATAATAAAAAAAAGAAAGAAAGAAAAAGAAGAAAAACAAAATCGAGCCTGATACCATTCCAGCTGATTCTTATGTAAAATGACCTTATGCATCCGAATATGACCTCCATTTTTCCCAATCACTCACCGTTTTCTCGAGACGCCACCCCTTCCCCCAATTTTTATCACTGTTCGGTAATTTTATGGCCATAGATTTGATTTGGAGAATGGAAAAGTATTATTTTAACCCTACAAGGCTCTTTTATTTTATTTTTTATTTTTATTTTTTTAGTGAGCGACAAAAATATATAGGTCGTAATTAGTGACTAGAAGATAGGGAAAATTTATAAAAATAAAAATCCCTATTTTACGGAAAAATCAACTTTTTACCTCAACGTACCGTATGTGGAACATTCATAAAAATATTATTTACTAATACGTTTACTATTGTAATATTAAAAAAACAACTTACCTCTGCAAAATATACACTTTGTTATAACACACAGCATTTTTTTTTTTTTTTTTTTTTTTTTTTTTTTCGAGCCAAAACTGTTCAATAACTATTCATTTTTTATTTTTGAATTCAGACAAACGACTAACGTATCACTTTCATTCAAATTTCACACTGAGTGCACTCTAACAAAAACACGAACGACATCTTTAGGTAAAGATTCGTATTACTACATTGCTAAATGTCAGTAGCTTCTATCAAAATGTTAAGAGATGTCGCTACTAATAGTTTTATAGCTATAGGAACGATTAAAGTCGGTGTTCCACATATGGAACTGGGTGCCTTGTAGGGTTACCACTTAAAAACAGAAAAAAATATAATGTATAATAAATAATAAATAATAAATAATATTATTAATTGATTAACGAAATATAATAAATGTAATTTATAATTTCAGTTGCAAATCCCAACCTAAATTTTCCTCTTGCTGCAAATATTCATATTTTAGAATTTTTCACTTCTGTAGCTCTCAGAAGATATTTAACAGTAAAAATAATCCTTTCTTCCACTAAAAACCAAATTTATAGCCATAAAATTACCGAAATGTGATAAAAATAGGGGGGCGACCTCAAAAAACGGTGGGAGATAGGGCAAAATGGACGCCATATTCGGATTCAGAAAATCCTTTTGCATAATAATTTGCAAAACTGGTGTTGGGGCTGGTTTTCATGATTTTAAATATATTAAATTTTCTCAAAAACTATTAAAATTAAAATTTTTTAATTTTTTTAAATGAAAATGCTCCATGCTACTCAGTTTTAAAATCCCCCCCCCCCATTTTACATATATTTCAACAATATAATTTAAACATATTTCGGTGTTTTACTTTCTGAATTGATTCATATAGTATATACAGTCGGTAACAAAAGTGTCCGAACACTAGCAAAAATTCCTATATAAAAAAAGTAGATTTAATACTGTTTTGTTTTGTCGAATCATGTTCTTAGTCAGTTTGTACGACTGTACATATATATTTTAATATCAGTGTTAAAAGTTTGCATGAAATTTCAGCAATTAAAACTAAAAATAAATATAAAAATATAACTTATCAATTAATCCACAAAGTAATACACAAATGTGTTTGGAATACATCGACAAAAACGAGGGAGGGTATTTAAAAACTGAGTCGTACGGAACAGATTAAAATTTTTCAAACAATTTAAAATTTAGAATTATACATCTTTTTATTTCAATAGTTTTCATAAAATTTAATATACATATTATAGATACATTTCATTCCTTATATATGCTATCTTTTATGAATTTAAGACAGTAATTTCGAAGAATGGGTGTCAATGTATACCACCCCCTTAATAGATTAATACAAGGAATAATGCATGTAAATATCCCGTGAGAAATTAAAAAAAATCAATGTGCATGAAGATCAAGTCATTCTTTGCAAACGATGTTTTACTAGCAAAACTATTACGATTTTCATTACTATTATTTATTCATTATTTATTTACTACTTTTATTTATTTATTTTCTGAAGGACTGTTTCGGAAATAAACATACAATTTTTATATTACTTTGATATTTTACTACTTTGGGTTATTATTATGATTATTATTATTATTAAAATGAATTTCTTATATAATTTTTCGAAAATAACTTTTAGTTTAGATCACATTGTAGAACAGTTTTATTATACAAACCAAAATTTTAAACATATTTTCATGTATATATTTTTTTATTTATAGATGAGTATTATCAGGGCTCGTGAAATACGGTCGCCTGGTCACCACTGGCAAACAATATATTTTAACTGGCGACTATGTTTCCAACTTCAAGAAAACTCGACATTTTTTTTTCTTCAATATTTTGGTGAAAAAGTTGGCCTCAGAATCAGCTCCTATTTCACTCTCGATATAGTCTAACTCTCGCCATTTTGATTCCCCCTCCTCTGACTACGTTTTGAGAGACTGTGTTGAACCATGGCTCCCTGCGATTCAGTAGAATTGAATCGCAGGGAGCCATGGTTGAACGAATACACCATTACATTCACATCACTTTTTTTCATGCACGTTTCACAACTCGGTGTTAAACTAGTGCACAGTTTTAGGGAATCGGTTTACACTACTCCTGTTTGCGTACACTTAGCAACCTGGTGCTGAATCGTAGGCCGGTGTAGTGATGTATGAATACCGATGTGTTAGTGAAAATAATAAAGCCGATTTCATTATGCTAAATTAAAAAAAAAAAAATCCTGATGATGTGTGCCTACTAAATATTTGGTTTTTATGCATAGAATTTTAATTTCCATATTCAAGTAAATTTCAAAAAAAAAAAAAAAAAAAAGCCAGAGGGGTATTTTTTACTGGACCAGTTTATTTATTTATTTTATTATTATTATCGTTATTTTATTTATTTATTTTTTAATTTCTGGAGCCCTGAGTATTACATTAATGTCAGACTGACTGAATAATTTCACATTATTTATAAAAATCATACATATTCAAAAGTAAGATTTCATTGCATAGCTATTATTATATTTATATTATAAAATATTTCCACAATACTAATAAAAGAATAAATAAATAAAAGGCTTTATGCGAATCGTGTTTTACATATCAATATTGAATTACATGACCGTTTTTGAATATGTAAACAGCATTAAACGAATAATGAATTAAAACAGAAAAATAAAAGGTCACGTAAATATTTAATTACAACATTTGACTACAGTGTCCGCGAAACCCATCAAATTGAAATCTAATTAATTCGATCTAGGTATCTTTTAACACTTAAATAGAGTTAAAGAGAGTTAATGACCTCGGTTTTACCTACCGGTTCTTTTAACTATCTATTAAATTTCCAATTCTAATATCTTTCTTTCAAATACATGTTTAAATTTGCATTGAATTTCCGTACAAAATAAATTCGTGTCTGAATATTTGACAGTATCTGAACCAGTTCTAACAGGAAAATTCTCAAATACAATAATAAGGCAGGAATTAATACTATGTTTAAAAAACAAATATCTGGGCTTAAATTTTCAGAAGGTTACACTTTTAAATTTTTATACGACACCCGTATGGAATTTTCGTCAGTTAGAAAGTTTTTATTTTCCATTCAACAAAATCACTAAAAAAAGCATAATTGTATTTTTACAGGAAAACTGAATTATGATACAGAAAAGAAAATGACTTATATGCTATTTTTCCATATCATTTAAAAGGCGTTTTTTACAATGAAAATAACGAACATACAGGGTACAAAACAAAGTCACCAGGAGGCCTTTTTCTACGCAACTATTCGTCGCAGACATTCGGGTCTGTTAAAAAAAAATCCTTTATAAAGCCGGAGAAAATGCGGAAAAGTCACAAACTTTGAAAATATACGTTACGGTCAGTTTTGGGCGCACACAGGTAAAACTTTTGAGCTATCCATTGTGTAGCCATAGTTAAGAACTTTAGCACTTTTTGCCTACCGGAAAATTTGAATAGAAACCTTTATGTATTTCTGTAACATGTATTTTTTTAATGTATTTCTGTAACAGTTTTTCATGATTGAACAAAATAAAAACTTCAACAGATATTTTCCGACAGCTAAAAAGTGCTGAAGTTGGCAACTATGATTATAGCATTAATTAATAATTAAAGTTTAATGCAAATCGTTGACCACTAGCTGCAGAAACGAGATTTTCTACAAAAGTATACGGCGTTTTTTTTTTTTTTTTTTTTTTTTTAATTATTGGCAAGTATCAAATTTTACTAAATATGACTATAGGGACTTGGGCATTGAGTAAAAAGTTAGTTTCTGTAATTAACATATATATATATATATATATATATATATAATTCAAACATTCCATATCATAAATGCTTATATTTTTAAAAACATTTTGTAATTGGGAGTATAGATATGCGATCAATTGTTGCGGAGATAGAGGCCTCATAGCGGGTTTGCTTTGCACCCAGTATTCAAATGAAAATTTTTAAATCAAAATACGATAACGTTAAAAAAAAAAAAAAAAAAAAAAAATCAAATGCACGTACAGTCGGTAACAAAAGTGTCCGAACACTAGCAAAAATTCCTATGTAAAAAAAGTATACTTCATACGGTTTTATTAAATAAATCCTTAACGAATCATGTTCTTACACTGACTAAGAACAGGATTCGACAATGATTTATCTTACAAAACCGTATGGAGTGTACTTTTTTTACATAGGAAATTTTGCTAGTGTTCGGACACTTTTGTTACCGACTGTATTTATGCGTATACTTAAATAATAGAAAGCGATAATCAGTGTAAGTCCGGCCTTGATTTATTTTTAAGCGATCTCGCATTTGGGACGCATAATAATAAAAAATATATATATCTTCATAGTTATAGCATAATTATAAATATTTGCATATAAATGTCTGCATATAAATATCTGCATATAAATAGATGATATTTTATAAAATATATTTTCTAAATAAACTGACAATAGCTTTTAAAATCTGAAACAATAAAAATTTAAATATATGATCAAAATAGAACATTTAGATTTGCGGATATGTTTTGATTTTAGCATCTTGTGTAAAAAAAAAAAAAAAAAAAAAAAAGGATTTTGAAATATTTTAGTTTAACAATTTTATCGGAAAATAAAACTTAAATGCAAATCTTATAAAACAAATGCAAATCTTCAAAATCATCAGTGAGTTGATTTGTTAGAACGTCTATTTAAAAAATATGTTACATTAAAAAAAAAAAAAAAAAGTCCATTTCTTTCTGAATAAATAAATAAATGGCGACCATAATATTTGAAAAAGAGAAGGGGAGATTTATTACATATTTTATGCTTTTAATGTAGCAGTTGCAAAAAAAATAAATAAATAAATAAGATAAATAAAAACATTGTTAGAACGTTTACAGCCAGAATTGCAAAAACCGTAAACATTTAAACACAGGTATAAAAAACCAACGTAAATGTAAATTTTAAAATAATTAACTTCAAGTAATAATTTTCGCAAATAAAAATTAATTATGATAACAACAATATAAAAAATAATAATAATAATAACAGGCGTATTTTAACGTTATGTTATTAAATCATTTTTTATATAAATTGCCATATTTAACAATGTTTCAATTAATACGTACCTTTTCTAATTGAATTAAAGTAATTACTGGGGAAAAAAATTAATCAACGACGCGGTTACTTCTTATTAACAACTTCGTACAGTTCCATTCTTTTTAATTTATTATTATGATTATTATTTTAATCTAGAGAAACAAGCGAAAAATAATAATAGAAATAATAAACACTATGCAATGTTGTTGGAAAGCATTAAGTGACTGAATAATTTATATATTTTGTAAAAAATATAAATAAATAACATTAAGGTGGCTCGCGGCAAGATGAAAAAAACTTTTTTTTTTTCCCTCTTTCCTTTTCAATATTTTTCTACATAGTTGAAAAGAGTTTATGATTTAGGATCGTCTGCACACTTGTCTGACAGTCGGCAGTACTTGTGTTCAGACTTCTGCATAAGTAACATGTGTTATTTTATTAAAGGTCGTTTCCCAGCTAAAAACGTATGTGCATGACATTAATAGTTGTTTAGGGGAAACAAAACAAGTCGCCACAGCATACGAGCAATTTGTATACTTTTAATGCATTTTAAATTTTGTTAAATTTCCTCAAACAGAACGACATTAATTATAAGGTTTAGACCATATTTCCCGTTGAAACTGATTGCATGTAATTATTAGATTTTTTTTACAGTTCATTCAAAAAAAAGTTCTTATGTATAACGATTCGAGGGAAACAATTGTTTAAAGTGTGCATTGTTTATAGATTAAATCAAAACTTCATGGTGACTATTTTAAAGTTTACTTTAAATTAAATTTCGCAATTTATTTAAATATAATATTAATGTGACAATATAGTTGAGTAAAATATTGTAAATTGCTTAACCCTTTCCGGCGCAAAATAATTCGGATCGTTTAAATTACACTGCCACCAGAATTCTCGAACAAAATTAAAATAAAAGAATTTGACGACGTTTTCTACTATGTTATAAAAGTAAAATTTTGCTAAAAAGTTTCCGGGGTGAGTTTTTGCAGTTGAAAATTAAAATTAGGTGATGCTGTAGTGGCATCACCGCCCCTGAAAGGGTTAACAAACTGCCGTGAAAGACGTCGAAAATTTGGTATTTAAATATGGCAGAAAGATTTTGTAAACAAACACAATAATTCAGTAAATAACGATATAAAATAAAAACCACATACTCGAAAAATATATTGAATCGCATTGTTGCTTTTAGATTTAACTTGTGCCGACACTTTTTTTTTTCTATTCGTGAAGACTTATGAATATTCATTTTGACCCAAAGCAGCTGTAGCGTTTTCTTTCTTTTCTTTTCTTTTCTTTTTTTTTTCATTTGTTTACGTTTACACTATAAAAATTCTTTTTTTTTTTTTATGCTTAACAAACTGTTTGTATCAGTTCACCAGAATATAATTTAAAAAGTAAAGGAAATAAAAGTAAAATAAATATTTAAATAAATATTTCGGTAAACTAAATATTAACATTATATCGTTTAAATTTAAAAATTTCATAAAATACTTTTGTGATAATTTATATTTGTTTTCTGTACTACCATACACTACACACACACATATAAATACATAAACACTTTAAGATATTCAGACATTTAAGACATCTTTATATTAATTAAAACATACAAACGATATAAATTATTACATTTATAAATTTTCAGTGCACTTATGCAAATATTTCTATATATTATTGCTACATATTTTCATTTTCAACTTCGTGATTTCATTTTATAAATAATATAACAATGTAGCATAAAATAAATTGGAAAGCAAACTACATAGTGATAGCTGAAAAACATTTAATATTTGTATCATAAGTTTTTCCTCTTTAATAATACAAACGATTTTTTTTTTCTTTTCATAATATAATAAGTTCATTAACATGCATTAATTTCCATTTTTACAACAATATCAAAAATTTTAAAAACAAAAAATATTAACTTTTGTTGTATATATTAAACATTCAAAAGAGATAGGACCAATAACTTCTTAAACATTTTAAATAAAGGAAAATATTAGTACATTAAAAAATAAATAAATAAAATAATATAAATAATCAAATCTTTTTAAGACGTAATAAAGGAGATAATTTTTTTTTTTTTTTTAATTTTCCATTCAATTAGTAAATTAATTCACCAATCAATATCTACATACCCATAATTTCATTTATATATATATCAAAAACTTATATCTGTTAATATAATGCATCATACAATGCAGGCAATATACTTAGAATACAAAAATAGATAATGCATATACTACTTTTTTCATATAATGTTTAAGTCGCAATGTAAAAGAGGTAGAACTATTTATACATGTTAAAATTTATTATAGTGAAAAAAGAAGTCACATTTTTTAATTAAATTCTAGGCAATTACTCAACATTATTTTTTAAATAAATGATTTATAACACATAAAAGTTTGTATAACCATAACATATTTCAGATATAATGTAAAATAGTTTAATAAATAAATTAAAAAAAAAAAAAAAAAAACAATTCAGAAAAAATACTGTTAAACCATATGAAGTTGTGAAAATCTTTTACATTGTCTTCATAATTAAAATATACTCGGTATTGTTTTTGAAAGATTTGTGGACTACTTCCAAACTTCCTACATGTGACAGCTACCATTATTTAACAACAACAGGGGTCGATATAGGTTTTAATTTTTGGGTCCCTTTTTTGTGAAATATACAATATTTTTGTGAAAAAGTAAAATATTGTGTAAAATTTTTTCGTTTTTACAATCACTTTATGTAATGTTTAATATCAAGTTAATAGTTTTGTTGAGCCAAATTAAGGCATTAATTAAAAATAATACTGAAAACATTTAATAAAAGAATCATTTTTATAAAAAAAAAAAATCTTGCGAAGGGTTTCATTTTATGAATTTGAATTTTGTGAAGGGTCCCTTTTCATGGATTTGAATTTTGTGAAGGGTCCCTTTTTATGAATTTGAATTTTGTGAAGGGTCCCTTTTTACTATAGGGAATTTTGTGAAGGGGCCGCAAAAGGGACCCAAATTTTGCCTGGATCGACCCCTGAACAAAGGTGACATATATTTCATAATTTTTAAATACAATTTTTTTTTTAATATAGAAATGATAATTATTGCAATAAAACAAAACACTAAACCATATATTTTCAAAATCTGAGATATATTGATGTATTACACAAAAATTTGGAATGTTTTGGTGATTAAAATACATTGTGAATTTTTTTTTTTTTTTTTTTTTTTTTTTTTTAAAGATTTGCGGGCTTCCTTCCCTCCCTCTCCCTCTACACCTATTGATCAAACCTTCTATTTACTCAATGACATGAGCCATATTTACAATTATAATAAATACGAAAAAAAAAATTGCGTTAATTTTTTGAAATTATCTATTCTATCAGAAATTATATCGAAGTAATGAAAGAGTTTAATTTTTAAATCCATTATAAGTCAAACTTTCTGAAATCTAATAATCAGACTTTCTTAAAAATTGTAATGCATCAGACTATATTAAAATTTACAAAAAAAAAAAAAAAAAAAAAAAAAAACATCATCATTATTTTATTAATGAAATATATATAATTAATGTATATGTAGAACATATAGAAGTGCATTATTGAACTAGATATGAAAAAACTGTTTAAAATATGCATATGAAAATTGTTTTCTTTACTCATTTTCAAATTTCTTCTTCTTTTTTTTTTTTTTTTTTTTTTTTAACAACATGAATAATAATGCATTTTTTCCCCTTCAAAAGTAAGAATTTTAAATACTAAGCAGTACAGTATTATTAATCATAATATTTTCTTTTAAAAAAGATTCTCTCTATATTTCTTTAAAAATTAATATTCTTAAATTTTCCTGCACTATTCAGTGCAGTACTTTAAAGTATTAAATCGGCTACCAGAAATTTAAATCACTGCAATGTACGATGAATATTTCCTTCTACTACACTCATTACGTCACTTGCAATTCCAAAGATAGTTCGCAGTGCATTGCAAAATAAAACGCATGAGTTGTGGTTCGAGAAAAAAAAATAATTAAAAAAAAAAATATATATAGTCACATCCCCCCCCCCCCAATCTTTTTTTTTTTTTTTTTTTTTTTTTTTTGTAAATAAATAAATAAATAATAATTAGCTTTTAATTTATTTTTATATACCGTTATTATTTTTTTAATTATTAATTTTTCTATAAATAATTTTTAAAAGTATATTTCATCGTCTGCTAAGTGTTAATTCAATAGATATTAAATTGATCATTATTGATGTGGAAATACATAAAAATAAACATTCATATATTGAACAGAATAAAATATAATTTATAAAACAAAATTTTCTGAAATTTATTTTTATTGATTTTAAGATGTGACTTACCGGTTCCCATGGTAATGTGATCAAAAGTTATTGTTGCTAAGGTAACAGAGACGCTTTTTAAATTAAAGTTGATTTTCTTTCTTCCGAGTTGAGTAAGCAATAAACACGTAGCTAAATTATCGTTTTTACAGTTACTGGAACTATGAAACGCGTATCGGAGCATACGGTGAATGGTAAATACACAATACTCGAAACTAAATACACATAACATTCCACAATGAGCTCATAATGATCATGGTGTATCCCCACATCATTTTGAGGGGTCAGTGCTTCACTGAGTTCTAACCTTATGACAAACACAACTCTTTCTGTTAGCAAACAACCAGCTGTAAGAATACAGAACTCCGTTTTGCGAGAACGATTACTGCTACATCTAGCGGCAAAGTCAAGTGCACATTTGTGATTGGTTAAAAGTTTGCGCACTTTTCGATTTCTCTATTGGAAAGAAATTTAGTAGAAAAAAGTTTTAGCTCGCGTTTCACAAATATTAATTAGTTAAGATTTTAAGACTATTGTAGTATGTTGTTGATTTTTTTTTTTTTTTTTTTTTTTGTTAATCTTCTTTTTGTGTATATTATATATTCTAATACATATAACTCTGCATGTGTATTTCTTTTTAAAGTAAAATGTTTAAATGTTCTACTTTAATTTTATCTGCTTATTTTATTTTATTCACAAGTATTTCTACAAATTTATTCACACCAGTTTTTGTAGATGAACAAAATAAAGTATTAATTTCTATAAAAGTCAATTTTAGTTTTGTGAATGGTTCCTATTTACCGAATCCATTTAATGGACATAATTCGTATTTTCCCGTACTACTGGGTCACAGTGATCTTATTTTATAACGCTCTTTTAATTATTAGAATAATAGTACTATTTATCTAAGCTTCGTCATCATTTGCAGTAGACAAACTTAAATAGTAAAAATATGAGTTAAAAGTTAGAGTCATGCACTAAATGAAATTATGTTTAGTAAATAATTTTTAAACCACTATTTTCAAAAGAGAATTTTTTATTTAAGATTTTAATGCTATATTATTTAAAACGTTATTTTTCTGATATAGTGGTGACAAAATTATAAAAAATGCTTTATACAAACGTAAAAAAATACTTTATACATACAAATATGCTACCGCTATGCATACATGAATTAATTCCTACATCTCTGTTTCTGTAAATGGTATAATCATGAAATTTTTAACACAGTAAGTATGATATCTTGTATAATCAAATTTATGCTTTTAGAAACATATCTTTAAAATTGCATAGCTATACATATTTTTAATTTTTTTTTTTTTTTAATATATATACAACCACTGCGCACAGCATGTTTACAAGAATTTTGAATTTAAAAATGTATATACTTGTAGTAAATGCTTTAAAAGTGTTTCATTTTCAAATTGTAGCTTAAAATCATTTCTAAAATGAATTTTAAAAAAAAAATGAAATTTTAGAAATATTTTTATAACGCAAATGTTAAAATAACTATAACTACAACAATGTTGCTAAATTTGAGGTACAAGTTTTTTTATACAACAAGTTAAATAACTACATGAAACTTAATGAAAAATTTGAAGACAGATTTTGAAACTAATTTGCATAGGTGAACATATCTTAATTTATACTTGGTGAGCCGCATTGGTATGTATTTTATTCATGCGGACCGCACCTTATGTATGTATGTGTGTGTACATCTGTTTGTGAGTGCATGAATCATGTATGTATAGTCCATTTTCGAGGGAGGACAGGGTGAAGATTCAGAGCAGAATACATTAATTTAAAGTACTTTCATTCATAAATTAACAATGATATCATAAAAAATTATGAAATATACAGTAAATATTATAATAAAAAGAATGATTAATGGATCTAACAATATTTCAGCTGCAACAGTGTGATTCTTTAACTACCATAGTCGTTGAAAAGTATTTTAACTTCGATAGGTTAGAACGGATTTATTCATTTTTAATGTGTTGCCCAAAGTGTGAAACTTTAAACGTTATTGTTAGTCTTCTTTCTGGCCGCGGATTCGCCACCCCTGCTATAGAGTTTAATATATTCTTGTTAAGGGAAATGAGCTCTGTCGATCGCCTCGCACGTTCGCAGTCTAAAATGTCCCACCTACTAGGCTACCCTGCCTCCGATTCCATATATTTATTTTATCCTAATTTCCTGATTAATTTTATTAAAGTCAATTTTGGCTTTTAACTTTCATGAAACTCCATACTGTTTTCAAAATAATGAACCGTATAAAGTAGGTCATATGAAGTATTGCCCTATTTCCCCGCGTTATAAAAATTGTAAATTTTGAATAATTTACGAGCTTTTCACAGTAGAAAGTTACAAATCTATACAGCTCTCGCCAGTAATCAAATGGGATGTTTTAAAACTGGCCCGACTATTTTACAGTCATTCGTTCTAGAGATATTGTCTAGACAACAAATTAATTAGCGATCTAACAACCTGAATAACCTGCAGAGGGACACTACATAAGGTTTTAAGATTTCCTAATTTCCCGAACTGAAAACGTGTAGAAACATTTAAAAAAGTAAAAAATGAGGTATAAAAATTTCTCGAATACTTAATTTCCCCATTTCTACAATAGGATAAGAAGCTAATAATATAGTACTCTTTTGTGAAATTTAAACGCTTTTGGTTATTGACAGCTTGGAATGTATGCGACAAGCTACATGGCCATAATGGTCAGCATTTTACTTTCCGAACACTATAGTGAGGAAAGTATTGTAATCATGTGAAAAATCCGAATTTGAGATTTTGATGTTTCTGTACGTTTCGAGGTCCCCCGAGTCCTTCCACTATTTTTACGATGATGTATGTATGTGTGTGTGTGTGTATATATATATATGTATGTATGTATGTGTGTATGTCTGTGAGTGAACACCTAGCGTCTAAACGCTTTGTTCGAATAAGCTGAAAGTTAGTACGTATATTTTAAGTCACCATAGTACGAACCCTATAGATTTTGGTGAATCTAGCACTTATAGTTTTTTTTACAGGGACACGAGGAAAAATTCTTTATCATTATGGCCTATGGGGCCAAATTTTTAAAAGTGCGATAGCGTCTAAACGCTTTATTAATCTGAGCAAACAAATTGTACACATATTATAGGTCACAGTTGCACGAACTGTATAGATTTTGGTGAATTTAGCACTTACAGTTTTTTTACAGGGGCACAAAGAAAAATTTTTTATCATTATGGCCTACGGGGCCAAATTTTTAAAAGTGTGATAGCGTCTAAATGCCGTATTAATCTGAGCAAAATATTTGTACACATGTTATAGGTCATAGTTGCACCAACTGTATAGATTTTGGTGAATTTAGCACTTACAGTTTTTTTACAGGGACACAAAGAAAAATTCTTTATCATTATTGCCTATGGGACCAAAATTTTAAAAGTGCGATAGCATCTAAACGCCTTATTCAATTGAGCAAACAATTTATACACATATTATAGGTCACAGATACTCAATCTGTATAGATTTTGGTGAATCTAGCACTCACAGTTTTTTTACAGGGACACCAAGAAAAATTCTTTATCATTATGGCCTATGGGACCAAATTTTTAAAAGTGCGATAGCATCTAAACGCCTTATTCAATTGAGCTGAAAATTTATATGAATATTACAAATCACTGTTGCACTAACTATAAGCATTTTGGTGAATCTAGCATTTATAGGTTTTTACAGTGACACAACGAAAAATTCTTTATCATTATGATCTGTGCGCTCAAAGTTCAGTAGCGTTCAATAAAACATCGTGTAATATATGGAGAAAAGTACTCAAACACTCTATTATGGTTTTCTCTCTTTTGTTTGTTTAACAACTCCTCTTTCTTTATTTCATCTACAAAACTGTTAATTACTCAATGTTCGGAAAGTCGAGTGGAGTCACTCCAGATTTTTTTTTTTTTTTTTTTTTTTTTTTTTTTTCCCGTATAAAATCTCCATGAAGAAGTTTTTTTTTTTTTTTTTTTTTAATCTATTTCTAAATCATTTACAAATTGAGATGCAGTAATGTTTCGGTTTAAATGTACGGATTACAGAATGTACCTTTTTTCACGGAAAGTCAGCTTAGGTGGGCAGTCACTGCATAGTTTTAAGGTAACAGATTTCAATGATTTGTAGTTATTGATTAATCTTTGGATAGAAGATTGAATTCTTTGAACTATCTTTCCAACTGCCCGAAGAGTTTTACCTTCATTCCTTACTCAAGAGTAATTTTTTTTCCTTCATGAGGAGTAATCTCTTTTCATTTAGAATCCACTTTAACTCGAACACAGTATATCTTTCAAAAATCTTGAAAATGTAATTTTAATTTTTATTTAACAAACCTAAATACTACTCATTTACAAGTGCATGTTTACATCATGGACGCTAAAAATTGAAGATTAGTTTGAAGATATTTTTTTATTTGTACCTGTACGCAAACTTTTCCTGGTAACTTTTTGTGTTATTTTTTAATTATTATTATAATTATTTTAATGCAATGTGTGTTAAATTTCAGGAACTTTTATCGATATTTAATGAAATGTTTAAGAAATACTTTAAATAAAAATTAAATTAATATCGTCACCATAATGTGCTTTTTGTTCCTTTATGAATGTTTACTGTGCGTTTGTACGCAGACTTTCCGTGGCATGTGAATAACTAATAAGGAAACATTCAAAAGGTGTCGTCTTCAAAAAATTATGAAAAAAATATATGTGATTCTACTCTTTATAAAACACCAGAAAGTGAAAAAAATATCGGCTGAAATGAATTACAGCGACCACAAAAAATTATCAAAATTAAGCATTTTTGGCGATTTAGCGCTGTTAGGTGATAAGTTCGCTAGCACCGAGATTGCCGTGTACGAACAGAACCGTGTTTCGCTTCTCCGCCAAATACTCAAATTCAATCGCTTAACAGTGTGAAATCGCCAAATATGATTAATTTTGATAATTTCTTGTGGTCGCTGTAATTCATCTCAGCCAATAATATTTTCACTTTCTGGTGTTTTATGAGGAGTAGAATCACATATATTTTTTTTCAATATTTTTTAAAGACAACACCTTTTGAATGTTTCCTTGTAAGTATGCCCGCTATAGTAACTAGTTGGCATTAACATAAGTGGAGTCTACTTAGTTCATTATTTTGCTCTTTTAATTTCCATTACATGGCATACTATATTCATGTTAAGGTTGGTTGGTGGTTGTGTTTTAAGTCGCACTAATGCTGCGCAGATGGGCAATTGGCGATGGTCTGGGACACGGTCCGGAGACATGCCATCAGAATTTTGATCCTCCACGGAAGGGATGGCTCTCCCGCTTCGGTGACATCCAGAGGTATATATATTTTTTTTATGGAAACATCCCACACGCGCGGAAAAAATAAATTGTGAATGCTTTTTAATTATATTCTAAGTATTAAATGTATTGTATTTTTGCTTCATTGAAAAAAAAAATTGTGCTCTCCCGCTTCGGTGATCCCCAGAGGTATAATTTTTGATGGGAACATTTAGAACTTTGCGGCCACGACAGATTTTACGTGCACCAGCCACCATTAGTGTACACAACGGTCTTTGGCCGGCTCGAGTACCGAACCCGCAATCTTCCAATTGCGAGGCCGCCGCTCTACCTAATGGGCTACCGGAGCCCATATTCATGTTAAGAGAAAGTATTGTGACCAGTCACTCAATATGGTCGAAGTTTCAAATGTCCATCTAGTAAGGCTGCCCTCTACCCTAACCGATACATTTCTAAAATTTTTAATTACAGTATTCGTAATCAACAATATTTATTCCAGTATCTTAAATTACATTTTACATCTTCTCTTCTACAATGATGAAATACATTAAGAACACGATCACAAAAAAAGGACAACTGGCAGAAAATAAAAAGAATTTAAAAACCTCATTAATAAATTTCTACATAGTTATAAAAATAAGCATTGAAACAAATTGTAACAATATTACATTTATATCCATTGCATCCCCATACATCATCTATTTAGCGTTCATCTCTTACTATTCGTACCAATATTCTCGTCATCATATCACAATCCCTTTGTAGCCACTCTTGGGGTATGGTAGAGTGTTAAAAGCGTGTTTTTACAAATTTCAAGTAATATTTTACAGTAGTTGTGAAGAATTTCTTTGTACGGCATAAGAAATCGTATATACTCTTTTGAAAATTTTTAATTACAAGAAAATGTGTTTAAATGCACTTATTTTTTATTTAATAATTTCGAAAAATGGAAAAGAATAACTAAAAACGTAAATTTCGTAGTATCAAAAAATTATGTTTTCACAAATTTCAAGTTCTTTTTTTTTTTTTAACTATATATATATATAATGGTAGTTAAGACCCTGCGTAATATTTCGTTAAAAATTATTCAGTAAATAAATAAATAAATAAATAAATTTAAATACACTTCTTTTTAGTAAAACAAGTCGTTCTTTTTCTTTTTCCAGACAGCGATTTCAGCATCTTTACCAACTTTTATCTATCACCTTGAATGAACGTGCAAACACTTTTCTTTTTCTTTAAATAAAGCTGAAAGTTTGTAATTGTACCTATTCGGATTTTTAGTCCGATTATTAGATTTTATCAAACTTAAGTAATTTTATTAATCAGGAACAAATCTAGCCAACGCCATATAGTTGAATAAAATCGGATAATTGGTTCAAAAGGTATTACATGAAAACCCCATTTTAACATTAAAGTTATTAAAATGAAAAAAAAATTGATGTCAAAAATAAATAAATAAGTCGATATATTTCTTTTTATATATATATAAAAAAAAAAAGAAAGAAAGAAAGAAAGAAAGAAAGAAAAGGAACGTGCAACCATTTTTTTTTTTTTTAATAATTAAAATAAAATTGAGAAAATTCGCGCATTAGAAATGGAACAGCTTCACAATAGAACCCCTTGGTGAAATTTGGAATTTAGCACCAAAGTAGCCTGGACGTTTCTCGCCAAGATGTTTACTTACGCAATTGCGATAGTCATTTTAATTCATCGCCAAAATGACAACAAACATTTAAAAGCCTGGACTAACATATACACTTTCAATAAAAAGATTTTTAGTAAGTATTGATAAAACACACTTGAAACCATGTTGGACATATGCTCTTATAATTCCGACTAGTCTACTATCGTCCGATGAACCAATTTCCAAATTTTTGGGTTGGATATCATCCTGGCAAGCTGTATTTGCCAAATCTAAAACAATGGCTAAATGTCCTGATTAACAGCCAACAATTATAAAATACCAGGTGTCTCATAAGTTTGTAGACATTTTAGAAATTCATAAAAATTGAAAGAATTGGTAGAATAGAACGCAGTTTGCGAAAAAGTTATTCTCGTGAAGGGAGGATTTTATTTTTATTTTATTTTTTTCTTTTGGTAAAGGAAAAAATAGTTAAAATTTTCGTCGATAGAGAACGCTCTACTTGAGAAAATTGCATATTTTCGTGAAAAACTATATTTATTTGCATGCAAATGTTTACAGGCACATAAAGCATATTTTATATTTTCGTCGTTACCACCAATTATAGTTTGCAAACGAGTTACAACACTATTAATTGCAGCTTCAGTCAGCAGATTTTACCTTAGGGAAAACATGTTCGCCATTAATAACGTTTAACCATCAAGTGAGAATCGCAATTAAAACTTCATGCATGCACAAATAGGAGCCAAAATAGGAAATAGGCTAAGTTAATTATAGAACCGTGCTATTTATATGACTCTGATTTGACTATTTCTTGTTATATATCGCTGCAGCGCCCTCTGTTGAGGAAAATTTTAACTAATATTTTTTTCATTACCAGAAAAAAAACCCTGTACGAGAGTAACTTTTTCGCAAACCTATTTCTACTTATTCGTTCATCTTTTAGGATTCAGACTTATGAGGCATCCAGTATATTTGTATATTTAACTTTTTTTTTATTAAAATTCCTTAATTTGACTATCACTACCCCTAACAGTGACAACGCATCTATGCCTTATCCAGGATTCGAACCCGAGCCTGCCGTGTGAAAGTCAGAGAATTTCGTATAAATATGCATAAAGAGAATTATCTTTTAGGGATCATTATGAAATTAAAAAGAATTATTTATAATGCTAGTCAACTGGGGTGGGGGGGGATGTACATGTAGGGGCATTGCTTTCCCTCTGGAGGGACAGTTCCCCGCAGTTCTGTCGCCGAGTTTATAAAATTTTCATTATGAATATATTTTAAAAGAGCTAACCAATATCTTTAAAACGAATGGTTGAACCATCGATCTGTGATAATTTCAAATGAAGTTATCGATTTTTTTAATTTTCATTTTTGACAAAAAAAAAAAAAAAAAAAAATTCTTTAATTGCCATATAGAGAATAAAATGTACTTTCTTTGAATGTTTAGTGTTATACTTTTCTAGATTTAAAAAATCGTCTGAATTCATCACGGAAGATAATTTTAGTAAATTATTTATACTGAGTGAATTTGTATAATAAAATACAGAATAATGTAATGCGGTGGCCACAATATAGTAGTTTCTTTATAGTAATACATGTTTTAATGCATTCCTTCATTGTTTAATCATTTTAAAACAAAAAGTTCCAGAAATGAAAGTTTGGTATCCAGATGTGTAAAATGAAGAATTGTTTGTTTTAAAGAATCAATTATTTAAGGTATTAAAGCTATGCTGTTCCCTTAACTTCATAAGTTATACTTTCTCTCAATTATATATAAATGTGTGTGTATATGTGTGTGTATATGTGTGTGTATATGTGTATGTTTATGTATCGCACTCATCGGAATATTTTTGTAAAAATGGATTTGTTATAGACTAACATATACACTTTCAATAAAAAGACTATCAGCAAGTAAAGTATTGATAAAACATAAGTGAAACCATCTTGGACAGAATTCGTCCACTGAATCTATTTCCAAATTTTCTGCTTGCATTATTATCCCGGCAAGCTGTATTTTCCAAATCGGAAACAATGGCTGAATGTCCTAATATATAGCCAATAATTACAAAAAATTATTTTATATTTAAATGGCTTTTTACTATCGTTATTATTACTATTATTAAAATAACTGAATTCGAGTATAGAAATATATTTTGAATTTTATTAAAAAACTAGTATGTTGTGGCCAGCACAAGATTTTCTTCTATATTTTCCTGTACAAATTCACTCAGCAACAATATTTTAAAAAAAAAAAGGGTTTTTTTTTTCGTTAAAAGTAAAAAAAATCGATAACTTTGTTTTAAATTATCACATATTTATAGTTCAACCAATCGTTTTAAAGGTATTGACGAGACCTTTCGAAAGATACCCATCTTGAAAATTTACCCAGCCCCGGAGGGGTACTTTTCCCCACATGCACAATTTTTTTTTCCTAGTTAACTACTACATTATCAATAATTCATATTAATTTTACAATCAAAAGTCTAAAATAACTCTCATTATGTACATTTATGCGAAATTTTATCCTATACTGCCAAGTTAAAAGTTTACAAGAAATGCGATCACAGCGCCACCTGTTGAGCGATTGATCCCCAAATCTAATCATCATCAGTTTATGTCAGGGTGCAACTAAATACCAAGTTTGGTTAAATTTCATTCATTGGTTCGTGAGCTCTGAAGTTCAAGATGTTCAGGTAATCATATATAAAGTATTGTTACGAAATTGTAAATAATTATGTTTATTTTTGTATAAATTCTTTCAAAGAGGCTTAGTAAGTTGATAAAGTGCTAATCTTGTGCATTTCTAGTCGTTTTAGCGTTGAAATAGCCTTATTTTCCCTTAAAAACGCATTAAAAAGCCCCAGTAATGCAGGTGATGGATTTGGCGCCAAATTTGGCGACTTTTTCCCACCTTGGCGATTTTTTTGGCGACCTTGGCGAGAAAATCCTTATATGGGATATACCAAATATGGAAGCTGTAAGTTGATTGGTTGACCACTTTCTAGAGTTTTCTCGAAAAATCTGGGTTCCATGGAACAGCATATAAGGAGCGCTTCCTCGCCAAGGCAGTCAGTTCAGTTCAGATCTCAGCCAGCTTCGCTAGTGCTTGCATTGCTCTTGAGCCTCTTTGAGAGAGACTTGCTTCAAGTGTTATTGGTATACAGTTTGTACTGTGGATTTGCTATTGACAGCTGTTGTTTAAGCTGTGTTTACTGTTTGAATTGAAGCTGATACTTGGTTTATAGACCTGCATTTTTCTGGAATTTTCTGTGAATAAATTACTGAATTTTTGTACGTTTGGCCTTTCATTCTCAGACAACCCACGAACCCCCAAGTACGCAACATTTCTGGTGTCAGAAGTGGGATTGTCTGTGAATGGTGATAACGAGAGCTATGGAACAAGAAATGAAGAAATTTCTAGAAGGACTCACTGCTCAGATGAATGAGTTAAGATCTGGATTGATAGAGGAAATGAAAGCCGGACAGGAAAAGATGGAAACCGGATTGATAGAGAAAATGGAAACAGGACAGGAAAAGATGGAAGCATCGCAAAGAGAGATGAAAGATAGCCTGAGTCAAGAGATGAAAGAAATGAAGGTAGCACAAGAGAAAATGGAAACATCGCAAAGAGAGTTGAAAGACAGTTTGACCGAAGAAATTAAATCTAATCAAGACGAGGTGAAGAGAGAACTTTCGACAGTAAAGGAAGTGATTGAAAGTAAATTATCGGATATGGGAAGCAGAATAGATGGAATAGAAGAGAAAGTTTTGAAAATAGAAGAGAGTTTTGAAGAGAAAGCAATGAAGATCGAGGAAAATGTTATGAAAGTAGAAAAGAATTTTGAAGAGAGATTTATGAAGATAGAAGAGAATTTTGAGGAGAAATTTAAAGAAAACTTTGATCAAGAGCTGAAAGGAAAGGTTTCAGAGATAGAAAGCAAGTTTAAGAGAATAGAAGAAGATTTGGAGAAAAAAATGGAAGAAAAGTTAGAATCCATGCCCCAGGAAACTGAAAAGAAAGAGAGAAGAATCCAGAATCAGGAATTTATTAAGCTATCTACCTACGATGGCAGTTCCTCCTGGCATGTATATAAGACGCAGTTTTCCATCGTTGCTGAAGCTAACGGCTGGGACTCTGCCGCCAAGTCAGTCCACTTAGCAGCAGCATTACGGGGAGATGCAGCCGAGATCCTGAGAAATGTTTCTAAAGAAGAAAGGAACGACTTCGAGGCCCTGACTAGAGCACTGGAGCTAAGGTTCGGAGAGAAGTGTTCTAAGGACTATAGTCGCCTCCAGCTAAAGTCCCGTTACCAGAAAACGGGCGAAAGTTTGCAAGAGCTGGCTGCGGACATTCAGAGATTGTCACACCTAGCATTCTCAGACTGTCAAGCTGATACTCGAAACAACTTAGCTCTTCAGTACTTTATCGATGCTGTTCGGGATCCAGAAATTCAAAAAGCGCTGAGACTTTCCAACATCAGAGACGTAGAATCAGCTTTAGGCTATGCACTTAGGATAGAGGCAGCCCAACAAGCCTCCCGTAAAGACCGTCATACCATAAGAGCAGTCTCATTAAACGATACGCCTGCTGATGAGAATGAAATGAAGAGAAGTATCGAAGAGATCTTAAAGAGATTGCGCAGCCTGGAGAATAAAAAGGAAATAAAGGACCGGAAGATAAAGTGCTGGGGCTGTGGAGGGGATGGTCACGTGAAGAGGAACTGCCCTGTACGACCAACTATAGGAAATCACCCGTCTTCACCATCACTACAGGGAAACTAAGAGGAGGCCATCTCGCGGGGCGGAGGTTGCCTAAAATTAAAGAGCCCCAATTTACAGTATTTCATGTTTCATCGATGAGTGGCGGCGATAATGGACTTCCCGTCTATGGCCAAGTCAACAACACCGCCTGCCGGATGATTCTGGACACGGGAGCCAACGTGACTATCATTAGAGCGGATTTGGCTAAAGAACTAAAAGAGAAGATCATCTGGACGCCGCCCTGCGTTAAACTCCAGACTGTGACCGGAGACGGAATCAAAATATATGGAAAAATGAACTTGGCCATCACTTTTGGGAATGCCGGTTACTATCATATGGCATATGTGGCTGATATAAGAGATCCTTTAATCATTGGAATTGATTTCCTGAGAAAATTTAACATTCAATTGGACTTCAAGAATAATGAACTGCATTCACGTTCGGAAGACATCGCTGTGTTCAACACTGAAAATCAAGACATTCAGACAATTTGCCAGATAACAGCCAAGACTGATATTTCCATCCCTCCACACACAGAGACAATAGTTTCAGGAACACCACCTATAAAGCAATACTTCCGCTATGGACTGATTGAATACCCGAATACAGACAATAGCCCAAGAGGAGTTCTGGTAGCTTCATCTCTAGTTGATCTCTCAAAGAGTACTATTCCTGTGAGAGTCGCAAACATCAGCGATAAGGTTCGAACAGTGAAGAAAGATGAGGTGTTAGCAGCCTGCACTCCTGTAACATGCATCAACCGCCCCACGCAATCAACTGAATCCAAGTCTTCTGAACAATTAATAACGGAATTACTCAAGAATGCAGAGTTAGGAAAGGAACAGAGATGTGCTGCGGAGAAGCTACTCCAAGAATTTAAAGACCTTTTTTCTCGAACACCTGAAGACGTCGGGAGAACGAACATCACCCAGCACAGAATTGATACAGGAAATCATCCTCCAATCAAACAACATCCAAGAAGACTTCCCTTTGCTAAACAGGAAGAGGTCACTGAACTTCTAAGTGAAATGCAGCACAATGATGTCATCGAGCCATCAACGAGTCCCTAGGCCTCTCCAATAGTACTGGTGCGTAAAAAGGATGGTTCAACAAGATTTTGTGTGGATTATCGTCGTTTGAATGACATCACGAAGAAAGACAGTTACCCTCTTCCCAGAATTGACGACACATTAGACACACTTGCTGGCAATAAATGGTTCTCGACGTTGGATCTGAAGAGCGGTTACTGGCAAGTAGAATTACATCCTGATGATCGTGAGAAGACTGCATTCACCACGGGACAAGGACTGTGGCAATTTAAAGTTATGCCGTTCGGATTATGTAATGCTCCTGCCACCTTTGAACGCCTGATGGAGACAGTGCTAAAAGGACTTTCCTATGAAGCCTGTCTGGTGTATTTGGATGATATTATCATTGTGGGGCGCACCTTTGAAGACCATCTTCGAAACATCTAAAAGGTGCTGGAGAAACTCAGAATGGCTAACCTCAAGTTGAATCCAGGCAAGTATAACTTGTTCCGTCGTGAAGTGAGCTACCTCGGCCATATCATCTCTGCCGAAGGTGTGAGAACTGATCCTGAGAAGATCTCTGCAGTCGAGAACTGGAGTCGCCCTGAAAATGTACACCAACTACGAAGTTTCCTGGGGTTATGCACTTACTACAGGAAGTTTGTCAAGGGTTTCTCAAATATTGCCAGACCATTGCACAAGCTGACGGAAGCCAAACAGGAGTTCCTGTGGACAGATGAATGTGAAAAAGCGTTCAAGCGACTTAAAGAGGCCTTAACATCATCGCCTATCTTGACATATCCACAGCCCGACAGACAGTTCATACTTGATACAGATGCCAGCCATGAGAGTGTCGGTGCTGTTCTGTCGCAGGAAATGGATGGTCAAGAACATGTCATAGCCTATTGGAGTAAATGCCTGTCTAAACCGGAGCGAAATTACTGTACCACCAGGAAAGAGCTACTCGCCATCGTAAAAGCCATAGAACATTTCCATCATTACCTCTATGGCAGAAGATTCCTGCTCCGGACTGACCATGCATCTTTAACGTGGTTGCTCCAGTTCAAGAACCCGGAAGGACAGATTGCCAGGTGGATACAACGCCTGCAGGAATATGACTTCGAGATACGTCATCGTAAAGGGACTCTACATGGTAATGCAGATGCCTTGTCACGGAAGCCCTGCTCGGAAAGCTGCAAGTATTGCTCTAGAGCCGAACAGAAATACCTGCCGATAAATCCGGTTGCCTGCCAAGTTACTGTCTCAACACCATCAGATCAAGATCCCGATCCATGGAGTGACGAAGAACTTAGAAAATCCCAGTTGGAAGATCCTGACATAAAGCCAATATTACAGCTGAAGGAGACGACCAGCAACAGACCTACCTGGAAGGACATTTCCAGATTCAGTCCCATTACGAAAAGTTATTGGGCACTTTGGGACTCTCTTCATATCAGAAACGGCGTATTATACAGAAAGTGGGAATCTGATGATGGGAAAAGCTTCAGATGGCAGATTTTATTACCAAGATCAAAAATTCCAGCTGTTTTAGAACAACTGCATAGTAGCTCTACCGGAGGCCATTTTGGGGTAATGAAGACTCTGCAGAAAGTTCGGGAACGCTTCTACTGGTGCAAGGCAAAGGAGGATGTGGAGAAATGGTGTAAATCCTGTGATGCTTGTGCGGCACGTAAAGGCCCGCAGAAACGAAGTCGAGGAAGACTGCAACGGTATAACGTGGGAGCACCATTTGAACGGATTGCAATCGACATCTTGGGTCCTTTGCCACGGACCTCCAGTGGAAATAAATACATCCTCGTCGTGATGGACTATTTCACCAAGTGGCCTGAGGCATATCCCATTCCCAATCAAGAGGCAGGCACAGTCGCAGAGGTCGTAGTGCAGCAATGGGTGTCAAGGTACGGCACGCCCCTACAACTTCATACCGACCAAGGTAGGAACTTTACCTCTGATGTTTTCAAAGGACTGTGTCAACTACTCGGCATAGACAAAACCCGGACAACACCTTTACATCCCCAGTCGGACGGCATGGTCGAGAGGTTCAATCGTACCATCCTGAATAACCTCTCTCTTCTAGTATCAAGGAACCAGCAAGATTGGGACTTGAAGTTGCCATTGTTCCTGCTGGCTTATCGAAGTGCTGTCCATGAAACCACCGGCTACACTCCAGCCCAGATGCTGTTCGGACGTGAACTTCGTCTCCCTTGTGATCTCCTGTTTGGTTGTCTACCCGATGCGCCTTCATCGCCCGAGGAGTACATCCAAGATCTCCAGGCACGATTTGAGGACGTACACAACTTTGCTCGGGAGCGGATTAACATGGCAACGGAGAAAATGAAGACAAGGTACGATCTAAAGGCTACACAACATGAGTTCCAGGAAGGAGAGAAGGTCTGGTTGTGGAATCCTGTTCGACGCAAAGGACTCTCTCCCAAGTTACAGTGCAACTGGGACGGACCGTACACAGTCTTAAAAAGGCTGAATGATGTAGTGGTGCGGATCACTAAAACACCTTCATCAAAACCGAAGGTGGTGCACTATAACAGGCTAGCCAAGTACCGCAATTAACGGTAATATTAAAATTTAAAAATGTAAATACTGGTAAAATTTGCGCATGCGTAATGTAAATATTTGTATATAAATATTTGTACATATTTGTGAATTTTGTAAATATTTGTATATAAACACTTGAACATATTTGTGAATTTTGTAAATATTTCTCACTTGATTTGTATTTCTATTTTATCGTTATATGCAACTTAGTTTTTGTGTTTTAGATTGTGTAAATTTGTTTAGTTTCGCCTCTTGACCAAGGGTTGCACTGCCCGGGACGTGCAGTCCTTGGGAGGGGGGCAGTGTTACGAAATTGTAAATAATTGTGTTTATTTTTGTATAAATTCTTTCAAAGAGGCTTAGTAAGTTGATAAAGTGCTAATCTTGTGCATTTCTAGTCGTTTTAGCGTTCAAATAGCCTTATTTTCCCTTAAAAACGCATTAAAATGCCCCAGTAATGCAGGTGATGGATTTGGCGCCAAATTTGGCGACTTTCTCCCACCTTGGCGATTTTTTTGGCGACCTTGGCGAGAAAATCCTTATATGGGATATACCAAATATGGAAGCTGTAAGTTGATTGGTTGACCACTTTCTAGAGTTTTCTCGAAAAATCTGGGTTCCATGGAACAGCATATAAGGAGCGCATCCTCGCCAAGGCAGTCAGTTCAGTTCAGATCTCAGCCAGCTTCGCTAGTGCTTGCATTGCTCTTGAGCCTCTTTGAGAGAGACTTGCTTCAAGTGTTATTGGTATACAGTTTGTACTGTGGATTTGCTATTGACAGCTGTTGTTTAAGCTGTGTTTACTGTTTGAATTGAAGCTGATACTTGGTTTATAGACCTGCATTTTTCTGGAATTTTCTGTGAATAAATTACTGAATTTTTGTACGTTTGGCCTTTCATTCTCAGACAACTCACGAACCCCCAAGTACGCAACAGTATGATTTTGGAATGATTAATCTATAAAAAGTCATTCGATGACAAAAACTTACGTATATTCAAATCAGTCCATAATATTAAATATATACATATATACATATATATATATATATATATATATATATATATATATATATAATTTATATTTTTTTCCTCTATTTTCTTGAATTAATGCACAGAAAATTCATCAAATTGTTCGACTTATTGTTCTTTTTGTTTACGTCAAAGAAAACGCTATGCACTTGGTTATTTTACGATTCTGTAAAACAGAAGATAAAAAATGCGTTCTGGCAACTTCTTTTATGGTTGAAAAGAAAAAAATAGTTTATTTGCATATGTAATTTGCCCTTCAAAAGAAATACACAGCCATAAAAAATGTGAATTAACAAAACAACAGCAAAAAAACTTATGAAAAATGAACAATTTTTTATGCATAATAAAAGTAAATCCCTAAAATCAGTGATTGTTATTAAATACTGTGAGCAATATAATATGCGGCGGAAAAAACGCATAGAAATATGCAATAAAATATGCTATATGCATTAAATATGATATGATTATACTTTCTATAACTTGGTTTGTAATAATAAATGGGTTAAAATTTATTGACCAAAACAAAGAGCATTTTATAAAAACATGCTTTGTTTTTAGTGAATACTATTATTTTTATGCAAAAAAAATGGGCCGAAATACTAATTTTTTATGATAATGAATAATAACATTTTAAACAGCGACATAAATTGTAAAATATTTTTAGTACTAATTTTGAATGAGGATGAACATAATGTATTTAAACCAGCAACATAAATTTTAATTCGCATAGTAATAGTAATATCGTATGATGATAAATAAAATTTTAAAATAGACAACATAAAGTGTAAAATGCGTCGAAATACTAGTATTAAATGATGACGAATAAATCTTTTTAAGTATGAAACATAAATTGTAAAAACATACAACATTTTTTTCGGGTCGAAGTATTTGAACGTTCATCAAACGAATAAAAGAAGGCACATGATGATGAATAAAAACTTTTGAAGCATGAAACATAAATTTTAATTTGTGTAAGAATTGTAATATCGTATGATGACTAATAAAAATTTTGAATAAATAACCCAAACTGTAAAATACGTCGAAATACTAATATTAAATGATGATGAATAAAAACTTTTTAAGCATAAAACATAAATTGTAAAAACATCCAACAACTGTTTCATGTCGAGGTATTCCAACGTTCATCAAACAAATAAAGGAAGGTACATGACGTTGAATAAAAACTTCTTAAACATGAAACATTTAAAAACACTCCAACAATTGTTTCGTATCGAAGTATTTGAACGTTTATCAAACGAATAAAATAAGGCACATGATGATGAATAAAAAGTCTATAAACAAACATCGCAAATAGCAATAAACATGCAACAATTTTGGAGGATAGTTACTGCTTTAATTCTGATACTGGTTGCTGCTTTAATTTCAGTTAATGACCTATCGTGCTCAATTATTTTAACTCAATACAACTGTTGCATGCTTTTTGAAATTTAAATTTGTTTACGAAATTTTTATGTATCATTGTTTACATGTAAAGAGCTTCAACTTGAAGAACATTTTTTAAAACAAAAAATTAAACATTTTAACCCTACAAGACACCCAGTTCCATATGTGGAACACCGACTTTAATCGTTCCTATAGCTATAAAAGTATTAGTAGCGACATCTCTTGACATCTTGATAGAAGCTACTGACATTTAGCAATGTAGTAATACGAATTTTTACCTACAGATGTCGTTCGTGTTTTTTTTTATAGTGCACTCAGTGTGAAATTTGAATGAAAGGGATACGTTAGTCGTTTGTCTGAATTCAAAAATAAAAAAATCTGGAGTGACTCCACTCAACTTTCCGAACATTGAGTAACTAACAGTTTTGTAGATAAAATAAAGAAAGAGGCGTTGCTAAACAAACAAAAAAGAGAAAACCATAACAGAGTGTTTGAGTTTTTTTCTCCATATATCACACGAGGTTTTATTTAACGCTACTGAACTTTGAGCCCTTAGATCATAATGATAAAGAATTTTTCGTTGTGTCCCTGTAAAAATCTATAAATGCTAGATTCACCAAAATGCTTATAGTTAGTGCAGCAGTGATTTATAATATTCATACAAATTTTCAGCTCAATTGAATAAGGCGTTTAGATGCTATCGCTGGTCTCATAGGCCATAAAGATAAAGAATTTTTCTTTGTGTCCCTGTAAAAAAACTGTAAGTGCTACATTCACCAAAATCTATACAGTTGGTTCAAATGTGACCTATAACATGTGTACAAATTCTTTGCTGAGATTAATAAGGCGTTTAGACGCTATCACACTTTTAAAAATTTGGCAAAGAATTTTTCTTTGTGTCCCTGTAAAAAAACTATAAGTGCTAGATTCTCCAAAATCTATACAAATTGAGTATCTGTGACCTATAATATGTGTATAAAGTTTTTGCTCAATTGAATAAGGCGTTTAGATGCTATCGCACTTTTAAGATTTTGGTCCCTTGGCCATAATGATAAAGAATTTTTCTTTGTGTCCCTGTAAAAAAACTATAAGTGCTAGATTCACCAAAATCTATAGGGTTCGTACTATGGTGACTTACAATATACGTACCAACTTTCAGCTTATTCGAACAAAGCGTTTAGACGCTAGCGTGTTCACTCACAGACATACACACATACATACACACATACATACACACACACATACACACACACATACACACATACATACACACACACATACATACATCATCGTAAAAATAGTGAAAACGGACTCGTTGGACCTCGAAACGTATAGAAACATCAAAATCTCGAATTCGGATTTTTGACATGATTACAATACTTTCCTCACTATAGTGTTCGGAAAGTAAAAAGAATAGTTATTGAACAGTTTTGACTCAAAAAAAAAAAAAAAAAAAAAAAAAAAATACTGTGCGTTATAATGAAGTGTATATATTTTGCAGAGGTAAGGTTTTTTTTTTATATATTACAATAGTAAACGTATTAGTAAATCATATTTTTATGTATGTTCCACATACGGTACGTTGAGCTAAAAAGTTGATTTTTCCGTAAAATATGGTTTTATTTTTATTTTTATAAGTTTTCCCTATCTCCTGATCACTAATTGCAACCTATATATTTTTGTCACGCACTAAAAAAAAAAAAAAAGAGCCTTGTAGGGTTAAAAGTGTGTTTTTTATGGGAAAAGGGATTTTTACATATGTCAAAAGTTTGTTAAAATATTATCTAAAGATGGAAGAAGGAGTAATACGCAAGAGAAAATCCATAAACGTGGTGTACAAATTTAAAATCTGATTGTCTTATTTTTTATTTATTTTTAGTTAAATGTGCTATATAATATCACTTCTTTATTAAAAAAAAAAAAAAAAAAAATCTGGAGTGACTCCACTCGACTTTCCGAACATTGAGTAATTAACAGTTTTGTAGATAAAGTAAAGAAAGAGGAGTTGTTAAACAAACAAAAGAGAGAAAACCATAATAGAGTGTTTGAGTATTTTTCTCCATCTATTACACGATGTTTTATTTAACGCTACTGAACGTTGAGCCCATAGATCATACTGATAAAGAATTTTTCGCTGTGTCCCTGTAAAAACCTATAAATGCTAGATTCACCAAAATGCTTATAGTTAGTGCAACAGTGATTTATAATACTCATATAAATTTTCAGCTCAATTCAATAAGACGTTTAGATGCTATCGTACTTTTAAAAATTTAGTCCCATAGGCCATAATGATAAAGAATTTTTCTTTGTGTCCCTGTAAAAAAACTGTAAGTGCTAGATTCACCAAAATCTATACAGTTAGTTCAACTGTGATCTATAACATGTGTACAAATTTTTTGCTCAGATTAATAAGGCGTTTAGACGCTATCACACTTTTAAAAATTTGGCCCCATAGGCATAATGATAAAGAATTTTTCTTTGTGTACCTGTAAAAAACTATAAGTGCTAGATTCTCCAAAATCTATACAGATTGAGTATTTGTGACCTATAATATGTGTATAAATGTTTTGCTCAATTGAATGAGGCGTTTAGATGCTATCGCACTTTTAAGATTTTGCTCCCATAGGCCATAATGATAAAGAATTTTTCTTTGTGTCCCTGTAAAAAAACTATAAGTGCTAGATTCACCAAAATCTATAGGGTTCGTACTATGGTGACTTACAATATGCGTACCAACTTTCAGGTTAATCGAACAAAGCGTTTAGACGCTAGCGTGTTCACTCACAGACATACACACATACATACACACATACACACACACATACATACATCATCGTAAAAATAGTGAAAACGGACTCAGGGGACCTCAAAACGTATAGAAACATCAAAATCTCGAATTCGGATTTTTGACATGATTACAATACTTTCCTCACTATAGTGTTCGGAAAGTAAAAAAAAAAAGTATTAATTAATATTGTCAATAAATATCGGTAACTGAAAATCTACAATATATAACATAGTTGAAACTATAACATCTATTATTGGAAGTAAATTTTATCTATGTATATTATTCAGTTGAAAAAATAACGTAATAATAAAGTAAACATCTCGTCAAACCAAAAAGCCCTCTATTTATTGCGTATAATTGCTTGAAACAAACTATGAATTAAACATACTTTTGAAATGTGTCAAAAAAATATAACAACATTTCTAAAATACTAGCACTTTAAAGATATATTATATATATATTTGTATATATATAAAAAATACGTGTCACGATGTTTGTCCGCGATAAACTCCTGAACTAATGATCCGATTTTAACAAAATTTTGCACACTGCGTGCAGTTTGGTCCAACTTGAGAGATAGGATAGTTTTTATTTCAATTTATAGTCACAATATTTTTTTATTGCAAATTATTTGTTAATTATAGCCCTTTGTTATAGTTGCTCCAAAGTATCTGCGAGTTCCATAAATTTAATTGTTGCCCCCCCCCTCCCCCCCCCAAAAAAAAAAAAAAAAATACGAGTTCATTCTCCTTCGACATAAAAAAAATACATTTAATCAAGCGTAAACGTTAATAAATTATAAAAAGTTAAATTATGCATCTCACGAAAATTGACATCATAATCACTTTAAAGATTTTATACACATTGATAAAGTGCTAATGTACTTATACACAAGCGAAGTGTGACGTCACTGACCGTCTGTGAAGTCAAGAAAAAGATTTCCTATGTTAATCGCACCATTGGATTTTTTGTAAAAAATTATTAAAAATCGAGGAAAATTATTTCCCGATTTTAATCCCATATTTTTGTATAGATATGTATTAGTTATCATGTGCATACGTTAGATTGAGTTATTTTGCTGTCAAATTGACAAAAATTTATTTTTAAATTACAAAATTCTGTCGTACTTGGAGTTTTTTTTTTTTTTTTTTTTTTTTTTTTTTTTGTATTTGGCAATCAAAAACATAATTACGAAAATATACATGCCAGATGTATATTTTCGTAATATGTATTGTGCGAAATATTGTTTCATATTATTCATTACTCTCTCAATATAAGTTGTTAAAATAACCATGATTTTTGAAAGGAATTAAATATGTTCGGCAGATAATTTGGCGATATTTTTTTTTTCCGCCAAGGATGACAGATATGAAATTTATTCCGCTGCAACATGTTTATATCATATATTAGATACATGCATATGCTACAATTTATTTCACGTGACACGTGTGTTAAAAATTTACTTACGACATAAATTTGATTTTTCAATTTTTGTTGCATTATTGTAATCTGTATCACTTCATTTTGTTTAAGAAATTCGTGATGTATACATATAATGTTCTAAATAAAAAGTAACAATTTTAATATTTTAAAACTTATTTAAAAGTCTGTTTTATTTAACATTAAATTTTAAAACTTAATTTAAAACTTATTTAAATGTCTCGAAGATTTTAAGTCTGTTTATTTGTTTTGTAACGCTAATCTATATGATCGATGTTCAAAACTTTAAATAATTATTTCTCTTATTTTTATTTTATTTTTATTTAATACCTTATCAATTTACCGTTCCTGGTTAAATTTGTGATTTGTACATGTATTTTACATTAAATTTTGACTCATATTTATTGCTAAAAAAACGATGTTAACATCTTGCAATTTTCTTATCTTAATCCTCAATGCTTTCCCTCTTGATTAACTTGAATTTACTATTAAAATTTTAACATACTCAAAATCTTCTCATCACTTCGTTAAAATATATTTACCTTTTCCAAAATATTTTTCTATTTAAAATATTACCTGTATTTATACCCAATATTTCATGAGATAGCCTATTTTAAAGTTTTAAAATATTTATCAAAGGAACAACTATAGTATTTCCCCACAACTAGATTCGGCGATTATGGCTAAATCATAAATCTAAATATCATAACTGATAAAATCATAAGCTAAATCATAAATCTAAAATCTAAAATAAAAGCATGCAGGTTGCCATATTTTATTGTAAAGAATCCAGAACGACATCGTTATCGTTCAAAACAGCGCCAAAATCCAGCGCCAAAATCGCCAAATCCAGTTGTGTTAACGCGTGGGCAGGTCTGCTAGTATATGTATATATATTCCATTACTAAAACAGAAAACTTGGAATATTTTTAATTTAATTTTCAATAATTTCTAATTCTAAATTAACATCTGAAATTGGTAATTACAATTAATACCTATCGCAATATTGGTGTTAAGTATAGAATTTACTAAAGTTGCCAAAATATTTCAACTGTATCATTTTTATGATTTAGGAAAATTGTATGCAGTTAGAAATTTGTAAATTCTATTTTTTTTTCTTCGTCAGTATGGACACCTTTTTAGTTTTCTTGCATGGATAGTCTCATTATTACAAAATAACATTAACAGGAAAAATTGTCTTCCTTAAAAACAAAGGAGATTACGTGATTGTACTTTGTTAATATACTCGAAAAATCTCTTTGTAATACTTTTGCATTCTTGGCAAGAAATATTTCCAAAAATTTCAGTCCCATAGCCCTATGACTAATATTTAAAGAGTTAGCTGTAACCCTCTGGAACAGCAATCGCCAACATTTTTTACTTCACCGACCACAAAATTTACAATTTAAAATCCCACATACCACTAATATTGATCTAAAATGCATGAAGGTAATTTAGAGAGTAATGCTTCCAAGCCCACTTCTTTGCCAATAGTACTGCAAATATTTTGAACTGTTTATCATTGATGTACTGATATTTAAGCTACAGATTTTTTTTATTTTTTTTTTATTTTTTTTATTTTATTTTGTTTTACTTTCCTATCTCTTCTCGTTCCAGAGTAATTGAACAACCATGGCATCTAGTGGTGACTTCCGGTTGAAACAGCGGGCTGTAATTCACGTTCTGACTGCTGAAGATTGTGCGCCAACCAACATTCATTGCTGTCTGACTGCAGTTTACGGGGATGCCTGTGTTGACGTCTGCAGTGTGTGGATGTGTGCAAGAACTGTGAAAGAACACAATCCAGTCTCATCAAATCTCCAGGATCAGCACCGAAGTGCACGGGAAATTGCCCATTTTGCAGCAATAGTGCAACGTAAAAGCCCAACCAACCGAAGTGGACGGCGCGCAACGGCCTATGGAGAGGATCATCAACACCAGCTAGACGAGTTGATTCAGGGCAATCGCAGGATCAAGCAACACGAGATCGCAAGGTCCGCACGCAAGCCACAAAACTCAGGAAGCACTGCCTGACGTGCCAGCAGCCACCGCAATTTTTTATCGACGACATAAAAAACCCCGTTCTGCGTTGGCGCAAGTGTATTGCCCGTAATGGGGACTATGTTGAGAAATGATACCACCATTTTTAGCTGACATTGCAAGCTTACCATACCAGTATTGGTGCTATCTGTCAAACACCAATAAAGGGTATGAGACATCTACATGAGACATATTTTTACGCATATAATATATATATATATATATATATATATATATATATCGTTTAATTTGGTTTAGAACAGTTTATAGATGTAAAGCTCTACTTTCCTGTAATTTCCCCCATAGATGTGATGTAATAGAATTCTCTTGATTGTCCCTGTACACAAACCATTTGCTTCATCTTAACGAAAAGCTTAGTGTAGCATCCCTATATGAAACACATTTAAAATACCAAGTTTGGACTTTTTGCTACTACTTGTTCTTGAGATATGCTGATAACAAACAGACACACACACAGACCAACCCCTAAAAACATGATTTTCGGATTCAAGGGACCTCAAAACATGTAAATATAAAACAAACTCACTTTCGAAAATTTGACCCCAAAACAATACTTTCTCTACTTTATGGGTAAGAGAAAATAATTATGCATATCACCTCATCATGCTAATTAATGAGGATTTTATGAGGTGGTACTACAGTGTATCACTGTTACATAGAGGTCAAAAAAGATATTTGAACCGTAAAAAAGTGTAATAATCTGGTGTGTCACTCACACGACTTTCTCTTACCCTGAAATTTAATACTATAATTACAAGTTGCAGATTAAGAGGTAAGATAACGAGTACTGTTATGTAAGCCTGTGTTAAACAATTCAAATTAGGCTTCGGAAGAGTTTTATATGATAATTAGTTCTGTGTAAGGGGGGCTACCGCCCCTCCTCCCCCCCCTCAATCCCCCGTTTCATTAATGCACCTACATTTATATAGAATTTAATTCGGCTATTAAAAAAAAATTCTGTTTTTAAAAAATAATTTATTAAAATTATTATTAAAAAAAATATCTTTTATGATAATTCAGACGATTTCCATATTAGAGAAGTAGTATAACACTAAATATCCAAAAAAAGTCCATTTTATTCCCAATTAAAATATATATATATATATATATATATATGTTTTGTTTTTTTTTTTGTCAAAAGTAAGAAAAATTGATAACTTTGTTTTAAATTATCGCAGATCGATGGTTCAACCATTCGTTTTAAAGGTATTGGCTCTTTTAAAGGCTCTTTTGAAAGATACCCATTATGAAAATTTACTCCCCTCGAGGGGGGACTTCCCCCCAGGGGGGGAGGCGAGGCTCCTACATACACAATTTTTTTTCCCTGTTGACTATCTCTATTACAAAAAATATATATTCGTTTCATTTGGTTTACTGCAGTCTATAGATGTTAAACTCTACTTACCTGCAATTTCCTCCATAGACGTAATGTACTTGAATACTTTTGAGTGCCTCTGTACACGAACCATTTGCTTGATCTTAACGAAAAGTTTAGTGTAGCATCCCTATATGATACACATTTAGAATACCAAGTTTGAACTTTCTGCCATAATTTGTTTTTGAGATATGCTGATAACAGACATACACACAGACCATTTGCTAAAAACATGATTTTCGTATTCAGGGGACCTCAGAACATGTAAATATAACAAAAACTCGCGTTCGAAAATTTGACCCAAAAACAATACTTTCTCTACCTTATGGGTAAGAGAAATTAAAAAAGTATTTACTTTTTATGTTCTTTATATTTTTTCTTTAAGATTGGTGTGAAATTCTTGAAATAATATAGGAATTCATTATATTATAACACACGTGAAGATCTTGCAAAATATCAAGCAAAGATAGCGAAAATATTGCATAAAATTCTTTCTAAAACAAAAATGGCTATATGTATTCTCTAGTGCTTTATAGTGAGATTTAAATGAGGTATATATGTTTTATTCATATACATATCTTTTTATATAAATTCGGTTTTATAAGCTTTCTAATTAATGGTACAGTCGGTAACAAAAGTCTCCGAATACTAGCAAAATTTCCTATATAAAAAAAGTACACTTAATACAGTTTTGTTAAATAAATCCTTGTCGAATCCTGTTTTTAGACTGAATAAGAACAGGATTCCACAAGTATTTATTTAACAAAACTGTATTAAGTGTACTTTTTTTTCTTACATGGGAATTTTTGCTAGTGTTCGGAGACTTTTGTTACCGACTGTACTTTACAGTACCATCGGTAGATAAAGAATTAATACTTTGGCGAAGTCAAAGGTCCGGCTAAATGTAGAACAATTCCCAGCTAAATATCAAATGTACGTCAGAAATTCAAAACGATAACTATATCTATTATTTAAAAATCAATTTATTGTACAAAAAAATAAATAAGTAAGTAAAAATCAATTCATCCTGTTTGTCATCCAAATTAATACTGACGTCTAATGTTGTAAGTAGATTTAGTGAAATCCTGTTAAAATTAACATCAGTATAATTTCTAATAAAGCATTAAAAATGCAAATAATGTAAAGATCTTTCTACGTACCACTAAAATTTTGTCGTGGACCACTAGTGATTCTCGGACTAACTAGTTGGAGACCACTGCTCTAAAATGACGGCACGATTTTTTAAGGCCATTTCACCAAGTGGTCAGGATAAGGAAAAGCTAAATCGAAGTGGAAAAACTCTTTGTTCAGTTGAATGCTGCTTATATTAACTTTGGTACCATCTGACCTTTTAAAAGAGTCTGTGTTTAAAAATTTGTGTTTTTGAGTTCTGTTGTATTACGATGTGATATATCGCACAATAGAAGGATTTTGGCTCTTGTAAACGCCTGTATCTTCTGGAAATTTCCTGAAATGATTTTTTAGATGGCGCAACATACAAAAAAATTTCCAATAAGTAAAATTTAATCCATATACTAACAAGGTACAGTCGGTAACATTGATATTACCAGGGATATATATAACAAGGATTTATTTGTTAAATAAATCCTTGTCGCATCCTGTTTTTAGACTGACTAAGAACACGGTTCAACAAGGATTTATTTAACAAAACTATATTAAGTTTACTTTTTTTATATAGGAATTTTTGCTAGTGTTCGGAGTCTTTTGTTACCGACTGTAGCATACGAAATTTCAATGTAGAACTATAAATTGTTTCAGAGATACCGAGAAAAAATTAACTTAAACCATTACAGAAAAATAAACACAGCCGTAGATCACGTTTCAGGCGTGGTATGTAAACTACGAGCAAAAAAAAAAAAAAAAAATAATAATAATAATAATTTAAATTTGCAACACATTTATGTTCGAAAATGTATTTAATATATCAACAACATTGTTTAAGCATGTCTGTTGGAATATTAATAATTCAGTACTCAAAATTTGTTCATCATATTAATAATGTATGGGGAGCAATTTATTCATTTTTATTTATTTAATTTTTTTATAATTTATTTTAATTTTTAATTTAATTTTTTTGTTTATTTTATTTTATTTTATTTTCATTTATTTATTATATAGGAGCCTGATAAAAAATTCAATCTTGGAACTCTTGAGATTAAATTTTCTGAAGATTTTGATAAAGTTTTACACCTTTCAATTTGTTATACATGTCTTAAATCCACATTAAATGAACTAATCAAAGTCAATTTTTTTTGTACACTTTGTATATATATACACAACCCGCGACAAAAAGATAGGTACAAAGGGTTTTTTCTTTGATTTTTCATAAAATAACGTTATCTAAATTGTGCTTATCATTTATTATCATCATAAAATAACACTATTCCCGGACTAATTTTTGTTTTACAGCTAATTTAGAAAAGTTTTAAGACTAAAATTTTTCTAATTTAAGACTACACTCCGCGACAGAAAGATAGGAAAAAGGGTTTTTTAAAATTTTTCATAAAATAACATTATCTAAATTGTGCTGATCATTTTATCTCAACAAAATATTATCATATCAAAAACATATTAAATATTTGAATCATATTTAAAATAATCATATTCAAAAAAAAAAAAAAAAAAAAAAAACCTTTGTTCCTATCTTTTTGTTGCAGTGTGTAGTCTTAAATTAGAAAAATTTTAGTCTTAAAATTTTTCTAAATTAGTTTTAAAACAAAAATTAGTCCGGGAATAGTGTTATTTTATGAAAAAATAAATGATAAGCACAATTTAGATAATGTTATTTTATAAAAAATCAAAGAAAAAACCCTTTGTACCTATCTTTTTGTCGCGGGGTGTATATATTTTTTCTTTTTTCAGTTGTTTTTTGTGTCAATATTCCTTCACAATGAGTACCGCTCAAACAAACCAGCAATATTTTACATTATAATAAAATGTTTCCCTGAAGACGAAGAAAACCGCACTTAAATTCGTATTTTATTTCAAAATCCACTTATCCTCTTCAGTGACAGCTATTAATTATGCTGCTAATTTCTGTTTACTCTTTCCACCTTTACAAAACATATCCAACAAGAGTTCACTCACTTGAAACCATGAAAACAAATAAAAGACGAGTGTTTTCTTCTGTTCACTCTTCAGTGCCTCTGACTGTAAAAGTCAAGGACTGTGACACTCTAAGCATGACGGTCGTCAAGTAGGAAATTCGTTATATAGCTTGTTGCTAAGATGAAATACTAAAGACAGTTATCCTTAAATATTACTTATTTATCCGATTTTTATTTCAATTCCTCTAAAGACAATGATTTGTTTGAAAATATTGTTCCAAGCATTATTCGTTCATTTTGTCTCTGATAAAAAACAATTTTTAATGGAAACATAGAATAGCTACAGTTGTTTTATATTGATGATATATACATCTGGAGGTAGATCGATTTTATAAAATAATATCTAACATCGGGGTGTTTAGGCCGCGGCCCATGATCAGCATGTGGCCAGGTGTGTAAAATTTTACGCCCGCAACAGAATTCAGAAAATATAATTTAATATTTTCTGTTAACACAGAAAAATTAATAAATATATTCTGATTCCTACGAGTGAAACACCTTGGAAAATTAGGAAGGCGATGGTGGTTGGGTAGGGTTAACCCTTTCAGAGGCGGTGGTATATATTTTATACCACCTAATTTCAGCTCTCAACTGCAAAAATTCATCACAGAAATTTCATATAAAATTTTACTTTTTTACCTTATCTGAAAACATTCATTTTTACTTCCATTACCCTACTACCGTAGGTAATGGAAGTATTGTATTCGGTCTGAAAATTCGATATCGGGTTTTCACCTGATTTACACGTTTTAAGGTCCCCTGAGTCCAAAAAAGTGGTTTTTGGCAATTGGTCAGTGTGTATGTATGTGTGTATGTATGTATGTATGTATGTATGTATGTGGAGAATCTTCTGGCTATTATAGCTCAGAAACTAATAAAGATAGATCTACGAAACTTTAGAATTGAAATACGTCTGGTGTACAGATGAAATTTCCAAATTTTGGTGAAAATTGAAAAACCGGAAGTGGGACATCGGAGACCGGAAGTGGGACCGTAAGTCCGTATCTCAAAAACGGCTCTAACGATTTTCTTCAAACTTGCTATATAAACACTCTATTAGATGTCCTTTCGAATGATATAGTTGGTTAGTTCAGGAAAATTGATAGGCGGCCTGTATAAATAGCTCAATTTCAGGCCTCGCAAAGGCGTTCCTTTAAAAACGGTTGTACGGATTTTTTTCAAACTCGCCATTTTCACTCACTTTTAAATATGCTTTTGTATGTAATTATTGTTTCCCTCTCAATAATTGAGTTTAACCGGAAGTGGGACATCGAAAACCGGAAGTGGGACCGTAAGTCCGTATCTCAAAAACGGCTCTAACGATTTTCTTCAAACTCGCTATATAAACATTCTATTAGATGTCCTTTCGAATGATATAGTTGGTTAGTTCAGGAAAATTGATAGGCGTCCTGTATAAATAGCTCAAGTTCAGGCCTCGCAAAGGCGTTCCTTTAAAAACGGTTGTACGGATTTTTTTCAAACTCGCCATTTTAACTCACTTTTAAATATGCTTTTGTATGTAATTATTTTTTTCTGGTCAATAATTGATTTTTTGTAAAAGTTGGTATCTCAAAAACGGCTCTAACGATTTTCTCTTTAGGTCACTTTTATGTTTTCTGATCACATTATCTCTCAAAAATGCATATAATACATGTAATAGCGGGTAATGGAAGTCGTGCGGTTGTTTCGCACCAGATTTTTTACTTTTCTTCTAATCTTGATCTCAGACTCTGGTAGCATTTGATTTTAAATTAACTTAAATTCATTGCCCCTGAAGGGGTTAAGTCTGAAAGACTACACGTGGGTCCGCTATTTACGACAGATTTGAAAAAATCCGAAATGGAAAAATCCATGGAAAAATCCGAACGACTAAGTCGACGTCCGTGTCCTCGGATCGAACCCGGAACTTCTCGTCTTCCAGCTTCGAAAGTAGAACTTCTGGACCATTGCTGGGGCTGTAGCTGTCAAAATAAAACACTAGTTGAGAATAGAAGAAAAATATAGCATTGATTATTATAAATAAAATATTACATATTTCTTTTAGTGGTTATATAATTATTTATTGATAGTTAATAAATGTTTAATTGTTCTTTTGTAAATTTAAGAAGAAATAAAAATAAAAATAAAAACTGTAAAAATAATGTATTTAGTCCACACGTATATACACGCCAGAATAAAAAGCTTTTCCAAAGTGGCTCACAAAGTCTATTGGGTTTACGCGTCTGATCTAACATACAACATGGCGATATCAAAGCGAGTAAGGGTTTTTATATATCTTATGGAACGCACTTTGCTCGGATTTTCATAGAGTTAAGAAAATATATTTTAAAAAATTGGAAACATACTGCAATAGTATGTATATTTGTATATGTGTCTTATTTTACAGGTTTCATAGATTTAAGAAATATGACAGTTGAGATTTCGAAAAGTATACATTTGTTACAATAAACTTTTTTAAAATAAAGTTATCGATTTTTTTTTTATTGTAATATTGAGAATAAATTCAACTTTTTTTTTCATTTAGTGTTATACTACTTCTCTAATATGGAAATCGCCTGCATTATCATAAAAGATAATTTTTTTAAATAATAATTTTAATAAATTATTTTTTAAAAACAGAATTATTTTTTAATAACCGAATTAAATTCTATATAAATGTAGGTGCGTTAATGAAACAGGGGGTTGAGGGGGGGCGGTAGCCCCCCTTTCACAGAACTAATTCTCATATAAAACTCTTCCGAAGCCTAATTTGAATTGTTTAACACAAGTTTACATAACAGTACTCGTTATCTTACCTCTTAATCTGCAACCTATATTTATAGTATTAAATTTCAGGGTAAGAGAAAGTCGTGTGAGTGACACACCAGATTATTAATATTACTTTTATTCTTATTTTTTATTTATTCATTTTTCTGTGCATTAAACTGCTAAGGTAGATGTACTAATTAAGGCTATTTCCTTAATAATATCTAGTGTATAAAATCAAATGTACAGAAATATTCTATTGCATGGCATGTGCGTGATTCTTAAAGAGAAGAGTTTTTCATTTGCGAAATTTGAATATTAGTTTTGGGAAAAGTTATTTCCATTTTGGCAAATTCGCATGTGTCTATGTGTAATAATATTAGTCAATATGACTTGCGAATAAAATTGTGTGAACTATTTTATTTCTGTTTGTATCGTATCTCAAACTATTAAGCATTCCTAAATCTTCAAAAAAAGTGAAATAGAGATATCTATTTATATTAGTATTTTATTCTTTTATTATGTAAATATTCAGGTCGTTTATCAATAATTTTAAATATATTTCATGCAAATTATTAAAAGTATTTTTTTTTCTTTTTTCATTTTCCAATAAAGTTTAAAAATGTTTATGAGATCAGCTCGTCTGTTTCACTACCTGCCCACGATATAACTCCAGCAGTTATTCGTGGAATTCCTTCAAAATTATATTTTTTGTTTCAGTTCACTATCGGATATTCGCTATTGAAAAATATTGCAAATATTATTGGTGGTTTGTGTACAGTTAGATGCTCAATATTACTAGAATTGCTTTTTTAGTCGTGTTTAGCGTTTTCAACACTTTCTAACATTCTTTAAGAGTGATTATAACTTCGGTTAATCAAACTGTTTGTCTGTCTGATTTTTAACTGCCGTAGATATTCATGGAATTCCTTAAACTGACATATGTTATTAAAATTTCCAATGGGTGCGTGCTCCCTACGGAAAATTGTGTAAATACTACCGCTGACTTGTCTACAGTGACACCGAAAAGAATTTTAATGTATTGCATTCTATAACAGACATTTACATAAAACATAAATACTGCAGAAAACTTAATGACATTATGGCATTTATTGTTAATATCGACAAAAAGATGTTTTCTGTAGCATGTATGTTTACAGGGCCCTGCAAAAATATTCACATACATTAAGAGCTATTATCATATGGCATTGGTAGAACTGCGTTTTTAATTCTGTCAGACATTTAAACTATAAAACATTGTTTACGAGTGACTATGACTTCAGTTGGTTTATGTGTCTGTCTGATCGTCTATCCGTTTGAGCTCAAATTTCATTTTATATTTGTACAACACCTTGAAATAATTATATATTGTTTAAATTCATTATGGAATGTTCTCTCTTGAAAAGGTTACGTCGCAGTTGCGACCGGGACAGATGCGACCGGGGTTAATATCGTAACACTTGTGACCGAATTATTAAATCTATGCACACCTGTTCATCGCAAGGTAGCTTTTCCGACCGCTATAATTAAAGGCATGGCAATCGCTGCGTCAGTGGATATATCCCGCAAAAGATCACCATAATATACTTAGGAATGCACATTAGATTTAATGAACATTATTTCAAAACAAACTATTTGTTGTTGAATTTTTCTCGCCAAAACGATTAAATATTTTTCTATGCAAAAATCATTTAAAATATGTTATGGTATAATAACATAACAAAAATTCTATTAATAATTACATAAATACAATGATGGTGCACAATCATTTTTGCAATCATTATTATAAACTATTAAAATCATCCAATCTGGAACATATTCAGATTTATTTATTAGATATTCTTATTAATAAAATTATAACTTTTACAAAAGTACATATATTTGAGTTAATGAAAAAGCTCATAAATCTTCAAAATAAATAATTAAATAAAATAAAACAAAAATAAAAATAAAAATAAATAAATAAATAAAAATAAAATAAATAAAAATAAATGAAGAGAAGTATCCATGAAATGCCAATGAAAGTAATTTAGCCATTGGTATTTAGTCAGACCCTGACTGGTGCTTATTAGATTTGAGGATCAATCGCTCAACAAGTGACGCTATGATCCCATTTTCTCAAAATTTTTAACGTGGCAGTATAGGAAAAAATTTTGTATAAATGTACAAAATGAGTTATTTTTAACGTGTGACTGTAAAATTAATATGAATTATTGATAAGAGTAGTAGTAAACTAGGAAAAAAGGTTTGTGCATGTGGGAGCGTTGCTTCTTACCCGGGGGAGGGGGGGAGGATTTTCAGTATGGGTATCTTTCTGAAAATCTCGTCAATACCTTAAAGACGAATGGTTGAACAGGTCTGTGATAATTTAAAACAAAGTTATAGATTTTTTTTTTTTCTTTTTTAAACGAAAAAAATTGCATTTCTTTTGATATTGGCAAAAAAAAAAAAATAAAAAAAAAAGACTTTTTGTCGGCATTGAATCATATAATTCTGTCAGATATTTATAATGCATTTGTAATGAAAAATAATTTTATAATTTAATAAATAAGTTTCATTGCATGAATTTTCGGTAAAATTATATAGAAGAAAGTCTTGTGGTGTGGCCACATCGTACTACTTTTTTATTTATTTAATTTATTCACTTAAAGGTAAAATCTCTCTCTTTCTCTATATTTATTATTATTATTATTATTATATTTAAAACAATAAACACATTATAAAGCATTACGAACAACAAGAACAATAATAATCTTTATATATATAAGACAATGTTTGTGTGTGTGTGTGTGTCTGTCTGTGTGTGGACAGCGTAGCACAAAGACGGTAGTTTGAACAGTCACGTGTTTCGACACGAAGGTGCCCTCCGAGGGGTCTTTGTGCACCTCAAAACCCGATTTTTGAATGCTTGATAAGTTTTCTTTTAATTAATTAAAATGTGTAAATAATAACTTCATATTAGCATTGTATTAGCCATTTAAATTTTAGCTAGCTATAATTTAATTGTTACCAAAAAAGAAATAACAAGTTCATTTTTTTTTTCGATGTAAAAATAAATGCATTTAATTAAACGTGAACAATAAAAAGTTATACATCTCACAAGAACTGACGTCATTATCACTTTTAAAAAAATTATACATATTGATAAAGGGCTAATATAGTTCATGATGCCAAAGTATGTTGTTCTAAATTGACTTTTCATTTTTAAAAGAATTTTTTTTTTTTTTAAATTTTTACTGCTAAGTTGTTGAAACAAACAAACAAACAAAAAAAAAATCATAGTTTTTTTTTATTTATTTATTTATTTATTTATTTATAATAACTCAAAGAAAAAAATAAAGAAATATATATATATTAAAAATTTTTGAAAAAAAAAAAAAAAAAAAAAAAAAAAAATAGCTGAAAGAATAGCGAAAAAGAAAGCTCAATTAACTTAATTATCAAAAAACTCTATTTTTTATAACTAATTTTTGATTGTAATTTTTGATAAAATATTTTTTTTTTTTTTTCTATAATAATTAATAGAAAAAATATTTTTTAAGTAAATGTCTTTTGAAGTACATTTTTCGAATAATAGCCTAAAGGATAGTACTGAGAAAGCTCGGTTAATTTAATTAGTATTTATTTTATATTTTTTTAATGTAAAAATTTATGAATTAGATTATTTAAATAATATAATTTTAATTAGTTCTTTGTTCTATAATCATGACAAATGATACCTTTTTATATTACAAAGTATTTTGAAATAGTTTTTCTGTCAAAAGCTCAAACCGTAATTTAAAGTAATCTGATCTAAATTCATTATTTAAAAAATATTTTTGATAATTAAATAAGTTTTTAATTACATTATATCATTAATTATTTTTTGTATAATTTTTGTATAATTTTGTATAATTAAAAAAACTTTTTATATTAAAAATAATTTTGTGATGGTAGTTTAGGTGTTAAACCCGACTGAGAACATGAGGGTCGACAACCATGACCTGGGATCGAACCCGACACTTCCTGTCCACCAACGTGGACTCTATGGTACTGCTGGGCTTATTGATTAAAAGTCCAAATAATTGTATTCAGCAATTTCATCTAACTTAATTATAATAAATTACATTTTTAATAAATAAATTAGATTTTTTAATTGAATATTTCTTTAAATATTTTTTAACTACCCCCCCCCTTTTTTTTTTTTTTTTTTAATAATTATTCATAGAAAATAAAATCTTTTAATATTAAAAGTGTTTTAAAATATTTTTTTCTATTAAAAGCAGAAACAGTCGTATTAAGCAATCTCAGCTAAATTAATTATTAAAATTTATATTTTTGATAATTAATTTAGTTTTTAGATAATTAATTTAGTCTTTTATTAGAATTTTTTAAATAAAATAATTTTAATTAGATCCTAAACTAGCATTTTTTTTCATAATTATTCACAGAAAATAAAACCTTTTAATATTAAAAGTGTTTTAAAATATTTTTTTTTTTTCTGACGAAAGCAGAAACAATTGTATTGAGGAATCGCAACAAATTTAATTATTAAAATTTATATTTTTCTTAATTCATTTAGTCCTTAGGCAATTAATTTACTCTTTCTTTGAAAGTTTTTTTTTTTTTTTTTTTTTTTTTTAATAAAACAATTTTAATTAGATCCTTATTTCTATAATCAGTTATAGAAAAAAAAATATTTTTATGTTTAAGAGCATTTTGAATTAGAAGTTTCATTTTAAAGCTCAAACAATAGTATTACATAGCTGCAAAATCTTTTATGTCTCTCTTTATATTCAATTAATACTTGTTATCTGATCCCTCGTTTTGTAGTCTGTTTTTATAAAATTGAATTACAAGATAAGAGAAAGCCCTGTGAGTGCCACACCAGATTATTAAAATAGGGAAAATAACTAAAATACTAGCGCATACTAGCTCACATCAAGCTACGCACCTGAATTACATTACAATAATTGTATATTGTAAAAAAGAAAAAAAAAACCCTCTTTTTTAAATTTATTGACTTTCGTACGCATTTGGGTTTTTTATTTAGTAAATAAATTTAGTTTTGTTAACTCTTTTTAACGAATTTAATCAGTGAAGTCTCCTCCACCCTCCCTTCCTTACACATAAACACATCTCCTGTGTTGCACCTGCTTTCGGATAGATCCGGTCGCAAGTGCTACCCTCAAACTAAAACGGTCGCAAGTGCTACGATTTTAACCCCGGTCGGATCTGTCCCGGTCGCAAGTGCGACACCACCCTTGATAATGATATTCACAGCAGAACAGCTTTGTGCACGGGGACTCCTAAAATATTTCCGTTGCAATATGGTTTGGGACATGTACTTGTCTGAAGGGTTATGTGGCAGATGCGTACAAGTTGAAATTGGTGGCACTTGCATACATGTCCAGGTGTCGCAAATGTTACAGATGTGTTTTCGATAAATCTAGCGACACTTCCGTACAAAATCTGTTTCGCTGTATTTCTGGTTTGTAGGACTAAGGAGTTGTATCCATACGATAAACTTGAAGAGAAATACTCGTATATTAAAATGCGTGAATATTTTCGGTTGATTCCTAGAATAGAGGGGCACTTTCTGCTTGGCGAACTTTCGTAGCGATAAACTGCACTTCCTTGTACACATAACTTAAGAATTCTATTATGACGCAGTATGGAGAGATTTGATTGGTTCATTTGTTTTTTATTGATTTGAGTATATTTTACATTGCAGTAGAGCTACATTACGGGAAATTAGGCGAGATTTGATTGGTTCATTTGTTTTTTATTGATTTGAGTATATTTTACATTGCAGTAGAGCTACATTACGGGAAATTAGGCGAGATTTGATTGGTTCATTTGTTTTTTATTGATTTGAGTATATTTTACATTGCAGTAGAGCTACATTACGGGAAATTAGGCGATATTTGATTGGTTCACTTGTTTTGAGCATATTTTACGTTGCACTAGAGCTACATTATGGGAAATTAGGCGATATTTGATTGGATCATTTGTTTTGAACGTATTTTACGTTGCACTAGAGCTACATTACGGGAAATTAGGCGATATTTGATTGGTTCACTTGTTTTGAGCGTATTTTACGTTGCACTAGAGCTACATTACGGGGAATTAGGCGATATTTGATCGGTTCATTTGATTTTCATCGATTTTAGTATGTTTTAAATTGAGTAGTGCTACCCAATGAAGAATTGGCGACAGTGTGTGTTAAGAAATTTGTTTTTAATGAAAGATTTTATTAAAAAAAAGTTGATTGTTTATTATTTAAGAAAATTGGTAGGAGTTTTATATAAATAATTTGTGGAGATATATATATATTATTATTTTTGTTTTAATGTAGACCGAAAGAAGAATTTTTATTTTCAATGAGCAAATGTTGAAGAAGTTACAAAATGTTTATTTTTTAAGCAATTTGGTAGTTTTTTTTTTTTTTTTTTTCGTTTGAATGTAAAATAAAAGTGGTTTCTTTTTTTTAATGAATAAAAGGTAATCTAGTTAATAATATACTTCGGTTTTTAAGCAGACGATTTTTTTCTTTTTATCATCCCATGCTTTGTAGGCAGACGATTTTTTTCTTTTTATCATCCCATGCTTTGTAGGCAGACGATTTTTTTCTTATGAAATTAGTTTAAATATTGTGGAATCATTTTGTTTTTAAGGATGTTTGGCAGGTGGTTTTAGTTGGAAGAGAACTTTGAACACGGAATACGTTTGTTTTTTATGAGATTAGGTGTTGTGTTTCTATGTTCTTCTCTTTGAACAGAGAAAAATTTATTATAATGATTTAAATTTTTTTTATTTGTGGCGGGTAAGTTGAAAAATTCCTTTTTTCCTCGTTGGGTGCATTGGTTGCTTTTGTGCGTGATATTAATTCACTGCTAATATACTTTCTGTAATACTTCGTTAATATGCCTCGAAAATCTGTCTCTGATAAAAGTGTGATTGATTTGCGTTATTTGATATTGTTGAGTGGTAAGGGTAAAAGGGCTGTGATTGATTTCTGCATGGAAAATGGTTTGATTGCTGATGGATATGAGTGTCCTGTTTGTGCAAGTGAAATGAAATTAGAAGCATGTAAGGGTACTGATGGTTTTAGATGGCGGTGTGAAAAGCAAGTAGCGGGTGTAAGGCATAAGGAAAGTAGGTCGGTAAGATTGGGAAGTTGGTTTGAAGAGAGCAAATTAGGAATGGATGATATATTAATTATTACGTATGCATGGGTAGAAAAATACACTAATGAACAAATTTCGCGTGTAGGTAGGGTTAATAGAAATACTGTAACTGATTGGATGAGTTTTTGTCGAGAGGTATGTACGGTTGCATGTATGAATGAGAGTAGTAATATTGGGGGGGAGGGAAAAATTGTTGAAATTGATGAGAGTTTGTTCAGAAAGAGAAAATATAATAGAGGAAAGCCAGTTAAGGGTAAATGGGTGTTTGGAGGCGTGGAGCGGGAGAGTAATGAATGCTTTTTAGAAGTTGTGCCAGAGAGGTCGAAAGATACGTTGCTTGAGGTTATCAAGAGGCGAATTTTACCGGAAACAACTGTAATTTCTGATTGCTGGAAGTCATACGATTGCCTTCAAGATGAAGGTTTCGTACATCTTTCAGTAAATCACAAATTACATTTTGTAGATCCGGAAAGTGGGGCACATACGAATACAATAGAGGGTATATGGAGTTGGGTGAAACGCGGCCTCTACGGAAGGAGGGCAGTTGAGGACAATTTCGACTCATACTTAGCCGAGTTCATGTGGAGGAAGCGGCACAAAGACGATCCATGCACCCTTTTTTATTCGTTTTTAGAGGCAGTTAGGAAGTGTTACCCGCCACAAAAAAAAGACTCCGAGCGGCGATGTAGATCGGATGATGAGGATGATGGATCGGATGATGAGGATGAAGATCCATTTGCCCCAGGCCCTTCATCGAAAAAGACAAAGTATGAAAAATAAATGTAAGTTGTTTAATTTTAGTCTAATTTTTATTTTTTTAATTTCAGAAATTTTAAATTTCTTTCCGCACGCTTTTTTAAAAATGTCATTATTATTATTATTTATCCTACTTCAAGGTGAATGCTGCAAAAAATAGTTATGTGCGTTTTCAGATTCGTGCACAGCGGGGTAGGGGTGTCCAGTGATGTTTTTTTGGTTTTAACATGCGCGATAGTGATTGCCGCGGAACCGACTTACGTGCCTTTTCAGATTCGTGCACAGCGAGGTAGGGGTGTCCAGTGATGTTTTTTTGGTTTTAACATGCGCGATAGTGATTGCCGCGGAACCGACTTACGTGCCTTTTCAGATTCATGCACAGCGAGGTAGGGGTGTCCAGTGATGTTTTTTTGGATTTAACATGCGCGATAGTGATTGCCGCGGAACCGACTTACGTGCCTTTTCAGATTCATGCACAGCGAGGTAGGGGTGTCCAGTGATGTTTTTTTGGTTTTAACATGCGCGATAGTGATTGCCGCGGAACCGACTTACGTGCCTTTTCAGATTCATGCACAGCGAGGTAGGGGTGTCCAGTGATGTTTTTTTTGGTTTTAACATGCGCGATAGTGATTGCCGCGGAACCGACTTACGTACCTTTTCAGATTCATGCACAGCGAGATAGGGGTGTCCAGTGATGTTTTTTTGGTTTTAACATGCGCGATAGTGATTGCCGCGGAACCGACTTACGTGCCTTTTCAGATTCATGCACAGCGAGGTAGGGGTGTCCAGTGATGTTTTTTTGGTTTTAACATGCGCGATAGTGATTGCCGCGGAACCGACTTACGTGCCTTTTCAGATTCATGCACAGCGAGGTAGGGGTGTCCAGTGATGTTTTTTTGGTTTTAACATGCGCGATAGTGATTGCCGCGGAACCGACTTACGTGCCTTTTCAGATTCATGCACAGCGAGGTAGGGGTGTCCAGTGATGTTTTTTTTGGTTTTAACATGCGCGATAGTGATTGCCGCGGAACCGACTTACGTGCGTTTTCAGATTCATGCACAGCGAGGTAGGGGTGTCCAGTGATGTTTTTTTGGTTTTAACATGCGCGATAGTGATTGCCGCGGAACCGACTTACGTGCCTTTTCAGATTCATGCACAGCGAGGTAGGGGTGTCCAGTGATGATTTTTTTGGTTTTAACATGCGCGATAGTGATTGCCGCGGAACCGACTTACGTGCGTTTTCAGATTCCTGCACAGCAAGTTTCCTTGTTGGTTCATATACCTTAGGGGTATGTCCCAATGCATCCTCCGTCGTTACAGTGCCCGGATCCGTGAGCATTTAAAACAGAGAAGCTTTAAATTGCTACAATGAAGTAATTATGCATGCATTTTATTTTTCCATTTTTAATTCTTACGCAAAAAAAATAAAATTTGAATATTAAATAGTTAATTTCTACAATTTCCTTTTTAATTATAATAATGCGAATAAAGTAAATGCTGTCTGTAGAAAATGGTTGCTGTACTGATTGGCCACAACGTAGCACTATTTCGACGTAAAACTCAGTCACTTATTCACTTGTTGGTGAAGTTTATGAAAACTACGGAATTTTCCCCTCCGGTGAACTGAAATGTAAGCGCTAATGTAAAATTCGAAACGTTGTGAATTTGCGCTGCGTTGCGTAGTTCTGTTGTGAGGGTAACGAATCTGAACGTATAGTTTTTTGTTTGTTGGAACATATTATGTTAGTTAAATATATATTTTGTTATATGTGTGGAGAAATGAAAGCGTATCATTTGATAACTTAAAAATATGTTTTTTATTTTATTTGTATATTCTCATACTTTTTATACCGATATGTTTGGATTCATTTGAATGTGGTTTTAGAATCCTTGAAATGTTAGTGACATAATATGGAGTCAACAAAAATTTCAAAATGGAAAAAAAAAATCCATGTTCCATACATTGTAAGTTTTAATGCTTTTTTAAATACATATAGAGTTATATTTTTATTCTGATTTTTCATTTATTTAATTACATTTATTCTGTTGTTGAAACTAATTTGCTCTTAAAACTGCGATTTTAAGTATTTTGTTATTTATTAAAATATTGTAGTTAAAAAGTTAATTAATCATCGCCATATTATGAAATTTCTTCGATAATTCTATTTAATTACGTTAAATGGTCGTCTGGATTAATATTTATTTCATTTCGAACGTAAACAAACGTTTTTTCAGGTTGCCGTAAGATAAACTCATTACCTTGGTTCGTTGGCGCACGGATAATATCGCCAAAATGTAAACAAACGCCAATGCCCCTCTATTCTAATAATCTGCCATATTTTCTTATACTAGCCCTACAACTCTAGCCCTTCGACTATACCTATATCTATACCTATATCTAGCCCTACGACTGACAAAGTTGTGAGTTTAACACATTTAAAAGTAGCAAGCTATAATAGCAGTGTGATGTCGATAATCACATATTCTAAAAAATATATTACTATATTAAAAATAAATTAAAATATGTAACGAACACATTTTCATAACCTCTAAATTGCAATTTAAATTCACGTACAGTATGTTCTTTAAATTTTTACATTCTCCCTCTTCCCACCTATGTATCTTTTACTTATTTCAACATTTTCGAAACCTTTGTTAATGTATTATTCGTTCTTTAACTTTAATGCAGATGTACGATAGCTTGTTATGATTTTTCATAATTCGGTTTCTTTTCATCTTCCAAATAAATTCAGTTTTGTCGCCATGAGTGCATTCCTTGTCTTATAACATGGTACATTAATTTTTGCTTAAAAGTTCCGGGTTCTCATGGCGAATTTTGGCGATTATTAAGGACCGTTTGAATTATAATTATGGGGTAACCTTTTCAAATATTGTATGTGTTTATACGTAACACAATTACAACCATTTTTTCTCTACTAATTTAAATTTGGGTTCGACTAGAGCTCTGGCGAAATTAATGAAGAAATAGGAGCGGCACTTCATCATCATGACTTGAACTGATAAGTCGACGCTTTTGGGCTCCCACTCCAAATTATTTAATTATCCCAATTATAGCTACCATTTTATAGCAAAATGCTTATCTGGTCACCTATAATAATGTTAAATATGTCAACAATTCGTATAATAAAATTTACCATAAAATCTACAAAAAAATGCCTGTTATTTGGATTAACGAGCACTGTGTTATTGTCTGGACACTTCGCAAGAATTCTGAAACTGTTTTTATAAAGTAAACTTTCTATAGCCAACGGCCATCTACAAATCCACAACTTCAAAAATATTCTTCTTGACAAGCAATAGTTATTTTCTAGAAATAATATGCAATTATTTATTCACTGAATCAAGATTAATAAAGGTCCTTACAAATGCTATTACTATTTGTAAATAAGTATTAAAAGGCCTTTAAAAACACTTTTGTTTCTTAAATGCTTATTTATTTTTTAACAAATACTAATCTTTTTGTCTGTCAATTCAAAAAACAGTTGCAAAAACAGATTACCAACAAAAGCAAATTGATGAAACGAGCTCTCTTCTTTATCTAGAACGAGAAATGGTAAGTCATATATTTCAATTTCTGAAATTATTTGCTGTTCATCTATATGTTTTCTCCCCCCAAATATAAATACATTTTTTTCCTCTTCCTGATTCTTATTTTTGACTAGCCGCCTTCAACGACGAGCTGGTTCGCGATCCTTGAAAAATTTCACCGTTTTAAACTCTCGCTGTTTTAAACTCTATAACAGCAACAGCTTACTCGCTCATAGTGCAAATACAAAATTCTAACTGCAGCAAATTTCCGGTCTGTGGCGATTGTGGCGCCCCTTTACGCTTCATGATATGAAACAATCTGTTCGCTCACCGTGTAAACGACCTTTCAAAATTCTGATCCCACAACCTAGTGTCTCCTACAGTCTCATAATCTACCCTCTATAAGTAATTTAATCTTAATTAGAATTGAAGATATTGAAATTTTTAAATATTAAAGTGTCATCTGGCGAGATTTGCGACATCTACTTTTCAATTCCAATTCAAATAAGTTTTAAAATAATATATTACATATGAAATGTTGTTAATTAGAAGCTGAGATACAAAAGTAATATAAACACTTATAAAAAAAAAATGTGTCTGATTTTTTTCGTAGTTTTCTTCGATACTTACATAATTACGGGCTAAATACTGTTAAAAATTCTTAGTACGATCTGTGAACGGAGTATCTGAATTCAAAACTCTGCAAAATATAAAAGAATAAAAGCGTTCTGAATTTTCCATAGTTTTCTTCTAAACTCCGGAACGGAATTTGAACGACTTATATAAGTTTGAAAGTCCGCAGTATTTTTAAATATTTTTGGAATATGTATTATAATTAATTTAATCTTAATTAGAATTGGAGATATTGAAATTTTAAAATATTTAGGGGCCCTCTGACGACAGATTTGCGACATCTATTCTTCATTTCCAATTTAAATAAGCTTTTAAATGATATATTACCTATGAAATTTTGTTAAATAGAAGCTGAGATACCAAATAAATATAAACATTGTCATAACAAAAATTATGTCTGACTTTTCCTTGGTTTTCTCGAAACTTGCGTGATTCAGGGTTAAATATCTATAAAATTCATTTGTACGAAATGTGAATGGAGTATCGGAATTCGAAAGTCTGCAAAATAAAAAGAAAAGCCGTTCTGAGTTTTCTGTGGTTTTTCCATATTCTGAAAGTTATGTACACACCACATGGTACTCATAAATATCATCCTATATGAATAACACACGGCACAACCTGAAATACAATTTCATCAATTTTCAAGCATTGTCGCATTATAATCTAATTCTTTTCCGTAGCTCTGTAAACGAACAATGTTTGATTTCCATACCATATTCTACTTGAAACATATTTTTACTCATATACAAAATATGTTTTCGTTTCACTTGGTTTAGTGCAGTCTATAGGTGTTAAACTCTACTTACCTGCAATTTCCTCCATAGACGTAATGTATTTAAATTCTCTTTGGTGTCCATGTGCACGAACCATTTGCTTCATCTCGATGAAAAGTTTAGTGTAGCATCCCTATATGATACACATTTAGAATCCCAAGTTTAGAATTTCTGCTGCTATTTGTTCTTGAGATATGCTGATAACAGACAGACACACAGACCAACCGCTAAAAACATGATTTTCGTATTCAGGGACCTCAAAACGTGTAAATATAACAAAAACTCGCTTTCAAAAATTTGGTGCAAAACACAATACATTCTCTACCATATATATGGATAAGAGAAAGTAACAAGCTGTAGTATAAGGAAGTAAACATCAAATTTCAGAAAACATTTATTTTACTATTTTGTTATGAAACATAACTCTAAACGCAAAGGTCAAAAATTGAACTTTTTATTTATTTTTTTCATAATTAAGAAAAATCTGGAAACACGAAATCAAACGCAATGTGACCTACCTCTAAAGAAGTTACAAAATCATCTGCAAGATTCTGTTTTTCGTTTCCTCTTTTATACCGTGTGAAAATTTTGTTCCAGAAATTACTTATCTAGCATTACATACTGCATTAAATGTTCCTGTAATATCCGAGTAATTATGTCCTCCGTTAATAGGGAATTTCCTACGAATTAGAAAAAGCAATAGCCACATCCTAAACATTTATTACTAACAAGGAAACATTCTAAAGATGTCATCTTCAAAAAGTATTGAAAAAAATATATTTGATTCTACTCTTCCTAAAACACCAGAAAATGAAAAAAATATCGGCTGAAAGTAATTACAGCGACCACAAAAAATTATCAAAATTAAGCATATTTGGCGATTTCCCACTGCTAGGCGACTGATTTTGAGTGCTTGGCGGAAAAGCAGAACAAGGTTCTGTTCGTACGCGTCAATCTCGGTGCTAGCAAACGTATCGCCTAACAGCGCTAACTCGCCAAATATGCTTAATTGTGATAATTTTTTGTGGTCGTTGTAATTAATTTCAGCCAATATTTTTTTCATTTTCTGGTGTTTTTTAAAGAGTAGAATCACATATATATTTTTCAATACTTTTTGAAGATAACGCCTTTTGAATGTTTCCTTGTAAGTAAACTTTCAATGCTGAGGTTACCTTTTCAATGCATGAATTAATAGTGATTCTTTAAAAAATATTCCAATTATAAAACAAATTGTATTGGATTAAAGCAAGTTAATATCTCAAAATTAATTGTAAATAATTATAAAATAAAAAAAACTTTTTATATACCATGTTTTCAATTTTCTGATGAATCATAGAGCTCTTATCAATGTGCATAAAATTTTCAAATTGATAATGACGTCTATTTTTGTGAGATGCATAATTTAACTTTTTATAATCTTTTAAGGTTCACGTTTAATTAAATGTATTTATTTTTATGTCGCAAGAAAATGAACTCTTAATTTTTTTGGCAACAATTAAATTATAGCTAATATTTTAATGGCTGTTTTAACGCTATTAGTATGTTATTATTTTCATATTTTAATTAATTATAATAAAACTAATCAAAAATTCGAAAATCGGACTTCGAAGTTTTGTGTTGTCACCGGGTTCTGAGCTACTGTGAATGTTTCCAACGTCTAGCTAGTAAGGAAGTTAGTTAAAATTCGATTGCAAGATTTGTACCGGCAAACAAACAAACAAGAATAGAAGTTAATAAAATCATGGTAAAATGGTTTTATATATAATACTGGCTGCCCCATAAATCTGTAAACATTTTAAAAATTCATAAAAATTGAAGGAATTTATAGAATCGAATGCGGTTTGCAAAACAAGTTATTCTCGTAAAGTTTTTTTTTTTTTTTTTTTTTTTTTGGGGGGGGGGGGGGGAGAAAAAATAGTAAAACTTTTCGTCGACAGAGGGCGCTGCATGGACGTGCAACAAGAAATATGCACATCAGAGTCCTATAAATTGCACGGTTTTATGATTAACACATCTTATTTTGCCTTCTACTTCTGCATACATGAAATTTTAATTGCAATGCTGACTTCGCGAATAAAGCGTTATTGGTGAAGATCTTTTTCCTCAGCTAAGAACCACTGGCTGAAGCAGCAGTTAGCGGTGTTTTAACTCTTAAAACCCGAATAAACTACTACGTCAGAAACGCCTCTCCTATATATACGAGCACTTCTCCAGGTTCAGAATTCTTTTTTGCACTGAAGACTGTACGCTTAAGGGTACCGAAACAGCTGTATGCATCTCAGATATTTTTCTTTGGCGTTTCTGACGTAGTAGTTTATTCGGGTTTTAATATTCCAACGCCAAGTCTCCTGTTATTATAGGTGCTTTAACTCGTTTGCAAACTGTAATTTGTGATGATGGCGAACGCATAGAAAATGATTTATATGCCTAATGAACATTTGCATGCAAATAAATATAGTTTTTTCATGGAATTATGTGATTTTCTCCCGTATAGCGCCCTCTGTCTACGAAAATTTTAACTGTTATTTTTTTATTTACAAAAAAAAAAAAAAAAAAAAAACTCTTCACGAGAATTACTTTTTCGCAAACCGCGTTCGATTATACCATTTCCTTAACTGTTTTTTTTTTTTTTTTTTTTATGACTACAGACTTATGGCACACCTGGTTTGTTTATATTTAACTGCCTCACTGCATGTTCAAATAATTTAATTTAATATTATTAAATTATTAATCATCTGACCGCCTTTAAAAAGGATAAAACTCAGATGTTGTTTTCACTGCACAGTTTTACAAATGTACTAAAATAATACTTTTTTCAACTTGAGATTAAAAATTTGCCTATGTATAAGATAATTATGCTTAATACTTTTATTTAAGACTTTCAAACTTGAAAAATGAACTACAATTTCATAATTATAAAATTTTCAATCTAAATTAAGTGTGGAAAAAAAGAAGAGGTAAGTGACCGGATATATCCGTCAGTGGTGGTCAGGATATAATAAAACAATTTACCTCTAAAGTGTTTAATGGCTTCATACATTATATATGTTGCAAAATTTAGGGATTTTTTTTATTCAATAGTCTTCAATGATTTTAAGGAGTGATATTTGATATATATAATAGAATATTCATTTTCGAAGTCATCAAGTGGCCGTTACAATTAAAATTTAGGGGCAAATATTGACTAAAAATGTCCCTAAATTTGGTGTAACATTGTACATATGCTCACATATATAAGGTAACTGTGTCATTAATACATTTTCTGTCTGTTTCTTTCTTTCTTTTTCTTTTTTTTTTTTTTTTTTTTTTTTGTGTGTGTGTAGTGTACAATAATTTTAGAAGCTATATAACTATAAATACTGTTCGATACCTCTCTCTGTATATATTTTTTGCTGCGAAAAATGTTTATTGAAACATATTAAAACTAGTATGTTGTGGCCACCACATGACTTTCTTCTATATTTTCCAATACTAATTCACTGACAAAAACAATTTATTAAAATTATTATTTTAAAAAAGTCATCTTCCATGATAATGCAGACGATTTCCATATTAGAGAGGTACACTAAATTAAAAAAAAAAAAAAAAAAAAAAAAGTCAATTTTATTCTTAATATTACATTATAAAAATAATAATAATAATAATAATAATAATATATAATAAAAAAAAATGTTTTAAATTATCGCAGATCGATGGTTCTACCATTCGTTTTAAAGGTATTGGCGAGCTCTTTTGAAAGATGCCCATCATAAAATTTACTCCCCTCGAGATCGAAAATATTTACGAATCCAATACTTTCTTCAATGGAATATAGAAGAATGTAAAATTGTTTATTGACACATTTTTTTATTCAAAATATATCTTTTTTTAGAGCTATTAAAATGAATCAGTAATAGACACCATTTTGTTGCAATACTGAAAACTTTTGAATTTGATCCTAGAAAAGTAAAATAAAAAACAAATTCCTTGGAACTGTGTATTTAAAAAAAGATTTTCTGTTAACATGTTAAAAGAAGGAAGAAAAATATAAAGCCCTTTAATAAAACAATTTACCTCTAAAAAATTTAATGGCTTGAATAACACATTTTTTTATTTTCTTCTTTACTCAATAGAAGAAAATATTGTATTCGTAAATGTACATCTTTTAATATAGCTTTTATTTTTTAGTATGATAGGACTATTGTTTTCAGATAGCGATTTTAACGTTGCGGAAATTTCCAGTAGTCCACCTTGAAACAAGCCAAGAGCCAGACATATATCTATATAAAATATATCACGTTTAATTCACTATACAAAGCTACGCTCTTCAACTGATCGCTACGAAAATTGGTACACTTATTAATCAGTACAAAACCTAGCTAACGTTGTACTTTTTCGTTCAATCGTATGATTGGTTCAACAGATACTGAATAAAAACCCAATTTCAACTTTAAAATTATTAAAATGAAAAAAAAAAAAAAAAGTTCATGAAAACATACATCATTTTTCCGACATAAAAGAAAATAAATTAATTTTTATGTCGGGAAAAAGGAAAAAAAAAACTTGTAACTTTTTTTTTTTTTTTTTTGGAATTGAGTGACAAGTCATTTTTAACGCTTTTTACGTTCTCTTACCCATAGGGTCGAGAAAGTATTGTTTTAGAGTTAAATTTTCGAACGTGAATTTTTGTTATATTTACATATTCTGAGGTCCCCTGAATACGAAAATCATGTTTTTAAAGAATGGTCTGTGTGTCTGTTATCAGCATATCTCAAGAACAAATAGTAGCAGAAATTCCAAAGTCGATATTCTAAATGTGTATCAGGATGCTACAGTAAGCTTTACGTTGAGACGAAGCCAATGGTTCGTGTACAGGGACACTCTAAAGTATTCAAATACATTACGTCTATGGGGGAAATTGCAGCTAAGTTGAGTTTAACATCTATAGACTGCACTAAACCAAATGAAACGAATATATATTTTTTGTAATAGAGATAGTCAACTAAGAAAAAAATTTTGTGTATGTAGGATCCCCGCCTCCCCCTCGAGGGGAGTAAATTTTCATGATGGGTATCTTTCAAAAGAGCTCTCCAATACCTTTAAAATGAATGGTTGAACCATCGATCTGCGATAATTTAAAATAAAGTTATCGTTTTTTTTTTAAATGTAATATTGAGAATAAATTCAACTTTATATATATATATATATATTTAGTGTTATGCTACTTCCCTAATAAGGAAGTCGTCTACATTACCATAAAAAATAATTTTTTTTAAATAATAATTTTAATAAATTATTTTTTAAAAACAGAATTATTTTTTAATAGCCGAATTAAATTCTATATAAATGTAGGTGCATTTATGAAACGGGGGATTGAGGGGGGCGGTAGCCCCCTGACACAGACCTAATATCATATAAAATTCTTCAGAAGCCTAATATGAATTGTTTAACTCAGGTTTACATAACAGTACTCGTTATCTTACCTCTTAATCTGCAACCTGTATTTATGGTATTAAACTTCAGGGTAAGAGAAAGTCGTGTGAGTGACACACCACATTACTTTATATTTAGATCAATTAAAAATATTTTGCTTTTTTTCCTCTCGCATCAGGTTAAAAAAATATGAGAAAAATCGCGTTAAATAAATGGAATAGCTTTAGTATAAGACCTTTTGGAGAAATTTGAAATTTGGCATGCTGAAGTAACTCGGACGTTTCTCGCCAAGAGCTTTACTTACTCAATTGCGATAGACATTTTAATTACAACCAAAATGATGACAAAATTTAAAGGCCGCCAAGGTGGTACTATACTAAAGCTGTACCAAAGCTTTTTTGTGGTACAGTCGGTAACAAAAGTCTCCGAACACTAGCAAATATTCCTATATAAAAAAAGTACACTCAATACAGTTTGTTAAATAAATCCTTTTCGAATCCTGTTTTTAGACTGACTAAGAACAGGATTCGACGAGGATTTATTTAATAAAACTTTATTAAATGTACGTTTTTTACATAGGAATTATTGCTAGTGTTCGGAAACTTTTGTTACCGACTGCAGAATAGATTAAAAAAAAAAAAAAATGTTGTCCCGTCCTAAATTAAATTTTGTATTGTAAAGAATTGTATATCTATTGCTTAGAAAACAAAAATAATTTTGAGATTTCTATTTTTTAATGAATTTTATATTAAATGTTATACCAGTAGACAAATAATACCTCGTAAAAAAAGAAGTAAACCTCTAGACACAATAAAAAATCCTTTTTTGTCACGTTGTCTTTCTTTTCAGCTTCTGTTACCATAATTCAAGGCTGAAATTCTATTGCCTAAATTCACTAACTTCGGTGATAATATTCATCAGGACACGCTATTTAACTGCAAAATTCAATGCATCGATGATTTTGTTGATATATGAATTATTAAATCATGATTATTATTGTTAGACAGTAATTACGATTTATTAAATCTCTTTAACGTAAACACCATACGGAAATACACAAAGGAGTGCCGTAAATACGTAATTGCCTTTTTTATGACATAACCTCTTATTTTTAAATTAGAGTAATGAGCCTAAAGTAATTAAATATACATAGAACTTTCTTTCAATGCTTTCCGTGATTGATGACGTGATTCATAATTATTAATAAGTTATTTTCCTTATAATTTACGTCTAAGGAAATTAGAAAACCCGTTCGACAATTCCTTTTTTTTTTTTTTTTACTTTCTCTTACCCATAAGGTAGAGAAAGTATTGATTTAGGCCAGGGTCAGATTTTTGAAAGTGAGTTTTTGTTATATTTACATGTTCTGAGATCCCCTGAATACGAAAATAATGTTTTTAGCGAATGGTCTGTGTGTCTGTCTGTCTGTCTGTTATCAGCATACCTCAAGAACAAATAGTAGCAGAAATTCCAAGCTCGGTATTCTAAATGTTTATGATATAGGTATGCTACACTAAGCTTTTCGTTGAGATGAAGCAAATGGTACGCGTACAGGGACGCACAAGAGAATTCAAATACATTACGTCTATGAGAGAAACTGCAGGTAAGTAGAGTTTAACACCTATAGACTGCATTAAACCAAATGAAACGAATATACATATTTTATATGCGTAAAAATATATCTCATATAGAATATGGTGGGGAAATCATTGATTGTTCGTTTACAAGGCTACACAAAAGAACTAGATAAAAGTTCGACAACCGTTGCGAATTGATGGAAGTATATTTCAGGCTGGGCCATGTATGATTACTATAGGATTATATTTAGATGCACCATGTGGTCTGTATATAATCTTTGAAAGATATACAGAGCTGCAAATATTTAAGCGATAACATTCTTTTTTGCTGTTAGTGGATGTGATTTACTAATAATATTTTAGCATTTCCAGGAAAGCTCTTCGGGAATTGAAATAAATTCCGCATAGAGATATGGTAAAGAATGTATAAGCTAAATATTCATCGCTTTTTTTTTTTTTTTTTTTTTTGTATATTTACACGTTTTGAGGCTTTCTGATTACCGTAGTCCAGTTTTTTAACGTTTGATCTTTGTCTGTGTCTCTTAGAGTGGTTTAAAAAGGAATAATTTTAGGAGATCCAAATGTTGTATTTTGTAGTTAATATAAACTTGTTGCTGGAAACGTTTGATCAAGATTTTTAAGTTTCAAGGAATGTTGCTTGTGAAAATTGTCTGTATAATTTTAAGTAAACTTTTAATTTTAATAACAGAATTAAAGTCTATATAAATGTAGGGGCATTAATGAAACGGGGGGTTAAGGGGCGGTAGCCTCCCTTACACACAACCAATTATCATATAAAACTCTTCCGAAGCCTAATTTGAATTGTTTAACATAAGTTTACGTAACAGTACTAGTTATCTTACCTCTAAATCTCCAACCTGTATTTATAGTATTGAATTTCAGGGTAAGAGAAAGTCGTGTGGGTGACACACCAGATTATTATTATTTTTTTTTCAATGACACAAGAAGAATACGATACATTTAATACTTAGAATATAATTAAAAAGCATTCACAATTTATTTTGTCTGCGTGTGTGGGCTTCCATCCATAATTCAAGCGCAGACTGTAATTTTTTAAAGCATTAGAATTGTCCAATGTGTAGCAATTGTAGAATGGTAAAGCGCATTCACTCTGTCACTTAAAGCTTAAGAATTGTAGCTTAAATTGCACTACTTCACACAAAACATTGTAACTGCAAGATTTCTCCGTGCTGTAAATCTGCCCTTTAAAAGTGGATTGTAATAAAATTTTTGTTTTTATTGAAATGAAATTCACATAAAAGTTTATTAGAGACAACAGCCTTATTTATTATACATCTTTGAAATTGTTTTTCTACTTGAATCATATTTCGTACTACAAAATTTTTAATCTATTTGTATTTAAAATAGATATTTTTTTAAACCTCACTAAAATGCAGTATTGCAAATATAAATTGTGGGTAGTTGTTTAAAATTAGAGAATTTTTAAAAAACGTCTTACGAAAACTCTCACTATAAATTTTATTGTATTTTATCACCGGGATAATGAAAAGTGCGTACGTATCATTTATCGAAAAACAACTTTTTTTTTTTCATATCAAATTTCCATTAGTGCAGAAAAGTTGCCTTATGTTATTGTTAGTATGTGTGCAAAATTTTGTTGATCTGAGTTAATATCTTCAGTTGTCTCTGAGATCATTTATTATACAAAACTCGTAATTTTATCGTTTTTTCAATATTTTTTTTTTCTTTAAAAAAAAAAAAATATTGGAAAATTTTGGTCCTAAGAAATTGGAATCCTTAGTACCAATAGGGCCGAAAAATTGCAATATGGTATCCTTATAGCATGTGCAATTTTTTACTGATGTGGGTCAATTGCTTCAGTTGCCCCTACGGGTCACTTATCTGGCCAAATTCGCTCGTCTTAATGATTTTTCCTTCAACACTTCTACGACTGTAATTCTTTTAATTATGGTTATTTCTATTCACTTTTTTTTTTTTTTTTTTGGTATGAACAAATTATGCATTTGTGCAAATGTACAACGCGTATACTGTTAAAAATGCACGTAAATTTACGTGCCTTTGCCCGTTTAATCTTTACGGTCACGACCGTTTTTTACCTACAAGACGGGCATACCCGTATTTTCTGATATGATTTGATATTTTCCGCTATATCACAAGGTTCTTAGCAGTCTTTTACCCGCCCCCCCCCCTTTTTTTTTTATTTTTTTTTTATAGTAAACTTCATTAATCCTTTTTTCGCTCATATATCTTCAAAGGAATAATACAAAAATTGATTTATATATAAAGTGGTATTCAAAATGATAAATTACGGGCAAAACATTAATTAAATTGTATTTGGCCGGACCTTTAGTTGACAGGCAAAACCCCGTAAATTTTGCTGCATTTTTTTTACAGTGAACAGAATCCACAATGATTCATTCTAATAATTACATATTATAATGCAAACAATAAAACATTCAGGTTGAAAAGGACAAAATACAATTGAAGTGTGGATCAATTTGTTCATACAAAAAAAAAAAAAAAAAAAAAAAAAGTTAATAGAAATAACCATAATTAAGAGAATTACAGTCGTAGAAGTGTTGAAGGAAAATCCTTAAAATGAGCGAATTTGGCCAGATAAGTAACCCGTAGAGGCAACTGAAGCCATTGATCCCCATCAATAAAAATTTGCACACGTTCTAAGGATACCATATGGCAATTTTTCGGCCCTATTGGAATTAAGAATTCCAATTTCTTATTTAAAAAAAAATACTGAAAAAACGATAAAATTACGAATTTTATATAATGAACGACCCCAGAGGCAACTGAAAATATTAATAACAGGAGACTTGGCGTTGGAATATTAAAACCCGAATAAACTACTACGTCAGAAACGCCAAAAGAAAAATATTTGCGATGCTTACAGATGTATCGGTAGCCTTAAGCGTACCATCTTCGGTGCAAAAAGAAGCTTTTTGAACTGATGACGGTACGCTTAAGACTGCCGAAACAGCTGTAAGCATCGGAAATATTTTTCTTCTGGCGTTTCTGACGTAGTAGTTTATTCGGGTTTTAACTGAAAATATTAACTCAGATCAACAAAATTTTGCACACATACTAACAATACCATAAGGCAATTTTTCCGCACTATTGGAAATTTGATATTAAAAAAAAAAAAACGATACACCCTAGCGTACAGTATTTTTGTTACTTTTCCGAAATTTCCAAATACGTGGAGAGTCATAGATTTAAATTTATCAACAAAATTTCTCTTCCCATAACAGAGGGACAAAAACGAATGACGACCAGTGCACAGGTGACCCCCCACGTGAGCGGAAGTCTTTCTTGTCGAGGAGTTACCAATCGCTCTAAGGAGTAGGCAAAGAAACTAGAAGGAATTATTGAGAATTTCCCCTCGCGAAAAAGTTGAGTCGAGTTCAATGTGTTTAACGTCACACTATAGCTACAGAGTAAGCATTTGGCGACGGTCTGTTACTCATCCCTAGAGGTACTTTGGAGACATGCCATCACACTTCTGATCTTCTGTAAAAGGAATGGCTCCCCAAGAGGTTATAATTTCGAAACACAGAAGACATTGCAGCCACGACGAATTTTACGTACACCAATCGGCATTTATATACACGATGTCTTCGGCTGGATCGAATATCGAAACTTCACGAGACAGTGGGGTAATGAGGCAACACCTCCTATAATAACGCCTCACAGGCATGAGCTTTACGACACGAAAGATAGGCCGATTAAATCCACTCGACATTTCCTATATTATATTTACTAAAAAATAGATTGGATACTAGTGTGGATTGGATATAATCAGCCGATCTTCCGTAACTTAAGTTTGGAGGCATTAATATAGGAGGTGCTGAAAAATAATAATTTTAATTACTGAGTGAATTTGTATAGGAAAATACAGAAGAAAGTCATGTGGTGACCACAACATACTAGGTTTTTTTTTTTTTTTTTTTTTTTTTTTTTGGTATAATATCATGCTTTGATTTGTCATGAGCATAGATATAGTAATATATGTTCATAGTAATATAGATCTATCATCCCCATGTTATCGAGCAAAAAATTTTGAGGCCGAAAAAAAGTTCTAAAATCATCCATTAGAGAGCATTGAAAAAAAGAACAAAAAGAAAAATGAATTTGAAACTGTACGTGGAGTTTTTCATTCACCTTTAGTAAATAAATTATTCATAAATTTTATTTACTAAACTATCCGTGTGTATTCCTGAGTGTGATTTACTCGGGAAAAGGCAGCCATTAGAGTGACTTTTCCCGAAAAAAAAGGTATCACTTTTTCCCTCTCGCTGATCAATATATGTCTTATTACTATATCTATGGTCATGAAAATGAAAATCTGATTTTTTAGCAGTTGATCTCCATGTATATTTGTTATCCGCATAATTTAAAAAGAAATAACTGCAAGAAATTCAATTTTTTTTTTTTTTTTTTTAAAGTTCATATTAGATTTCCTTTTGAAAATTTTCATAAAGATTGGCAAGTTTGGGGGCAAATTGATAAAATCATTGAATTATTATTATTATTATTATTATCATTAAATATAGGCATTAAAATTGAACGGAAGAGGGGGGGGGTTGAAGGCGGCAGTAGACCCACTAACACAGAAATATATGTCAAACAAAACTGTTTTTAAAACCTACTTTAGATTACAATTTTTATTAAAATCACACAATCAACTGTGGAAGAAAATCATATTTATTAGAATTTTTTTATTTTTCCGACTGAGTGAAAATAATGCCTGGACCGGGAGTCGAACCCCGGATCTTTGACTTACAAGGTCAAGGCTCTACCAATTGAGCTATCCAGGCCGAGAACCGGTCAGCATTACTCACTCAGAAAACCTTTAGGCAGAAACATCTCTGGTCTATCATATAGATAGCTCAACAGAAATAAGCCGCAGGAATTGGAAAACACCATTAAACAATGGGAGAAAGAAATACAATTTTTATTAAAATCGCACAATCAACTGTGGAAGAAAATCATATTTATTAGAAATTTTTTATTTTTCCGACTGAGTGAAAATAACCAGATAAAACCCGACTGAGTGAAAATAGACCAGAGATGTTTCTGCCTAAAGGTTTTCTGAGTGAGTAATGCTGACCGGTTGTCGGCCTGGATAGCTCAATTGGTAGAGCCTTGACCTTGTAAGTCAAAGATCCGGGGTTCGACTCCCGGTCCAAGCATTATTTTCACTCAGTCGGAAAAATAAAAAATTTCTAATAAATATGATTTTCTTCCACAGTTGATTGCGTGATTTTAATAAAAATTGTATTTCTTTCTCCCATTGTTTAATGGTGTTTTCCAATTCCTGCGGCTTATTTCTGTTGAGCTATCTATATGATAGACCAGAGATGCTTCTGCCTAAAGGTTTTCTGAGTGAGTAATGCTGACCGGTTGTCGGCCTGAATAGCTCAATTGGTAGAGCCTTGACCTTGTAAGTCAAAGATCCGGGGTTCGACCCGGTCCAGGCATTATTTTCACTCAGTCGGAAAAATAAAAAATTTCTAATAAATATGATTTTCTTCCACAGTTGATTGTGTGATTTTAATAAAAATTGTATTTCTTTCTCCCATTGTTTAATGGTGTTTTCCAATTCCTGCGGCTTATTTCTGTTGAGCTATCTATATGATAGACCAGAGATGTTTCTGCCTAAAGGTTTTCTGAGTGAGTAATGCTGACCGGTTGTCGGCCTGGATAGCTCAATTGGTAGAGCCTTGACCTTGTAAGTCAAAGATCCGGGGTTCGACTCCTGGTCCAGGCATTATTTTCACTCAGTCGGAAAAATAAAAAATTTCTAATAAATATGATTTTCTTCCACAGTTGATTGTGCGATTTTAATAAAAATTGTATTTCTTTCTCCCATTGTTTAATGGTGTTTTCCAATTCCTGCGGCTTATTTCTGTTGAGCTATCTATATGATAGACCAGAGATGTTTCTGCCTAAAGGTTTTCTGAGTGAGTAATGCTGACCGGTTGTCTGCCTGGATAGCTCAATTGGTAGAGCCTGGACCTTGTAAGTCAAAGATCCGGGGTTCGACTCCCGGGCCAGGCATTATTTTCACTCAGTCGGAAAAATAAAAAATTACTACTTTAGATTATTTTTAAAGTGGATTTAATATTATAATTCTTACTTATTGGTCTCACGACTTAATGTGCAATCTACCTTTATAGAATTAAATACAGGGTAAGTGAAAGCAGTGTGAGTGACACACCAGATTATTTAAATATTTTTATGGTTCAATACTGAAACTTAATGCCCATTTTTAGATATTGAATTTACTGTGAAGAAAAAAATGTATGTAGGTCATCATCCATTAAAAAAAAAAAAAAAAAAAAAAAAAAATCAATAATAATTTTGATATCTTGTATGTTTAATTGAAAATATTTTTTTATTATTGTATGATACTTTTGAAAAAGATTATTTTATGTATTAAAAACACCTGATATATATCAGGTGTTTTTAATACATAAAATAAAGTTAATACATAACATACATTACATAAAATAATAATACATAACATACATAACATACATTTAATACATAAAATAAAGTATGCTATAACAACAAAGGATTTCTATTAAAAACTGGTACATATTACACACAATATAAACTCTTTTTGGATCAACTGCCAAAAAATACTTTTCTGGATTCAGAAGACTTTAAAACGTGTAAATCATGGAAAAAATTGATGCAGAAATTTTTGACCGAATACAACACTTGCATGACCTATGGTAGTCGTCGGATGAAGTATGTAAAAATATTATGTAAGCAAATTAACTGTTGTTCTCGAACATAAAATATATTTTGAAAGCTATTATAACAAGACAACTGTATTTTATTAAGTTATATTCAAGTTCCTTTAAATGGAAAACATTTTAGAATAGATGAGACTGCTTGAACCAGATTTAAAACATTCAGTACATCATATCCATAAATCATAGCTTCTAAATGAATGTATTTTGAAGCACTTCAAATAAATAAAAACAGTTTTAATATGATTTCTTCATACGTTTTCTACAACAAGCAATCTTTTGTTTCAATTTTCGTGTTAAAGTGTAATTCATTTTTCAGTAAGTATCAAATACTAAGGAATAAAGATTTTAAAAAAAGATAACATGTCGTTGTCATCCAGACGTACCCAAGTATGGCATCTCGTTCTCAGTAAAAAACGCAAGAATTTTGTAAAAAGGATGCGTTATTTTGACATCGACCACAAGGTGAACATCCATTCGTTTACGGCAATACGGGAGAAAACGTTTTTCTTATTTTACTCTCTGAGAATTCGGAAGTCACTTTTAATTTCGTTTACATGTCAGTGAATTCTACCTTTGTAGAATTTTAATTCCGTTCACCTTCACCTAATTTAAATGGCTGACATTTGCAGGTTACTGACACTCGTTTCGTAATAAATATGAATTCCATTGTCATAGCTGTTACAGCAGAAGGAAGAAGAATTAGTTGTATTGTAATTAGCTTCCGACTCCAGACATTTAAAACAAAGCGGGGTAAAAATCTGACAAATCCTTGGCACATGCATTAGCAGGACAATGGATATTTAATTTTTAAAATACTGTTTTTTTGTTTACTAGCTTGTGGCAGTAATAATATCATTAGTAATTTAAGTAATTTAGTAATTTTAAGTTATTACTTTCTTCTATATTCAATAGAAGAAAGTATTGGATTCGTAAAAATTTTCGACTTCGGGTTTTTGATGGATTTACACGTTTTGAGAGCTGTAGAACACGATTTGATCATTTTTAGAAAATGTCTGTCTGTTGTCTGTCTGTCAGTCTCTGTGTGTGTGTGTGGCAAAATTTTGTGGCAATTGTATCTCAGGAACTACTGCGCAGAATTTCATACAAATTGGTATGTAGTTGCATCTTGACATAAATTAGTGCCTATCAACTTTTGGTAAAAATTGTCTTACAGGTTGCGTTGCCATCCCGCTTTTTTTAGTAATTTATAATAGTTTTCTAAATAAATAAAAATATGTTCCGTTTATATGTTAGAATTCTAAGGCTTTTACTGCTTCAGAAGCTTCTGCTTTTTTACGTTAACTTCAGAAACAAACATAGAAATTTTCGCAGAATATATAGTTATACATAAAGAAACTAAAAATAAAATATCTAGCTATATACATACAAGGATAAATTGAACTTTTCTCTTTCTTTTTAGCATGTATTTTGAGGAATATATGAATATCTAAATTCGATACGACAAATTTTATTCGCTAAAAGTAAACAGTGAAAAGTTAAATTTGAATCAGTTATGTCTACCACAATTTCAGAATTTTAATGATAGGGAACAATTTAAAAACTAAAACTTCATAGAACAATATGTATTGCCCTATAGACTAAAAATGTCTGTTGAGCACAAATGATCATATATAGTATATAGTCGGTAACAAAAGTGTCCGAACACTAGCAAAAATTCCTATATAAAAAAGTACGCTTAATACTGTTTTGTTAAATAAATCCTTGTCGAATCTTGTTCTTAGCCAGTCTAAGAACAGGATTCAACAAGGATTTATTTAGCAAAACTGTATTAAGCGTACTTTTTTTATATAGGAATTTTTGCTAGTGTTCGGACACTTTTGTTACCGACTGTATATATATATACATATATAGATAGATATAGATAGATAGATAGATAGATATCTAAGATCCATAATCTAAGAATAAGACAATGGAAATCCCAGACGTTGCCAATTGCCCACTGCGTAACTGTAGGTAGTACGACGTTAAACCTATTCAACCTCAACCCATGTGGCGACTTGACGTCATATACCTTGTCAAATTATTCTTTTTAATTCTGCAGATAATCACTGATCGCCTATAGCGTAGTACTAGTGCGACGTCAAACTCACTCAACAAAACAACCTTTTTAATCCTGTTTTCCCGAATATATTATTGTACCTATGGCGTAAACATAAACAGATTTCCAAAAATTGGTTGGTTGAGTTTAATATCACACTAGTACTTTGCGATTCAATTTTTCAAAAATTTTACGCTTTTTAAAATCATCAGTTTGATGCATTTAAGATAAACGATGATTTTTAAAAGAAAGGTAAATTAGGATAATAATAATTATTATTAAAATTATGCCTTGAAAAAATTATGTATTTTTAATTTATTTGAACTTAGTGGCAACTGAAAAAAAGATTACTTGGCCTATTTTGCTCGTAAGAAAAATAAAAGGAGGCTTCCTTCCTAATAATTTTTAGAAGGTTCAAAGTTCCATTTATAACTTTTTTTTTTTTTTTTTTTTGGGGGGGGGGGGGCATTGTTTGTATACAGTATGAAAATGAAACTTATACACCTAATTAATTAAAGTAACAGAAAATTTTATTTGTTAAAATTTTGTTCCTCTATAGAGAGTTCAATTTTGGTGTGATCTATCATCTTATCCTCTATCCCAGTCCTGGCCAACCCGCGTCCCTCGGGCCGCACGTGGCCCGCCAGGTAAGGTTCTGCGGCCCGCGACAGATTCCAAGAAATTTCTAATTTGACATCTTTAGTTAAAACATCTAAAACTAATAAATTGTTTCTGACTTTTTCAATGAAAGTACCATTAAGGTAGCTAAAGAAACGAATATCGCGCTCATTAGTGTAATAAAATATTATCAGATCAATATCTGATTCTTACTGTTATACTTAAGAACATATCGTCATAACCTTTTGACTGTTTTGTAGTTATTTTATGAATAAAAATCTATATAATATACATATTTTCTGTTTTAAATCCTCACGAGTCCACAGGAAAAAGAATTACCACCTGCATATGGTTCATGCATTTATATAATGCGGCCCGCCTGTGTAAAATAGATTTCCATTGCGGCCCGCCAAGAGTTTTGGGTTGGACCTATCCGAAAAACGTCATATTCCATGGTTATGACTCAAAAAAAAAAAATATATATATATATATATTTAATCCTATACGTTTACTTAAATTATCTCCTCCAGAGTAAAAAAAAAAAAATTTCTTCACAAAAATGTCTGAATGAATGTTAACTCAGTGGTACAATAATACGCGAATTCTTTGAAAGATTCTATTTATTTATTTAGTTAGTTTATTTTCTTTCCTTTTCCTTTTCTTCTACAACCCTGTCATTTGCATCGATTTTTACACAATGTTATCCATGCATGGTAAAGGAAGTGTTGTTTTTAGAGTCGAATTTTCGAAACCAAATTGGAGATATATTTACACGTTTTGGGGTTCTTGGATTGGAAAATCAGATTTTTAGCGGTTAGTCTGCGTGTCTGTTATCAGCTTATCTCAAGAACAAATATTAGCAGAAAGTCCAAACTTTGTATTATAAACTGTATTATATCGGGATGCTACTACTTTAAACTTTTCATTGAGATTGGGCAAATGGTTCGTAAGCAATTCAAATACATTACATCTATAGGTAAAATTATTAATAAGAACAACTGAACATCTTTAGACTGGCTTTAAACAAAATAAAACTGGCATATATATATATATTTTTTATATGCCAAAAAGCACATAGAATACGATATATAAGATATTTTTTCTTTGCTTACATTGAAACACAAAAATTTACGATACTATAGTGCAACGTTCAGAAATAAATGGCTCAAAGGGCATTTCAAGTTGTGTTATGAATTATATAAATAAAAAAATAAAAACTTAAAACTTAAGGCTAGCATTAAACTTTAATTAGTTGGCAATTAAATTTAAAATTAACTTTAAATGAAAAACCTACAACATTACAACTCAACTTCTTACCAAGGCATTTTCACATACGATGATCTGTGTTTGCTCGTGTTTTCATTTTATTTTTTCTGGAAAATATTTCAACAAAATCAGGAAATTCTGTCTTTATTACATCTATTTCATTTCAAGGTAATTTATTTTTTCTTGAAGGTTCATGTTATGATTTTATTTTTTCTTGAAGGTTCATGTTATGTTTTTATTTTTTCCGGAAAATATTTCAAAAATTCAGGATAAATTCTGTTTTTATTTTATTTATTTCATTTCAATGTAATTTTTTCTTGTAGGTTCGTGCTATCATTTGATATTTTGCTAAACTGCTTATCAAATACAGAAAACCTACATTTCTTTGCTCAGTGCTATGAGATTAGCACTTGAAAACGTCTTATAGCATTTTGAGCTTTTCAGTTAATTCAATCTTATTTTGCTTTGGTCCCAAATTCTTTTGCTCATCTCAAAATAAAAAGGTTCTTTTCATTAATAAAAGTTCTATTATTTCCCCTTAAAATACTATCCTAATATAATCCTTCTTTTCTTCAGCATCAAAATACACGGTCCTATATTATATTTCATCAGGCATTGTAGTCTAATAAATTAAAGTAAGTAATACTATTAATCTTAAAAATTAAATCAATTTAAGATAACTAGTTACTTTTTAGGTACAATAATTTTTAGGTAGATTACATTGTATAAAATGATTTATTACAGCATAGATACTAAAAACAATGTATAACTTTAGAACAATTAATTCAAAACATCTTTATTAAAAATATCCAATTAGTTGAAAAATTACTTCTTAGCTTTCGACTCAATTTTCGTAGAGTCTTCTTCAGAGTTTAAAATACTATAAAAACATTTTCGTCAAAAAATTATATATAAGATAAAAAATATAATCGAAATATAAGTCCATAGATATAAAGTTCATTTAAAAAGTAGACCAGTTTATTCAAAAGGTAGTAATCAGTTTAATAAAAAGGTAGATTTCGTATGTTTTGTTTTACTATGTCAAAAAGTTCACATTTATAATTCAACACATCTTGGTACTAATAAGTATCTTCGAGAATTACTGCTAAGTGCTATATATGCACACGTTTTATCATTCTAAAAAGTTCAACATTTAAAACTTAAGACTTGTCTGTAATGACGAATTTCATCAAAAAATATCGTTAAGTTTTCCGTAAGTTTTGTTTACTATTCACAAAAATTTTTCACTTACTACTTATTTTTCACTTAGTTACTTTGTTTGGCCTGTGTATGTTTCTGTGGTGTTTTATTTGACTGACTATTCTTCGTTCTCATTCTTTTTTATTATTATCAAATGGATTATATATATATATATATATACATGTGTATTTTCTGACTTATTTGTTTGTGTGCTGTCCTAAATTTATGTACACTATTTGGTACGTATATAAACTTGTGTTCAAAATTAAAGCAGCAATCTGTTTTCTCATTTTCTTCTTTTGCGTATAACTTTTAAACAAATAAGCATATGAGCAAAAAAAATTGAATGTTATGTTCGTTATCATATCATTAATCGAATTACTTATATAACTTTAGCATAAGTAATAATTTTTAAAATAATGATTATTCAATTTTTCTCAAAAGTAAGCTTTGGAAAAAAATTAAAAATTTCAACAATTTTAGAAAAGAAAATTTAATAAAAATGGTTTTAAGGATGCGTTACGGATAGATGAAAACGCACATGCCTTTAAATCTTAAACTAAATCCCTATTTTTCTTTTTGTATTCACTTTTCTTGTACTTTTATAAGGGCCTTTTCGAAAAATATATATTAGGGGGACCGGAAAATAATGTCGTTTTGAATTAAAATACTGACATCGGAAATTTATCCTGTATAAAATTTAAGATATTCTTAGGTAACTTATAAGATGATTATTTGTAAAGTACCATGAAAACACTGTTAAACAAAAATTTCCGGTTTTATTTTATTAATTCAACGACATTATTTTCCGGTCCCCCTAATAGTTATTAATTTATAAACTGTTAGCATTACCATAATAATAAAAGTATCAATAAATGATTTTATAATGAACGTCTTATCCAATTTTCATGTATGATGTTAATTACCACATATTCTAAAAAAAATAATACAATCCTAGAAAACCTGTTTATATTCTCTCTCTTCCGACATGAGAATCCATTTCTAGTCACAACACTTCCAAATCTTTTGTACCGTATTATTCTTCCTTAATATCTTAATACTGTCTTTTTGCTAATTCGGTTTCCTTTCATCTTGCAAATAAATGTATCGTTGGCACCCTAAAATACATGGTACAGTCGGAGAAAACAAAACAAAAAAAAAAAAAAAAACGCAACACTCAACTTAACTTCGTTGCTAATCGATGTAGAAAAATGTAATAGGTATCATTCGACGGGGAATTGTGAGTAGTTTCAGAAAATTAACTGAAATTTTAAATTGGGGGTCATCTACATATTAAAACGTGGACCAACTCTGATTTTTTCAATGGTAATGCCCCGTTTTTATTTTATATTTGAATTTCTGGGATCGCGACAACGCGAAAAAGTATATTGGTTGTATATTTTACTTATTTTTTCATACAGTAATAAGCATTCAAAGTATGAAGGTGCTAATGTTAAATTCATATTTCACACTTTTATTAATATCTTCACAAAAAATAACACGAACGATATAATTTTTTTTACAAGATACAGTGAAGAAACTCAAACATAATCCACTATTACTTTTGATTCTGAAAAATATTTTTAATTCTGAAAAATATTAATAAATTCATATTCATAAAAATTATGAATTATGACCTATATTAATTTTTACATAAAATGAATCCTAATGATTATGCAAATTTGCAGCTCATTCCAGTTATTAGTTTTCGAGATATAAATAAATCTTTCTTTTGGAGTGGTTTAGGGGGCCGTCTCTTATAAAGTTTTGCATGAGATAACGAATCAAATCTTAAAAAAATAACAAAGTTAATTTATTAATTTTGTTAAGTCAGTTAAGTTAACTTTGTTAGTTAAGTCATTAATTTTATAATTCATTCTTACCTGAAAGATTTCCGGTGCGAAACATTAAAATTTTATCTGTTTCTTATAGGATCTTAATTTTATTTTTCTACATTTACTGATAACCCCCTAACACATTTTTGATTATAACTCTATAAATACTAAAGATAAAGTATACAAACAGTATACTTTTCGCACTGCCAGATTCTCAGAAATTCGAATTTGAAGTCAAAATTGGATGTTGCTATTGAAAAAATCAAAGTTGGCGCTCATTTTAATACGTAGATGACCCCTAATTCATAATTCGATAACATTTTCAGAAAGTGCTTTTAATTTCCTGTTGAATTATGTCTGTTAGATGTTCCTGCGTAAATTAATAACAAAATTACAGCGGGTGTTGCGTTTTTTTTTTTTTTTTTTTTTTTCCCGACTGTACCATAATTACCCTAATTTCCACGTTCCCATGAAACCATTTGGCGAAAGTTAGCAATTGTTAAGAACTGTTTGATGATTATAATTGTCTGGTAACCTTTTCAAAACCAGTATGTTGTGGCCACCACAAGACTTTCTTCTATATTTTCCTATACAAACTCCCTAAGTGCAAATAAGATATTAAAACTATTATTTATTAAAATTATCTAACAGGATGAATGCAAATGATTTTTCTCTTAGAGAAAACTAACACTAAATATCCAAAAAAACACAGTTTAATATAACAAAAAAACACAGTTTTCTATAAATAACATCTAAAAAATGCGCATTTATAATGATTATCTCACATATAAAGTTTCGTACAGTTATATGCCATAGAACTTCAGATATAGCCTTCCCGTTATCTAGGAAATTTGCAGTATAATAGCGCCACCTATTGGCCGATAAGTACCCAAATTGAATCAGCATAATGTCTCATAATGGCCTTCTCACATAACAAGTTTTTTTTTTTTTTTTTTTTTTTTTTGATGATACGCAATAGAACCTGAGATATAGCCTTCACTTAAACTGCGGAAATCGCTGTGTAGCAGCGACATCTGTTGAGCGGTTGACACCAAAAGTTGATGAGGTGTATCTACGTATAAATTTATATACAATCCTGAGCAGTAGTTCCGGAGATATAGTCGCCACAAAATTTTTTGTCATGCACACACACACAGACAGACATTTTCTAAAAATGGTCAAATCGTGTTCTAAATCTCTCAAAACGTGTGAATCCGTTGAAAACCGGAAGTCGAAAATTTTTACGAATCCAATACTTCCTTCTATTGAATATACAAGAAAGTAAAAATTACATGTGTTTATGAAATTACTTGCGTGGTATCAAGTTACAACCATATTTTCCTCTAATCTAGTGAATTTGGCTTCAACTAGTTGGCATAGGTGGACTCTGCTCAGTTCCCCATCATATTTATGTTCTCAGAAATTTCTAGTGCGAGACATATTAGTAGTGGATCTGCAGATCAGGAGCCTCAACGTCCTATTTGCATCAGACATTATTCAATAGGTCATTTTTATTTATTCCTTATTATATAATAGTATATATTGATTCGATCGACTTATTACCAAAATCAAATACATTCCTGAGGGGGGCGGCAGCCCCCCTCAACCCCCCGTTGTATCTCTCTTTGTATACCTATTTGTATATGATATAAAGTGTTACGAAATTGTAAATAATTGCATTTATTTTTGTATAAATTCTTTCAAAAAGGTTTAGTAAGTTGATAAAATGCTAATTTTGTGCCTTTATAGTGGTTTTGGCATTAAAATATTTTCCTTTAAAAACGCATTAAAAAGCTCCTATAAGGGAAGAAATAAATTTGGCGACTATTTACCTCCTTGGCGATTTTTTTGTCGATCTTGGCGAGAAAATCCTCATTAGGGATACACCAAATATGGAAGCTCTAATCTCATTGGCTGATGTGATACGAGAATTTTCCAGAACAGTCTGTTTTCGATAGAAAAGTATAAAAGGAGCATTATTTTCGCCAAGGCGGTCAGTCTCAGATCTATATCAGTTTCGTCAAATGCTTGCTCAATGGGCTCATGAATATGTGTACCAAATTGCAAGTCAATAGCGTTATTTTGGGGGCCGCTATCGCGGTACATACAAATTCTTCCCATAGGCCGTAATGGTAAAAAAAACTTTGGCGTGTCCCTGTACACGAACTTACAAATGGAATGCACACCGAAAACTATACAGCTAATTTCGTGGGCATCATGAACATGTGTACAAAATTTCAAATCAATAGCGTGTTTTTTGCGGCCGCTATCGCATGACAGACAGACCGACAGACGGAATCCAAAATCCTTTTGAGTCTCAACAGAGGGCCTCCATTCACATTTCGGCAAATATTGGAAGTCAATAGCTTGGTTTTTGCGGTGGCTATCGCGGTACATACAGATTCTTCCCATAGGCCGTAATCATAAAAAATCTTTGGCGTGTCCCTGCACACGAACTACAAATGGAATACACACCTAAAACTATACAGCTAATTCCGTTGGGCTCATGAACACGTGTACCAAATTGCAAGTCAATAGCGTGATTTTTGTGGCCGCTATCGCGGTACATACAAATTCCTCCCATAGGCCGTATGATAAGAAAAACTTTGGCGTGTCCTGTACACAAATTACAAATGGAATACACACCCAAAACTATACAGCAGATTTCGCGGGGCACATGAACAGGTGTACCAAATTGCAAGTCAATAGCGTGATTTTTGTGGCCGCTATCGTGATACATATAAATTTCTCCCATAGGCTGTAATGATAAGAAAAACTTTGGCGTGTCCCTGTATACGAACTACAAATGGAATACATACCAAAAACTATACAGCAGATTTCGTGGGGCTCATGAACATGTGTACCAAATTTCAAGTAAATAGCGCTTTTTTGGCGGCCGCTATCGCGCGACACACAGACAGACAGACAGACACAGCCCAAAACCGTTTTGAGTCTCAACAGAGGGCCTCCACTGACGTTTCGGCAATAATGTTAAAATAAATCAATTTGACCAAAGCTTCATACAGTGACAGAATGAAATCCCCCCTAATAGGCTATCCACCGTTCACTTCGATATATTTATCTTATTCTAATCTATTAATTTATTTTATCGGGGTCAATTCCGTTGTTTAGTTTTCATGCTACTATTTCCAATGCAATAATCCTCAAATTCATATTTATATGAAAAATTTACAATTTCGCTATGTTGATAAAATCGTAAATTACGAATAATTTACGAAATGTTCCTACTAGAATATTTGTATTCAATCATGTTCAAACAAATATCATAAACGTAATTTTGAAGTTGTCTAACGTATTTAGGATCCTCAAAATGGAAGTTTATGCTCAATTTTGTTTTATTCTGACATGTTAAATAAATCGTAAATTCCAAATAACTTACGAATTTTTTTAATTGGAAGAATCATAGTCTATGATATTCATGCCAGTATCCTAAATATTATTTCAAAAGTGGTTTGACATCTTTACGATGAAAATATCCCTCAAGATTGACGTTTATGTGAAATTTTGCTCTATTCGGCCATGTTAAGAAATTCGTAAATTTCCAATAACTTACGAAATCTTTATATTGGAAAATTCATAGTCATTAATATTCATGCCAGTGTCCTAAATAATGTTTCAAAAGTAGTCTGACATCTTTACGATGAAAATATCTCTCAAAATTGACGTTTATGTGAAATTTTCCCCTATACTGCCATGTTAAGAAATTCGTAAATTTCCAGTAACTTGCGAAATTTTCAAAGTAGCATATTTATAGTTACTGATGTTCATTCCGGCATCAAAACTGATATTTTAAAACTGGTCTGACATTTTTACAGTAAAAAGTTTACATTTAATGCACGTTTAAGTGATTTTTTGTCCTATTCTCCCATGTTAAGAAAATCGTAAATTTCGAATAACTTACGAAGTTTTTAAAATCGAATGTTGCAAATGAATAGGGTTCTTGCCAGTGTCGAAAGTAATATTTTAAAACTGATCTGACCTCTCTGCGACAATTTGTTCTTGAGATATCGTGTACACAGACTAACAAACTAACGGACTGACCCACTAACAGACTAACACACTAACAGACTAACAGACTAACAGACACCCTACAGACAGACACCATAGAAATTTTGTCATTTTCGGATTCCTCACACCTGAAAACGTGTAGAAAAGTAAAAAAACCGAGGTCGAAATTTTTCACGATTACCTAAGTTCCCCATACCTATAGTATGATGGGGAACTAAAAAGAGGTGTATCGCCATCATGGAATCCGAGCTAATACTTCTTCACTCACATGTTAGCCGTCAGGATCATCGAGCTTTGGGCTTCCACTGCAACATAATTAAATGACGTAATTCTAACTGCTCTGTAATAACAATTTGATTTATATGGTCAACGAAATTCTTGCTTAGTTTTAAATATGCTTCATATCAAGATAATGCCTATTTCTTTAGATTGTACCTGTGTTATTTACGAAACTCACATTGTACAGGCGTTGAACAAAATAATGGAACCGCTTTCACTTTTTTTTTTTTTATGTTTTGTCGAATGTCTCGAAAAATACTTAATGTGTTGTTCTTGAATTCTGGGAATAAGGAAAACATGTCTTTCCTCATATTTTCTAGCAAAGATTTTGTCACGAATGACTTTATGGGGCGAACAAAAAAACCAATAAAATAAAAAATATTTGTCATTGCCCTGTATCTAGACGTGCGTTCATTCATCTGCAAATTTCGGATGTGGTTATAAATGTTATATTTTATACGTGTGTAGAGCTTTATTAAGTTAACTCGAATATTTAAAGAGTTATAAATATTTTATTAAAAAATGTAAAAATTTTTCGCAAGTTTTTACTTTATAACTCTACAAGTTCTTTTTTTTTTTTTTTTTAATTCTATGAAACTTTTAGAAAACATGACAACATATGCCTAAATCATTATACAATAGTTTAAAACAAATATATTTAATATTCAAAGAGATATGGGTAGTTGTAGTAAATAATTTATAACTGCGCATGCGCGGACTGTAGCAAAATAACTTTGATATAGTTTAATGCTCAACTGTATAGAATACCGTATTTAAAAAAAAAAAAAAAAAAAAAAAATCCAGTTGATTATCTGGAAAATTCCTAGAGATATCGGGGATTAAATGACCTGCTTTTTAAAAAGTTCTTTACGGTAAGGGGTTTTTCTCAAATGATAATTTGTATCCTAAAAAACGTTTCATTTTTCTTTTCAAACAATTAATTTCTCTCTCTCTCTCTTTTTTTTTTTTTTTTTTTTTTTTTTTTTTGGGGGGGGGGGGGGGGGGGTATGCAGTACATATCTACGAAAAAAAGAAAACTGAATCACAAATATTGTATTAAGTTTCATTGTGTAACATAGTTTTTTTTTCTAATACAAATTAAATAAATTACTTACTACAACTGTCCATGTCCCTTTGAATATAAAATGTATTTGTTTTAAACTATAGTATAATGGTTCAGGCAAATGTTGTCATGTTCTTTGAAAGTTTCATGAAATTTCAAGAAAAACCTGTAGAGTTATAAAGTAAAAACTTGCGAAAAAATTTTGCATTTTCTAATAAAATATTTATAACTTTTTAAATACTCGAGTTAGCCTCACAAAATTCTACACACATATAAAATATAACATTTATAACCACATCTAAAATTTGCAGATGAATGTACGAACTTCCAGATGCAGGGTAATCACAAATATTTTTAGGTAGATTTCTTATAGGAGATCTACCTATTGCAATGGTTCTCATGACACGACTTCTGCAAAATTTCTTCGTATCTTCACCGATCCTGACCCCTAGAACCCAAAAACACCCTCTGTTCAAAAGTTTATATATATATAGGTATATATATATATATGTATAACGCTTTTTCATACGTTTAGTTGTGAACACGATAACTGGAGTAAGTTTATTTAAATTTAACCAGCTCGGGATATGTTGTCAGTACAGTAAAAATCTCGGTCGAGTTCGTAGGTGGGGTATCCAGCTCAAAGGGGGTGGAAATTTTCATTTGCTCATAATTTCTTTAATATTAAAAATAGGAAAATACTTCAAATCAGGCGAATTACCGCCTTACCCTAATGAACAATTTTTGTGTTTAAACTTTTTCGATAACTTCAATGGCTTAAAAGTTACAAGTTAAAAAGTGATTTTTCGTCAATTGTAATGAAGCCGACTTTTTCTTTTTCGTTAGCTTTAATTGCTTAAACTTATAATTTGATAATGAAAAAGATCACTGAAAATATAATAAAATTTTAGTCATGTTTTTACAATATAAAAATCTGATTAAAAAGAAAAAAAAAAAGTGTTTAATTTAACAGAAAATATGACGTCACAATTACTGTACTGAGAAAAATTAAATAAAATTTTATCCGTGATTTTAAACAAATAAAAGTTAATAAATAAAAAAATAAATATGTAAATAAAATCAACATGTCTTAGGGCTAAGCAGAATTACTAACAGGAGACTTGGCGTTGGAATATTAAAACCCGAATAAACTACTACGTCAGAAACGCCTAAGAAAAATATTTGAGATGCATGCAGCTGTTTCGGTAGCCTTAAGCGTACCGTCTTCAGTGCAAAAAGAATTCTGAATCTGGAGAAGTGCTCGTATATATAGGAGAGGGACCGAATTTAGTTCAACCAATAGGATTACGTCAAAGGTGGAGTGTATGGCCAATAGGAATTTAGGAACGTAAAGGAATCTATCTTTGCCTTTAAGCTTGCCGAAAAGGGATTTTTTTACCTTATTGAATTTGTTGTTCGTCCCCTAAAGCCGTTCGTGACAAAGTCTTTGCTGAAAAATATGGGGAAAGACATGTTTTTCTTATTCCCAAAATACAAGAGCAACACATTAAGTACTTTTCAAGGTATTCGACAAAACCTAAAAAAATAAGACGGTTTCTATTGTACAGTGCAACACCTGTAAGTGCTAAATTTATATTTTAAGTAACGTTCAAGTCATAGTCAATATTTATTCGGCCTATAAAACCTCTACTATATCATGTTTGTATGTATATTCTTTTTTAAAGTTATTCACATGCGAAAAAAAAAAAAGAAAAAAAAAGAAAGAAAGAAAGAAAAGAAAAAGGGAAAAAGAAGAAACAGAAAAGTGAATACATGAAGAAAAGTCTGTTTTTAATCTAACATATGGATGCATGTGCATCTTCACCTATCTGTAATGCATCCTTATGACCATTTTTCATTAAGCTGTCTTTTCTAAAATTGTCGAAATTTTTCAAATTGAATAATCATTAATTTAGAAATTATTATTTCTGCTAAAATTATACAAAATTCGATTAATGATATAATAACAAACATGCCATCTAAATTTTATGTTCATATGTTTATCTGTTTAAAAGTTATGCGCAAAAGAAGGAAACGAGAAAACAGGTTGTTGCTTTAATTTTGAACACCAGTGTAATTTCCAATCCACAGAGCTACTCAAAATTAGACGAATGAATTTGAAAGAAATCTATAGGTCGTAATTTGAAATAATTTTCTAAATTTAATTATAGCCATAACTGTTTTACGAATATTAGTACAATATTCAAACAGGCGTGGGGAGGGTTCATGGAACTGCAACATCCTTCACACAGAAAATGTATTTCAAATAAAATATTGTTTCTGTAACAATTTTGCACCGTTATTTGCAGTAATTTTTTTAACCCCTTAACTGCCCTAGGCGTATATAATCGTCTCATTATGCCCAGGGCCCGATTAAGCTTTGAAGCTAGGGGAAACTCCGCATCATTTCGGGGTCCCCTTTCATTTCGGAAAATCTTGTTTTCCTGTTACATATTGTAATATAAAAATGCTATAGAGAAAAAAAAAGTGTGTATTTATTATTATTTTTTTTTTTTCATACATCTGGGTGGTTTCTACACAGAACATTAAAATCATACAACATTTTAATTAAGAACATTCAGATTTTTCAGGTTAAATAATAGATTTTTCCCGAAATAGTGAGTGTTTTGTCTTGTTTTAGGTAACCTTTCTTAGAAAAAATTCCATCTCAGTGTGAAAATGTGAAACGAAAGATTCAAGACTATGTTTTTAATCTTTATGGCGCCCCTCTTAAATGTTAGAGGGGAAGCTTATGGCAAGAAATTAAACCTTCTTCTTGCTTTTGCCTGCAAGGCAGTTGCACGTGTTTGCACTTGATGAAGAAAGGCTACGTCCTTTCGAAACCGGTTGTGCTGATTTAAAATTTATGGTGTGTGAAGAAGGTTTAATTTCTTGTTATTGTCTGTACGCCAGTTTTTTAATTTATTTTTGGGAAAGCTTATGCTTCCTGAGCCTTTTGGATAATCAGGCCCTGATTATGCCGATGTGTTAACTGCTCCGAGCGTATACAGACGTCTTTCTGAAGTACGATCCTTTGAGTTATGCTGCTACCAGTGAAACTAGCCTCACAGTTTTGGAGTGTAATTAAATGACCGTGAGAGCATTTTCGAAGGATTTACTTATTTCAGGATTTACTTATTGGGAGGAATCGGAAAGGAAATGTTTCTGGAACAGTAAACGCATATTACTGCACGCGCCCGTGTGAAAAATGGTGGCACTGGGAGCGAATCTCGTAATTTTTCGTCGGCAGGTAAGGGGTTAAATGTTTAAATATATTTTTAGTAGTGGCGGACCTACAACTGTCGAGGCCCGGGGCCAAAAATCTCACTGGGGGCTCCCTTAACTGGAGTACCTACTATACTGAGGCCCCCCTTTGCACTTCTTTATGAATTCATTACAATAATAATATTATAGTTTTAAAAAATTAAAGAACACGCTTTTATAGAAATGTGAGCTAAAAAGCACAAAGTATCTACCTTAGTATTAAAATGCAGGGTAAGAGAAAATCGTGTGACTGACACACCATAATATTTACATACATTTAAATCTTTAATTAAAATAATTTAGAATTAAACAAAAACCATTTTTAAAAAATCTCCCCTGACTGGGATTGAACGCTGGACCTTTAGGTTCGTAGCGCGGGACTTTACCTCACAGCCACTGCGTTCACGTAGGGAAAGTCTTTTTTTACAATATAGATTTTTTGTTTGCTCCCAGAGCGGTTACAAACATACAAACAAACATACATACATACAGGTGAAGCTAATAAAAGCATGTTAAAAAAGCAATGAAGTTAGTTAGTTTTAAGATTTATTCAAAAGTCAAACCAACAAGAATGCCAGGGGCATTGGTCAAGCTTGGCATAAATGGGTTTTTTGGTTTTGGAGTTGTCACTTTATGCTCACATTTTGTATATTAAGGCTCATTAGACAGAAACCTACGGTTTAAAGGGGAATTGCAGGGAATGTTTCAGATTAAAATAATGTCATCATAAATAATAACACTATAAATAATGACACATTTAGATAAAATAATGACCACTTCACCAGGTAAATATAATTAAAGGTTAAGTTCCCTCGGAGCCCCCCTCATGAGTCATGACTAGAGGCCCGGGGCGGACCGCTCTCTCTGCCCCACCCTTGATATGCCAGTGATTTTTAGTTATAATGGGTAAGAGAAAGCGTTGTGAGTGTTATACCAGTTTACTTAACACTTTCATTCCCAAGTTTTTACATCCATAAAACAATAAATCTTATATTTAGTCAGAAATTTATTTCAAAGGTAATATATATAATTTTTTTTTTTTTTTTTTTTTTTTTTAAATAGAAGTATAGTAGAAAACGAATTAATATAGCTAACAAAGCAACTGAGAGGTGTTGTTTATTTATGTTTAATATAACCACTGATGCCATTTAAAATCATAACTTTTCAATACATACAAATATCAAAATTTTGGAATAAATACATATTGCAATTAATTAAAATACAAATTATAAACATTAAAAAATAAAATAAAAAATATTCCAAACAGTTAATTTACTTAAATTGCCCAAAACAGGAAACTAATTCCGATATTATTACCAGAATAGAGTAAAATATACTTTCATTTACCAACAAAGATAGTGAAATCCTCTAAAATATATATTTTTCGGTGAGAAAATGTATATAGATTTTAATATTTCGCATTTTGAATCATCGGGAGTGTCAGATGGTAAGATAGAAAATCTGAATTGTTATGATTCCAATTGGCATCACGGGGAATGAAATGGTTAAGAAAAAAAAATTGTAAATGACATTTAGTCAGTTTGTAAATGGCATAGAAAGAAAAAATGTAAATGACAAAGAAAATTAACAATCTCGCAATATCTTCAATAAATTTCAACCTTGAAACAGGCTAAATACTTAAAAAAAAAAAAAAAAAAAAAAAAAAATACTTAAACAAAATAAATACTTAAACAAAATAAATACTATTTTACAATCCTAGCAACAGAGTAACCTGCAGAGAGAGGAAGTACGACACGAGACATCATTTTAGAAAATTGAATAAATAGAAGTGTTTACATGTCGAAAAAAGAAGTATGTTCGGTGTCTCCAAGGCTATTAGATTTCGAAATACGGATGTCGAAATTTAAGCACAAAGACCCTCCGCTAATAAAAAAGATTTTATGACCTCGAAGATGTTATTGCTCTGACCATTTTGTGCATTTCTTATGTCCCAGTCTTCCAAAAAGAGACTTATTTTCTTTTAGCTTAAATAAGAGGCCTGAGTTAATTTACAATACATTTTTATTCATTATTGATTTTGAAGGATAAAAATTTTAAGAAAGTGAGAAATCCTACATTTTCTTACATTATGTACAATTAATAATAATAATAATAATTTATAAATAAATGGCTTACACTGAGAAAAATGTCTGTAACTGACATCTAGAATCTAAATTGTGAGTCTAGTTAAAATAGTTCTATGTCATCCTTATAAATTCCAGTCCCCTTCGAAAGCAGCGAGTTCTAGAAACCTCCATTAGAATTCTAGTGCATTTGCCGATATTATTGAGGTCAAACTTATGAAAAAATTTCTGCAAATAAATGCGAGTACAAGAGGCGAGATTTAGCAACTATAATCTTGGTTTATAACCCAGTTTTAGAAAATCAAAAGATAGTTTCTCGCAGTACAGAAGATTCCTTATATTCAGATTATTGTTTCACCATCTAGAGATCTATAGACTAGAAATTCTCGATCATTTCTTATATTCAGCTTATTGGTGTGCCTTATACGCATAGCTCGGAAATCTATATTTCTAGTTTAAGGATTTTGAAAATGATCACTTGTACGTTCTAAATGAAGGTAGTGTATGTATATGTATGTATATATTTATATATATATATATATATATATATATATATATATATTTTTTTTTTTTTTTTTTTTTTTTTTTTTTTACTTTCTTCTATATGTATATATAGAGAAAGTATTGGATTCATGAAACTTTTTCAATTCCAGTTTTCGATGGATTTGTACATTTTGGGATGTCCTGAACACGATTCGGCAGATTTTAGAAAATGTCTGTCTGTCTATCAGTCTGTCCGTGTGCCAGTGTGTGTATACGAATTTTGTGGACGCTGTATCTCACGAACCAATGAACGAAATTTAACCAAACTTGGTATTTAGTTGGACCCTGACAAAAACTGATGCTGATTAGATTTGGGGATTATTCGCTCAACAGATGGCGCTGTGATCGCATTTAATCTACATTTTTAACATGGCAGTATAGGACAAAATTTTGGTATAAATGTACATAATGAGAGTTATTTTAATCGTGTGATTGTAAAATTAACATGCATTATTGATAATAGTGGTAGTTAACTAGGAAAAAAATTGTGCATGATGGAGCATCGCTTCTCCCCCTAGGGGGAAGTACCCCACCGGGGGGAGTAAATTTTCAATATGGGTATCTTTCGAAAGATCTCGTCAATACCTTTAAAACGAATGGTTGAACTATAGATCTGTGATAATTTAAAACAAAGTTATCGATTTTTTTTACTTTTAACAAAAAAAAAAAAAAAAAAAAAAAAAAAACTTAGAAAAAAAATTTCTTCTGATAATTGCAAAAAAATGACTTTCTTTCGGCATTTATTGATACGATTACGTCAGATAAAAAACGTCTGCACTTATAAAGAAAAATAATTTGATAATTTAATAAACAATTTGTATTGAATAAATTTTGTGTAAAATTATATAGAAGAAATTCATGTGGTGGCCACATCATACTAGTTTTTTTTTTTTTTTTTTTCAGTGTATTGCTATTAATGTTACACCTTGTCCCACAAAAGAACTCTGTTGTGACACACGCACACGACTTTCTCTTACCTTAAATTTGAATATAAACACAGATCACATATTAAGTGGTATGAGAATGATAATGTGTGTACAATGATGAACAATACAATGGAGTATGCAACAATAAAGTGTACGATAATAATATTTTAATGTAAAATACTTTAAAAATAGTTCAAAATAGTGTTAGAAACCGTTTTATTTGACATATAATTCCGCGTTAGGTGGGTTACCGCATCCTAAGCCGCACGTTTGAATACTGAACCGATATTCATAAATTTTACCTTCTTCTATATTCAACAGAAGACAGTACTAGATTCGTAAAAATTTTCGACCTCGGGTTTTTGATGGATTTACACGTTTTGAAAGCTGTAGAACACGATTTGACGATTTTTAGAAAATGTCTGTCTGTGTATGTGTGTGTGTGTGTGTGTGACATAATTTTGCGGCAACTGTATCTCAGGAACTACTGCACAGAATTTCATACAAATTGGTAAGTAGTTGCACCTTGACATAAATTAGTGCCTAATAACTTTTGGTAAAAATTGTCTTACAGGTTGCGTTGCCATCCCGCTTTTTCTAAATTTTTAACATGGTGATATAGGACAAAATTTTGTATAAATGTGCATAAAGAGAATTATTTTTTAGTAATCATTATAAAATTTACAAGAATTATTTACAATAGAGATAGTCAACTGGGAAAAATTTTTTGTACATGTAAGAGCCTCGCCACCCCCACCCCCCCTGGGGGTGAAGTCCCCCTTCGAGGGGAGTAAATTTTCATGATGGGTATCTTTCAAAAGAGCTCGCCAATACTTTTAAAGCGAATGGTTGAACCATCGATCTGCGATAATTCAAAATAAAGTTATCGATTTTCTTCATTTTTAACAATAATAATAATAATAATAATAATAATAATAATGTAATATTGACAGTAAAATTGACTTTTTTTGGCTATTTAGTTTTATACTACTTCTCTAATATGGAAATCGTCTGCATTATCATGGAAGATAGTTTTTTTTTTTTAATAATTATTTTAATGAATTATTTTTACTGAGTGAATTTGTATAGGAAAATATAGATGAAAGTCATGTGGTGGCCACAACATACTAGTTTAAAACATACTAGTTTAATGTTGTTAAATTTGAAAGTTTATTCCAAAATTTTCACATACACCACCATTTGAAACTTACCGATTTTGGCCAAGATTCAAGAATTTCAAGTTGTACGGTCATTTGATCATCAAAATACTAAATTTGAATTTCCTGCAGTTATGTATTTTAAGTTGAATTTTCTATAGTTATTTAATTTAAGTTATGCTCCAAAGAGACATATGCGTATATCAACCGCCAAAAAGTTCATTTCGTATTCAAGGGACTTAAAACCTGTAAATACAGTAAAAACTCACTTTCAAAAATATATGAGCCATAAACAAGTCTCTCTCTATCACATAAAAATAAGAGAAAAACTAGTATGTTGTGGCCACCACAAGACTTTCTTATATATTTTCTAATACATATTCACTCAGTAGCAATATTTAAAGAAAAAATATATGTATATACGACTTTTTCTTTTTCTTTTTTTTTTTTTTTTTTTTTTTTTTTGGTTAAAAGTAAAAAAAAATCGATAACTTTGTTTTAAATTATCACAGATTTATAGTTCAACCATTCCTTTTAAAGGTATTGACGAAACCTTTCGAAAGATACCCATCTTGAAACTTTACCCCCCACGGGGTGGTACTTCCCCCCCAGGGGGGGAACCGATGGCCCCACATGCACAATTTTTTTTTCCTAGTTAACTACTACTATTATCAAAAATTCATATTAACTTTACAATCACAAGTTTAAAATATCTCTCATTATGCACATTTATACGAAATTTTGTCCTATACTGATATGTTAAAAGTTTACAAAAAATGCGATCACAGCGCCACCTTTTGAGCGATTGATCCCCAAATCTAATCAGCACCAGTTTATGTTAGGGTACAACTAAATACCAAGTTTGGTTAAATTTCATTCGTTGGTTCGTGAGATACAGCGTCCACAAAAAACGTGATACACACAGACAGACAGACATTTTCTAAAACTATCAATTCGTGTTCAGGACATCCCAAAACGTGTAAATCCATCAAAAAACGGAGGTCGAAAATTTCGCGAATCCAATACTTTCTCTATATTACATATAGAAAAAAAGTAATAAAAATCTTCATTTTTTTTTTTTTTTTTTTTTTTTTTTAGTGTTTAAGAAAACGTACTCAATATCATAAAATTTGATTATTAAGAATTGAATTTAATACATCTAAATATGAATTTCTCTGTCCATTTGAGGAACTACAATTATATTTGAATGGATAACCGGAGACGCATCAAGAAAATAAATAATTATTACGGTCACATTTACACTGATTGCGCTAATAATATGAGAAGAATGTTTTGTTCAAAAGCCTTCAGCCTCCGACGACAGTAATCACTTATTCATTTAGGTATAATCATTTCAGCTAGTTTTGTTCCAGTAAGTAATAATCTGGTGTGTCACTCACACGACTTTCTCTGACCAAGCATTTCAATACTGTAAAGATAGACTGCAGATAAGATCAATAAGGTAAGGTAATAAAGATCTTTTTGCTTTAAAAATAATCAAAAATAGGTTTAGAAACAGTTTTATTTGGTAGGGGAAACTAGTGAGACTTGAGCCAGTTTTTAGTTTTTAATTTTTCAGATTTCTTGTATAACAGATGGAGCTAAATAAAAAATATGAGCAAATAGTCTGTACATACTATGACTAAAAATGATAGCATAGTTCTTACTAGAAATTCTGCGAAAAAAATAAATTCTTTAAGTCTGCACATGGGTCAAGTATCCCCAAGCCTAGGGAGACATGATCTCCCCCCCCCCCTCCTCATGAAAGCGAGAAAACTCATAGGTATTGAAAAGAAAAATACAGGTTTAGTGATTTAAACGTTTTCTAGTTTAATTTTGTAGAAGATTTTAGTGAATACAAAAAATGTTTATTGTCTTCTTTTGTTTTTCTCATGCTTTGTATTTTGCCATGTTTTCATTAATTTTGATTCTTGTTTCTTTGTCCAGTTCAAATCTTGCAATCGATTTTTAACTAACTTCCAGACTTATTACTTACAAACTTTGAATAAACACCATAAAATGCAATAAACTCGCAACAACTGTTTCGGGTCGAAAAACACACGACCCTTCATCAGGCGAACAAAGTAAGCACGAGTGCTGCAGTCAGAGCGGCAACGCACAAAATCGTTTAAAATGAAAAGAAAAAGTTTATAAAAGAGAAAGTAAATATAGCTACTGGTGTGAGTACAATTGTACGAAAAAACAAGAAAATAAATAAATGAGTGAGATTAAACATATAACAATCTAAGGATAACAAATTTAAACTAAAATCTAAGTTACGTGAGTAATTTCCAAGCATCAGAGAAGAAAGGAGTGGAAGAAATATCATTAACAAGATTTTTCGAATTTTTAAATATGTAAAATGCTTCATGAATATCCAAATGGGAGGAACAGACAGGAGATGAAATTATGTTAGTTTTGGAAAAATCAAAACGATGACCTAGAGACAAGCAGTGGGAAGCAATAGAAGATTTGTTAATCTCTTCATTACGAACATTCCGACGGTGCTCATTTATTCTGTATTTCAAACGCCTCCTAGTTTGACCAATATAACCTAAGTTGCAGGACGAACACGGAATTAAATAAATTCCAGAACGGTTTTCGGTGGGAATGGGATCCTTAAGAGAAGATAATTTAATTTTATTGACGGGTTTGTAAATAACTTTGAAACCAAACGGTGAAAGAATTTTAGAGATTTTAAAAGAGAGTGAAGAATAAAACGGCAAAACAACTGGGATGAGACTGTGATCGTTTAATTTGGGAGCAGAACGTTTAGGATTCTTGAATTTATATAGAGCTTTATCGATGATAGATGGGTTATAGCCACGAGAGAGAGCAAGAGATTTTAAATAATTAATTTCTTTCGAAAGATTAGACGGGTCAGAACAAATATGTAAGGCACGGTAAACATAAGTGTAAAAAGCAGACATTTTTTGTTGAGGGGCGTGGTTAGAGAGAGCATGCGGTGGCAAGGAGACTGAGAAAGGTTTTCTAAAAACAGTAGTTGAGAAACAATCCTTTTCTTTATTCACAAGAACGTCAAGGAAAGGCAAAGAGCAATCCTGTTCAACCTCAAAAGTGAATTGAATGCATGGGTCAATCGAATTGACCAAAGAAAGTAAATTGGACAAATCGACGTCAGGGGAGACAAGAACGAAAGTGTCATCCACATACCTAAACCGACTCGAAACAATTGTTGCGAGTTTATTGCATTTTATGGTATTTATTCAAAGTTTGTAAGTAATAATTTTACAACGCCAGTTTTGTGATGCTTCTTTATTTAACTTCCAGACTAGCTAGACATCTGAAACTTTCAGGATAGCTAAGAACACGGTGACAATACATTTTTTTAAACACTTTTAGTCAATTGTTTCAGGTCCCTACTGCCTTCGACAGCGTTTATATGATTCAACAGAAAATTTATTTAACTAACTTCCCGACTAGCTAGACATTTGAAACTTTCAGAATAGTTCAGAATACGGTGAAAATGTATTTTTAAAATACTTTTAACGAACTGTTTCAGGTCCCTGCTGCCTTTGGCAGCGTTACCAGTACAAAGCTTGCAATCTTTTTTTTTAAACTATCTTCCCGGCTAGCAAGCTAGCCATTTGAAACTTTTATAATAGCTCAAAACACGATAACAATGAATTTTTTTAATACTTTTAGCCAATTGTACCAGTTTCCTGCTGCCTTCGGTAACGTTTATATGATTCAACAGAAAATTTAGAAACATGGTATATAAAAAGTTCTTTTTATCTTGTAATTATTTCACATTAAGAGTCTTTTTTGCATTTCTTTTACCAACATTCTTTTTCTTCTTTCTGTCTCTTTCTTCCTTCTATTTCTCTTCTGTTTGGTGTGACAGTAACTAACATATTTTTTTATCCTTCTCCTTTTCAGATATTTATTATGTAACAATTCACTGGGCTTAATGATTAAAAATATTTTAGTTATTTCTTAAATAAAAACAATTTAATTAGGCCTAAATATTCACAATGTTTTACTTATTTCTTTAAATATATATATATATGTCACTGGGCCTAAGTCACAATATTTTAGTTATTCATGGGATAAAAATACATTAAATCAAACAAAGAACTCTAAATTAACATTTTTATTGAATCTGTAACGCTGCCAGTGGGCATTTCTTTCGCAATTTGTATGTTATATATTTCTTACGAATGTACCCAATATTCATACTTGTACAATCAATATACTATGATTAAAACTAAATTGATTAGAAATAATATAATTATAATGTATATCCATTTGTAATATAAATGTGAAATACAGAAAATTTTGTCCTGAAATGTTGCATCTCGGGAGAATAGCGCCCACAGGCGGGCCATTCTCTCAAAAAGGCAAAAGCATGCTGTCACGAAAGTTTCTTAGAGTGACTTAAAAACGAATAATTTTAGGCGATCCAAATGTTGTATTTTGAAGTTAATATAAGTTTGTTGCTGGAAATGTTTGATCTAGATTGATAAGTTTCAAAGAATGTTGCGTGTGAAAATTGTCTGTATAATTTTAGGTCAACTCTTAATTTTAATAACAGATTTAAATTTTATATAAATGTAGGTGCATTAATGAACGGGGGTTAAGGTGGACGGTAGCTCCCCTCACACAGAACTAATTATCATATAAAATTCTTCTGAAGTCTAATTTCAATTTTTTAACATAGGTTTACAAAACAGTACTCGTTATTTTACCTCTTAATCTCCAACCTGTATTTATAGTATTAAATTTTAGGGTAAGAGAAAGTCGTGTGAGTGACACACCAGATTATTAAAGAAGATTTCCTTTTCAGAAACATTAATTTTGACAATAGAGTCGATAAAAGTGTTTCGTATATTATAAAGAACTACCTGGATGACCGAGTTTATTCGGTCTCATTGTAAAAATTGTTCGTAACTGTATATATCTTAATATATATAAATCTCGTGTCACAATGTTTGTCCTCAATGGACTCCTAAACCACTTAACCGATTATAATAAAATTCGCACACCATGTGCAGTTCGATCCAACTTGAGAGATAGGATAGTTTAAATCTCAAATTATAGTCGCAATTTTAATTTATTGCTAATTATTTGTCTGTTATTATTTGACAGTCACAATTATCTGTTAACTCCAAATGATTCTAACAGATGTCGATACCTTTCGACTGGGTTGAGTAAGTAATCAATAGATGGCGCTGCTATGGTAAATCTACGAACGTGTCATATAAGCTACATTTTAACAGCATAATTACCACGTGTTGTTGACGCTATAAAATTCTCCTCAAAATATTTACAGTCTTTATTTGTAACAGATTACTTTCAACTTTCATATTTCCTTTCAAAAATGAAACGGGGAAAGTAGAGCGTGGAGCAATTACTCTGTTTCATATGAAAATGAAATCTGAAATATATTTGGTGCTGCCATCTACACAAAGAATCTTCAACTTTTTAACCTATTAATAAATTTCGTATAATTCAATTATTTCCACTTTTTAAATTTTTGGTGTTAGCATAGCCGGCCACGTGTTACTTAGACTGAAGTGTAAATTGAATTCATATTATAATGAAGATAATACAGTGAAATTAATCCTGTTTTTTACTTATTTGTGCTTCATTGATCAAAACTTTATAATTTAATCTGTATATATATATATATAAATTACGTGTCACGATGTTTGTCCGGGGTAAACTCCTAAACTAAGGAACTGATTTTGATGAAATTTTGCACACTGTGTGCAGTTTGATCCAACTTGAGAGATAGGATAGTTTTTATCTCAATTTATTGTCACAATATTGTTTTATTGCAATTATTTGTTAATTATAGACCTTTATTAAAGTTGCTCCAAAATATCTGTGAGTTCCATTAATTTAATTGTTGCCAAAAAAAAAAAAAAAAAAAAAAAATACGAGTTCATTTTCTTTCGACATAAAAATAAATACATTTAATCAAACGTGAACGTTAAAAAATTATAAAAAGTTAAATTATGCATCTCACGAAAATTGACGTCATAATCAATTTAAAGATTTTATACACATTGATAAAGTGCTAATGTAGTTCTATCATAGATATAGTAATATATATAGATCTCTCATCCCCATGTTATCGTAGAAAGATTTTTGATGCCGAAAAAAGATAAAAAATAAAAGCTTTGGAAACAGCCATTAAGTGGTATTGAAAAAAAAAAAAAAAGAAAGAAAAAGAAAAAGAAAAGAAAGAAAGAAATATGAATTTGAAACTGTATCTGGAGTCTTCCATTCCCCTTTAGCAAATAAATTATTCATAAATTTTATTTGCTAAAATATTAGTATGTATTCCCGTGTGTATTCACTCGGGGAAAGACGGCCATATTTTGGTAAAAACGTCGTCTTTTCCCAAATGAAAAGGAATAACTGTTTTCTCCCCAATGATCACTCTATTCTATATATGCTATACTATATCTATGAGTTCTATACGCAAGCGAAGTGTGACTCACTGACCGTCTGTGCAGCCAAGAAAAAGATTTCCTATGTTAATTGCCCACTGGATTTTTTGTAAGAAATTATTAAAAATCGAGGAAATTTATTTCCCGATTTTAATCCTTATATTTGGGTATAGATATGTATTAGTTATCGCGGGTGTTAGATTGAATTATTTTGCTGTCAAATTGACAAAATTTTAATTTTAAATTTTTAAACTCTGTCGCCCTTGGCTTTTATTATTATTATTATTATTATTTGGCGATCAAAAGCGTAACACGAAAATATACATGCCAGATGTATGCATTGTACGAAATGTAATATGTATTATTCATTGTACGTATGTATGACATGTAATATGTATTGTACGAAATATTGTTTCATATTATTCATTACTCTTTTAATATAAGTTGTTAAAATAACCATGATTTTTGAAAGGAATTAAATATTTTCGCCAGATAATTTGGCGATATTCTTTTTTTTTTCGCCAAGGATGACAGAAATGAAATCTATTCCGCTGCAAAATATTAGTATCTTACATCAGATATTTTATTTAGACATTTGAAAACAAATTTGACTTCAAACTATGATAGAATATTTATCATTTTCCTTTTAATTTGTATATTATTAGTATATTAAAATTTAAAAGCATGGTATATAAAAAGTTTTTTTTTTTTTTTTTTTTTTTTTTTTTTTTTTAAATCTTATAATTATTCTTATCTTAATCCTCAATGTTTCCCATCTTTATTGACTTGAATTTACTATTAAAATTTTAACATACTCAAAAACTTCTCATCACTTCGTTAAAATACACTAAACTTTTCCAAAATCTTTTTGTATTTAAAATGATACATGTATTTACTTTAAATGTCCAATATTTCATAAGATTTCCAATTTTAAAGTTTTAAAATATTTATCAAATTTACTTATTTTTCTGGTTTAGCCTTATTGTTTTCCCTTTTATAACTACAGCTGTTGCCCTCTTTAAAATATTTAAAATGATGAGGTCATTTAATAGTAAAATTATCCATTATAGCATATATTATATTTCACTCCTCCATAAAAATTGATTTTAAAATCGTCTGTTTCTTTTATACTTTTATTTTAATAGAATTTTAATAGAATTTAATTTATATATTAGTCATTTTAGCAATTTTATCCAAAGTAGCATTAGAAATAATATATATCACTTCTCCATTAAAATTTATAGGACCCTACAATAAAATTAATTTGTGCTTAATATCAACACTACGAAAATTTTTATCAATCGCTTCCACATTTTGACCTAAGTTTCAAATCTCAACCCTGTGGGTTTTTACATCGGCTACAACGTTTTCGTCTTTGTTCGTAAATAATAATTTAACTGTACTAAATAGTTTACAGCCGTATAATTCAACGTATAACTTAGTCACAGCAACGCGTGGCCGGGTCTGCTAGTATATATATATATATTTTTCCCGGAAATATATTTCTTATTTGCTCGCCACAGGCGGAGTGCTAATTACCTGTGAATTTGTTCTAATTTTACTGGAGATTAGGAAAATTCAGTTTGAATTAACATCTCAAAAACCTAACTATAAGTTTTTATCAAAATCGTTAACCCTTTCAGTCGCAGACTTCAGTCGCCCACTGATGGAACACCTAATTTTAATTCTCAACTGCATAAAGTCATCCCGGAAATTTTTTAGCAAAAATTTACATTTATAACATGAAACATTTTTATACATATAACATTTATCATATAACATTTTTAACGTGAAAATTTAAAATTTCTTTTATTTTAATTATGTTCGTAAATTCCGGTGGCAGTGTAATTTAAATGATCCGAACTACCTTGCGCCGCAAAGGGTTAAAATACTCCGGAATAAATTGAAATGTTGGGATTTATGCAACTTTTACGAGTTTTTGTTGTCGATAATGTTTACTTATAAAGTGATTTATTTATTAAATTAAATATTATTTGAATTTAATAAGGTTTACTTACAGATGTTTCGAACCGAAAATTTCTCGAAAAGGAACAATGCTAATTTTTTATTTTTTAAATATTTATGATCAGCTATGTGTCTAAAAGCCATTTTTAAAATTAGTTTAGTAATTTTTAAAATAAATTAAGTAGTGAACGTTAAAGGGTTAAAGAATTTTTTGTTGAAAACCAGGTTTGTGCTATATTTTGTTCCAGGCAAAGCACCTGTTGCCAGCGATTGCTAATTTTTCTGGAGCTAATTTAATTGCTAATTCTATATTATTTGTTTTATTTTATTTTATTTTATTTTTCAAAATCGTTCCAGCGATTTCCAAAAAAAAAAAAAAGTTTTGCCGAACAATGTTAAAAATAAAGTGGCATATGTTTTACCAGAAAAATGGTTCCATTTTAGCTGCAACCAACATATTGGGGCCATGTTTCACCATTTTAGTATTAGCTTTATAGGAGTAAGCACTATTAAAATAGTGAAATGTAGCACCATAGTAATGGTTTCAGCTCATTTTGAACCATTATTCTGGTAAAACATACAACTTCATTTTTAACAGAGTATTTTTCCCGGATGACATATGAGTACCAGTGAACTCTAATTACTTTGAAGATAGGGTTTTTCAGATCGAAATTTTATGTCGCAAACACTAATTCTGAAATTTTATCAAAATCATTCGAGTAATTTCGAAGAAAATGAAGTTTATGCCCTTTTTTCCCAGAACGATGCACAGGACGCAGGATTGAATTAAAGATACGGGCAATTCTGATTAAATTGCAAACTAAAAAGCCTTTAAATCTAAATATTTGTCAAAATAATTCAAGCAGTTTCTAAGAAAACTAAGTTTCTCCATATTTTGCCCCAGGCAAAGTAAGAGTTGACCGTGAACGTTAATATTTAAGAAGACTAGTTGGCATAGGTGGATAGGTGGACTCTGCTCAGTTCCCCATCATATTTATGTTCTCATAAATTTCTAGTGGGATACATATTATAATCATGTCAAAAAAAGAAAAGAATTTGACCAAAGCTTGATACAGTGACAGAATGAAATCCCCGTCTAATAGGCTATCCACCGTTCACTTCGATATATTTTACTTATTATAATCTATTAACTTATTTCATCAAGGTCAATTTCGTTGTTTAGCTTTCATGCTACTATTTCCAATGCAATAAACCTCAAATTTCATATTTATATATGAAAAATTTACAATTTCGCTATGTTGGTAAAATCGTAAATTACGAATAATTTACAAAATTTTCTTATTAGAATATTTGTATTCAATCATGTTCAAACAAATATCATAAACGTAATTTTGAAGTTGTCTAATGTATTCAGGATCCTCAAAATGGAAGTTTATGCTCAATTTTGCCTTATTCTGACATGTTAAGTAAATCGTAAATTCCAAATAACTTACGAATTTTTTAAATTGGAAAAATCATAGTATATGATATTCATGCCAGTATCCTAAATAATATTTCGAATTTGGTTTGACATCTTTACGATGAAAATATCCCTCAAGATTGACGTTTATGTGAAATTTTACTCTATTTTTGCCATGTTAAGAAATTCGTAAATTTCCAATAACTTACGAAATCTTTATATTGGAAAATTCTTAGTCATTAATATTCATGCCAGTATCCTAAATAATATTTCAAAAGTAGTCTGACATCTTTACGATGAAAATATCTCTCAAAATTGACGTTTATGTGAAATTTTGCCCTATACTGCCATGTTAAGAAATTCGTAAATTTCCAATAACTTGCGAAATTTTCAAAGTAGCATATTTATAGTTACTGATGTTCATTCCGGCGTCAAAACTGATATTTTAAAGCTGGTCTGACATTTTTACAGTAAAAGGTTTCCATTTAATGCACGTTTAAGTGAATTTTTGTCCTATTCTCCCATGTTAAGAAAATCGTAAATTTTTTTATAACTTACGAAGTTTTTAAATTCGAATGTTGCAAGTGAATAGGGTTCTTGCCAGTGTCGAAAGTAATATTTTAAAACTGATCTGACCTCTCTGCGACAATTTGTTCTTGAGATATCGTGTACACAGACTAACAAACTAACGGACTAACCCACTAACAGACTAACACACTAACACACTAACAGACACCCTACAGACAGACACCATACAAATTTTGTCATTTTCGGATTCCTCACACCCGAAAACGTGTAAAAACGTCAAAAAAAAGAGGTCGAAAATTTTCACGATTACCTAAGTTCCCCATACCTATAGTATGATGGGGAACTAATAGGGAAAAGTCTGACAGGTTTTTCGTTATTTCCTGCGTTAGAATGCATTTTCTCATTAAAAACGGTAATCGCAACAAATATTGTTTTGTCAAATACAGTCGAACCTTGTTAACATGAATTACTTTTAACAGGAACTGTTCATACAATCCCCATCAAAATGAAGATTAGTTTTGTTATATGAAGATTAGTTACTGATAGCATGAACTACAGTGCGTTAAGAAATTATAAGACCACAAGAGTATTGGTGCATTTCTGAAGGAGAGAGCATAATATGCAAATTTTTAGTTGCGTATTTAAAATTGACAGGAAAACGCATCCTACACTAATTCCAACTTTTAAAATTAAATTAAATTTCATTAAAACTTATTCATTTTTCTAAAGATTAAAAACTGTGACTGTTAAGAAATTATAAGACCACCTCAGAAAATGAGTATATTATACATGACGTCAAACTCAATATAAAGCGCATGCGTCAGTATTTCGTAAAAGCATTACCTAAGAAGCAAAGGCTTAGGTTTCGAATGTGTTATCTACGATTAATTTGACGATGCCTCGAGGTAAAGAATTATCGGAGTGCGAAGTGAGAAAAATTTTATTTTATAAAGGTTCTGGTAAATCTGAAAGAGATATTGCGAAGTTAATGAACCGTTCTCAAACTGCCATTCATAATGCCATAATTAGAAAAGATTATTCAAACAAAATAAAACGATGTGGTAGAAAAAATATTTTGACACCATGTGATAATAGACAAATTTTTCGACTGTCAACTAAAAAATGTCTTTCAACTCGTGAAATTTCGAAACATTTCAGCAAGAAAACTTCACATGTAACAGTCTGGAAGAGTCTTAAATTAAATATTAATACGAAATTTATGAAATTGAAGAAAAAATCAAAGTTATTGAAATGCCATCGAGAAGAAAGATTAAAATGGGCTAAAAATGCCATGTCATGGAATGATGAGTGGAAACAGATTATACTTTCTGATGAAAAGAAATGTAACCTTGATGGTCCTGATGGTTACAAACACTATTTACATGGCTTGAGGAAGGAACCAAAAGAATGCTTCAGTCGACAAATGGGTGGAGGATCAGTAATGATTTGGGAATCTTTCAGTTATGAAGGGTTGTGTGATTTACAGAGGATTTCGGGTCATATGAACTCTACACAATATTAGCCTATGCTATATGATCTTATGATACCGTTTGGACCTTTATTAGGCGGTGCTATCTGGGTGTTTCAACGGGACAATGCTGCTTGTCATACATCTAAATCCACACAGGAGTGGTTTAAAAAAAAAAAAATAATGTTTTGCCGTGGCCAAGTCGAAGTCCAGACTTGAACCCCATGGAAAACCTATGGGGTATATTATCTCGCAAAGTTCATGCTAATAATAAGCAATTTTCATCTGCCAATGAACTGGAAGTAGCCATTGTAAAAGAATGGTACAATATTTTTATAACGGAACTTAATCACCTGGTTGCTTCAATGAAAAACAGAGTGTTTGAAGTCATCAGGAAAAATGGAGGACCAATATCATATTAATTTTTTATACAATTTTGTTTTTTGACAAGTGGTCTTATATTTTCTTAACAGGTTATTTTTCACTTATTTCTAATATATATATTAATTAAACATTTATTGCGTTACACCAAGTTATTGCAAACTAATTATAAAAAAATATAGAGCAATATGTTATATTATGTATTTAAATTATGATTAGAATCTTTATTTTTCTTATAATTCACAAAATTAAAGTGGTCTTATAATTTCTTAACGGACTGTACTGATAACATAAACAAATTTTTTGTCCCCCTTAAGATTCACGTTAACGAGGTTCGACTATAAAGTTTCAACTAAAGTACAAAGAACAATATAAATTTTTTCTCGGAGATTTTGAATTAATAAGATTTCTGTGCAATATTTTGAAAAATTACTTTCAAGAATTCTATCAGCTTCCAAAATGTTTTTTCTAGCAACCTATAAAAATAAGTTTGATTTTTTATTGTTCTTTTTTCAGAAAATGTTTTTTTCATTAACATCAATAAATTTTCTTTTACAGATTAAGTCCTTTTTTAAGTAATTGTTGTTGTATTAGTTGCTTCTTTTAAAAGAAACACTTTTGATAAATAGCTAGATTTCAATAATACGTAGATAACATTGTTATGAATTTGGAAATATTTTTATTATTTTATGTTGTATAGAAAAAGGTACTATATTCGTAAAAAATGGCAACTTTCGGTTTCAGTGGATTTTCCCATTTTGGAAGGTCTAGAACATGATTTGGCGATTTTTAGAAAATATCTTTGTGTATGCGACAAAACTTTATTGAATGATCTAGATCAAAAACGAATGAACAAAATTTTATAAAAGTTTATATTTAGTGCACCTTGACACAAATTGGTACCTAGCAATTTTTTATGCAAAATTCCCTACAAGTGGATCTGCTATACTGCGCTTTCTCTCATTTACCGAAAGGCTATATCTCAGCTTCCATTGCATATAACTGCACAAAACTCAGTATTCGACAGGTCTATTATGAAAAATTATGCTGATTCAGTTTAGGTGCATCTTGCCCTATATGTGGCGCTGCTTTCTTGTAACTTTCCCTGTACAGGAGAAGGCTATACCTCAACTTCTATGTCGTATAAATGCACCAAATTTGATATGTGAGAGGGACAGTAGGGATACCTATGTTGATTTAATTTGGGTGTAATCAGCCGCCAGGTGATGCTGCCATGCTAAAATTTTTTCCGAGCTAGGGAAGTCTATATCTCCGCTTCTATAGCGTATAAATGCAGCATGATATCTGAAATTACCATTATGAAAGCAAAAGCTAACTTAGTTTGGGAGTTTATTGGCTAAAAAGTAGCGCTGCTGTTACTCACATTTTAGGATTTTCTACATTGTTGCATCTCAGCATCTATTTTGTAAAACTGTACCATAATGCATAAGTAAAATCTTTAGTGTGATAAGCTATAGTTAAATTATGATAAAATATTTTTTTTTCCCCATATAACAAAGAAAAAAAGTTACTGTTAGAAAAACGCTATATTTTCAACATATACAGAAAGCATTTGAAAATCGAATCCAGTATAATTTTCTATAGTTTTTAATTAATAAATTTTCCATATTTCTTTTTATGATACTACTAGTCGGTCTTGATCTGCCTAGTGGTTGATATTTTCAAATGAAGTTTTTTTCAAATTTGCCATATTCGCCAAATCAAAAACTGTGGACAAAAGTAGTGATAATAATAGTGAATATTAAAAAAAAAAAAAAAAAAAAAAAAAAAAAATTTATTTGCATTTTTTGTCAAAATAATGCCTTTCGAGTCATGGAATGTAATTTAAATTCAACTATTTGTGAAAATTTACTTCAACATAAATTCATCAAAATCGTCACTAGTTTAGTTGTCGAAAAGGTAGTACCTAAATATCCCAAATTTATTGCTTTCTTTAACTCTACCTAAATACGATCCCAATAACAGAAAAAGTACCATAATTTTTTTCGGTTTCAATTTATTATCATTTATACTATTTTTAATATTATTTATTTATTTATTTATTTATTTTTTTATTTATTATAATCATTGCAACTTTTTTTCTTTTACGTTTTTCTCTAAATTAGCTAAATTAGTCGACCATTGTTTGATTTTTTAAAGCTGTGTGCGAGAAAGAAAGCCACCAAACCGCCTATTGGTGATCCTTATACAGAATTATGTCTACTCGGTCTACTCTTATTTTTCCAAACCAAGAATGAAAATTTATTTTCTTTATTTAAATGAATTGTTTTAGCAATGGCATCGGTTTATAGCGTTACTTACCGGAAACCAACGAGATATATAAATTAGAGTGCTGATTCAATGTATGAAGGATTAGCTTTCCGTGGTTCAAGATGAATCACGTGACATGCTCCAATAGGTTGCTGTGTTTGGCCCTTTATCGCTATTTTGGCATTTAAAATATCAGTTCGACAAATTATCATTATTATTAGGTAACAGGACAGTCCTATGACCGAAACAAATTGTTTTTAAAATAATTTTACACATACTTCACATTTTAATAAATAATGAAATACCTTTTTTTCATCGTTTCCCAACAAAGTGTAAAAGTGTTTATAAAAGAAAATTTAAACTTTTAAAGAGCTAAATTTAACAACAAATAATAATTTTTCAACTATTTTTAAGCATTTTGTCGGTTAAATTTCGACTACACGAAATGAAACAGAAGTAAAATCAAAATCAAAATGATTTAGAACAAAAGAATATTAAACTACGTAAGTAAACATAAACATTGGCGGTTATGAGCTTTGCCAAGAACAATCTCCAAACCGTTGCCATAGAAATTTACTGAAAATAAGCTGTTACCAAGGGAACCACCGAATACGCAGATGCAAGGAGAGCATGTCACATGACTCATCTTGGACCTTCTTAAGGGTTACCATTTATCACTCTACTTTATATATCTCGTTGCCGGAAACTTGGGTTTTTGCTTTTAAGAAGATGAGAATTACAAGTTTCAGCTATCTAGGCCTTGGTGAATTGGTGTTTTATAATAAATGCATATTTTATTAATAAGGCTTAACAATACTTTTATTTTATTTTATTAATTTATTAATTTATTTATTTAGAGGGGGCTTATATTCTTAAAACAGATAGTTATTCGCTACTTTCACATAAAAGTTTGATAAATGGCTTCATTTATTTATTTATTTGTTTGTTTGTTTTATCTTTGTAAAAAGTCTAAAACATTCTCTAGCAGTTAGCTCTTATTAGGCTTAAGTAACTTCAAACTGTAATTGATTCAAAACTGAAAACTTTCATTTCATTAGTTTGTCTAAATTTTTTGGCGCTCGATTTCAAAAAACCATTTTTTGAATGGTTAAATATAATTAAGATTCTCTACGTTTGTCTGTATAACCGAAAATTCACAATATTAAAAAGCAATTATTCTATTCTAACAAACATCTGCTGTATTTCCAAAACCAACCACTTTTAACATGAATTGCATTTATTGTAAATAATTCTAACAAGAATAGTAAAAGAAAGTAATGCAAAGAAAAGAAAGAAAGAAAACAAGAAAGACAGCAGAAAAGAAAGGGATAACAAACTGGAATAAGAAACATTGTAAACGTTTTTGTGATATAAATCCATTTTTGTTCATGTAACGATTTAAAAAAAACGACAACTACTCTCTTTAATAAGCATTGACCTTTTCACCTACATAGCTTTAATAATTAGATCTCTATGTGATAACAATAAAACTTGAAGGACCATGCTTCGAAATCCGGAATTTCATTATTTTATTACTCACTTTTTCCTCTTTATTTCAAATTGCTTTTTTAATTCCATGTACGGTTATTAGCAATAAAACAACAGTTAACGTGCTGCTTCACACCCTTGTTTTTCCTGAGCATTTAAGCAAATGATCATTTACGGCTCCGAAAAAGTACACTTCCTATTAACATTCAAGGTTAATTTTTTCAGTGATATTTTTGTCATTTTGTCAACAGAAATCGATTTAAATTTAATAATCCAGCTGTGCATAAAATTCCATATCGATGTGAAACATATAACACAGGTCTACGAAGAATTTTTTTTTTTCTTTTAAGTCGATGTGTTTTTCTGATGCATTTTTGGACATTGATTACGGAAAAAAATATTTTAAAAATTCCATCACGTACATACAGTTTTGACAAAAAATTAGGATCTTTTGATAAAAATGAGCACTTTTTAAATCCTATCTAAGTTATTTACCGGAAAATCTAAATGATGCGAGTGAAGAACAAGGAGAGCTATTTCACAAAGACATCAGAGAAATGGAATATAAGTATCAAAGCCGATGGAGCAATAATATGTTAACCAATTACACTGCTCGGCATGAAAATTGCCTCTAGCATCATTTCAGCGTATTCTTGTGTAAAATGACCTTCTGAATCCGAATAGAACGCCCGTTTTGCTCTATCACCCACCGTTTTTTACGAATGCCCCCTATTTTTATCCTTTTTCGGTGATTTTATGGCTATAAATTTGATTTTTAGGAAGGGAGGGGATTATTTTAACCGTTAAATATCTTCTGAGGAGCTACAGAGTTGGAAAATTCTAAAACATGGACATTTGCGACAAGGGAATATTTTTTTTTTTTTTTTTTTTTTTTTTTAAACGGGAGGGGGGGGGGCGGGAAAGGAGGATTTGCCACTGAAATTATGCATTACATATCTTATATTTTTTTAATCCGTTATTAATGTTATTTTTTAAACTTTATATTTTTTTGTTTTTAGGTGCTAAATTAATTATTTTTCATTCTTCAACTGAAATTCATGGTCACAAAGTTATCGAACAGGGAAAGAAAGTGAGGAAGAGGGGGGTGTATCTAGAAAATGGTGGATGATTGGGCAAAATGGGAGTCATATTCGGATTCAGGAGGTCATTTTACATAAGAATCAACAAGAATGGTATATCAGATCTCGATTTTTTTTTTTTTTTAAGAGCAGTGTCAATGTTGGATGCTGCATAGAGAATCCCCCCTCCTCAAGACTTTCAAGCCGTGCACAAGAGAAAAAGCTTTAAACGTAGCTTCGATGTAAAGAAACACATTTAAAAATAACATGTAAATAATAGCTTATTTTAGTGTATTTTATTCATAAATAATTTTCGAATTTCTTATAGACTCTGTGTGAATTCTTCCACTCTTCATCCTTACTTTATGAAAAACCCTTATGTGATAGGAAGAAAATACAAGTATTTCTTAATTGACATTAGAAACACCCAAATCAATGCAATATATATATATATATATATATATATATATATTTAAAGGGGACTAATGTGCAAGTTGCACCGAACGAACAAACTATTTCTTTCAACGAAAATGCCTACTAACCCTGGACGATAGGTCTAATATATCGTATCATATTATGTATCGTATTTATCGTAATATAACTCAATATTTATTTCGCTTCCTTCTTCGACTCGTTTTAATACGCATTTTTTATATGCATGAGCAGCTCCCGAAAAACAAAAACATTAAATCATTAAATTCATTTTTTTCACTTATTTTTATTTCACGCGCACTTTTTATTTCCTAATTCAAAATTATTAAAAAAACTTTTTCGATATCGCTTGTAACGATACTGATTATTATTAATTTTCTTTTCTTTTTCTTTCAATAATAATAATAATAATAAAAAGATTTTGATGAAATTCTGGCAAAAGTAGAATTTAGTTTAGGATGGAGGACTATTAGTTTTTTTTTTTTTTTTCAAATTATAACATTGCTTTCAAATTATTCAATTATATTTTCGATAAATTTTAGATTTCGACAAATGTCCAACTATCGAAATCGACAACGCAAAAATCCCAGATTGAGACTAATAGGCCATCAGTCCTAAAAAAAAAAAAAAGAAAGAAAGAAAGAAAAAGAAGAAAAAGAAAAGAAAAAGTAAGATTTTACAGACCTGTGTTATTTGTAATTTATTTTAAATAGAATAGCTATTAATAGCTACTGTATTTAAAATAAATAAATAATGACTATAATATTATAGTCTTTATCAAAAGTTACAACATACAAATCCACACAGATACAAAAACATATACCTATATGTGTTTGTGTGTGTGTGCAATTCATATTCAAAATAACATTTCATATACAAAATATAACTAGAAAATGTGTTTTGTTGTTTTAAACCAAATTTTCATTAGAATTGAAAAATCAGTTTTGTTACTACAACACAAGATATATTGTTAACAAATTTACTAAATTTTTACAAAATTTCTGCTTATTTGCTTTCATTAACAAAATTATTTATTTCAATTTATAATTATTTTATTTTTATAGTACTTATAATTAAGGAAACCGAAGGTAAAAAAACTTAAAAATATTCCTCTTTAAATTAATTAATTTATTTATTATTAAAGTAGAAACTTTTCTGATTCCATCGATATAAACAAAATAATTTTCTAAGCAACAGTGACCAGACATTGTTCTAAACTTTTTTTTTTTTTTTTTTTTTTTTTTTTTTTTACACATTTGACCAATTTCCTAAACTTCTACTAGACACAAGCGAATGAAAATATTTTCGGCCGTTCTTAAGAAGTATTTTAACAACTGAATGAAAATGATTTTGATTTGATATCAATAACTAATATCATAAAAATCCAAAATGGTAACAGGCCGAATTTTGGCAATGAGTAATTCATAAGATACTTTTTTTATAAACTTCCCTCATTCAATATATACATTATACCCTTTCTTAATAACGCCTTAAAATTTGATTTTAAAAAAGACTGCTCATTTATGAGAAAATGGGTCTCGAAGCGAATAGTTTTCCCCATTTAAATGATTGGATCCGGATTTTCCCTCGACCCCCCTTATAAAACAATTGTTTGTAAGAAAAGCAACACTTTTCGTTGAAATTCCAAATAAAATCGTTAAAATTGTTTTATTTAACAACAACAAAAAAAAAAATCTATTGGAACACATTTAAACAGAAGTTTTTGTTGTGCTATTTAAATTCGCGTTAATTCAACAAAATTTTCTTTCACTATAATTCACTTCATTTGCACAGTACTTTAGTATCTATACGAATCGTATGATTTTCTGATCTCGTTCAAAAAAAAAAAGGTGTAAGTTTTTTTAACTAAAAATTAAAATGGTACATATTTTTATGAGCAAGTTTTGAAATTTCTTAAGACTGAGATGTTTAAACAAAATGGAGAAAAGCTTGCATCCAAATTTATTTCATAATATTCTGTATTTTAAAAATATAATAATAATTTCAATCAAGATAAGTGTAGCACAAGATTAATCAGGATAAATGTAGCATGAGAAATTGAGATTCGACTTTGAATGAAAATTGTAGGCAAATAAATTGTGCTATACTATTTTTTCACTATTTGGTGCATGATATAACAGACAAAAAAATTTTGAATAAGTTGGGAATAAATATGTTACAGATTTCAAAAGAGGAAATTTTTTTTTACATTTTTTGCGTGCTACATTAACTCTTTGAGTTGGGAATAGAGTACTACATCGGGTCGGTACCCGCTTTGCTGGTCGGGTGCGGATCAAGTTTGTATTATTTTCTGACCCACGTGTAAACCAGCGGGTCTACCTGCAAATAAAATTTTCTTCGAAGATTTCTTTACGCTATTTTTTCTTATGAATCTAACCTTTTGAATGCAGATATTGGATGACATTCACTTCCTCTATAGCATTTAATCATAATTACATAAATATTGATACTTTACGTCTTTTTTTTTATGTACATATATATATATATATATATATATATATATATATATATATATGTATATATATGTATACTGTTAAAATATTTGGAACAATGAATTTTTTTTTTTTTTTTTTTTTTTTTTTTTTTGTAAAAAAAAAAAAAAAAAAAAAAAAAAAAAAATGTAACTATAACAAAAATATATTGTAAATATAACAAAATTTCATTTTTTTTCTTTATATATTTACATTGAAGTTTTGTTAATATCATAATTAGACATATGTGCTCATAATTTTTTATGTAATATTTAATTCTGTGATAGAATTTAAATTCACTGTCTTATAACATAAACTTAAAGCTTTAACATAAACTTATAACTTTATTGAGGGTTGCGGGTCAGAAGCTGCAAGTTCGGGTCCAGTTGCGAATCAGAAGTCATTTTGTGGGTCGGGTCGAGAGTCAAGTTTAATCGACCCCCGAAGGACTCTAGTTGGAGACAGTGTGGCAGCATTTTTATTTTATTTATTTATTTATTTATTTTATTTTATTTTATTTTATTTTATTTTTTAAATGACAGAGTAACTACTATGCAAAAAGGTGATTGAGTTGATATATTATTTATTTACAAACTATAAGGTTTTTCTGTGACATTTTGAATGATAAAGAATCATCCAAAAATTGAACAAAAAGTACTTTTATTGCACAAAATTATGAAAAACTTTTCAAAAAGTAATTGAAAAACAAATAGTTATCTAGTTCTATGAAAAGAATGCAGAAAAGAATAAGTATAATATGTGAATATGGCAGGCTAAATGAAAAAATAAATTTTGAGGAAAAAAAAAAAAAAATGAGTTCGGGGCCTCGGCTGCATTACCTTGTTGAATTCATACCTAACCCGTATACCATCAAACTTTTTGGTTAGATTTGGTAAAACAACTAAAATGTCTTCAAACAGAATGAAAGAAATTTCTTCTCCTTTGAGTAGGGATTGACTTTTATAGTTTCATTCATGCAATTTAGTTCTGAAACTTATATTTCGTTCTTATTGTCCGCTTCTGCCAAGACATTACAAATATATTGCATTTACTTTACAGTTAACACACAACTGGCATTTACTTTACAGTTAACACATACAGTTAACACTGCCATTTTACTTTACAGTCTTTTGCATTTACTTTACAGTTAACACACAACTGGTGGTTACAATTAAGATAACGTATCTGATAAATATTTACATAAGTATATTGGGAAAAAAAAAAAAAAAAAAAAAAAACATCTGAGACCAACTTCAGATGAGAAGTCGCATTTATCCCTTAATACGTTTTTTCTGAGGTACAGTCGGTGACAAAAGTGTCCGAACACTAGCAAAAATTCCTATGTAAAAAACGTACACTTCATACAGTTTTGTTAAATAAATCCTTGTCGAATCATGTTCTTACAGTGACTAAGAACAGGATTCGACAAGGATTTGTTTAACAAAACCGTATGTAGTGTACTTTTTTTACATAGGAATTTTTGCTAGTGTTCGGACACTTTTGTTAAGGACAGTAAGTGTAGCGTTCCAGTTTCTTTTATTACACAAATTGAAAATGCAATCGAAGCTCACTAAATATGTAAAAGCTATCTTTTTCATTATTTTGCTGCAATTTTAAATTTAATTAGTTATTTACCATAGAAGATATACCACAATTAGAACGAACAAACTTCTAATTTGATTTCTAAATTCTCTAGAAGCGCAATTTTTGATGCGAACAAAAAATATCTTTAATTGTGCGAACTTTTTATTAATTTAATGCTAGAAACTTAAAACCTGCATTAAATAAAGTTATACTCCGTATTCCATAAGTGTATTCCGTATATTTCCGTAAGTGTGTAATACTATACACATTGAAATTATAATGTATTGTTTATTATTATTATTGTTGTTGTTATTATTTTTTATTGTTATTATTATTATTATTATTTATGCTAGAAGTATAAAATAACTACAAAATAAGAATTACTCAAGAACTTTCAAAATCAAACACATTATGAAATCTACTTTTTCCTTTCTGCTGGAAATCTCCCGATTCCAATTAAACTGGTTGGAGGGGAGGAAGCAATTAAATAGGGTCACGATGAAATCGTGATCACGTGTTTATACACGTGGTCGTGATTATAGATTTTCACGCAAAGGGAAAGACTGCGTGAAAAAAAAAAAATCTAAACATAATCTATAAAAAAGGAAAACTGAAATATCGTGAACAACACTTAATATACAGTCGGTAACAAAAATGTCCGAACACTAGCAAATATTCCTGTGTAAAAAAAGTACACTTCATACGATTTTGTGAAATAAATCCTTGTCGAATCGTGTTCTTACACCGACTAAGAACAGGATTCGACAAGGATTTATTTAACAAAACCATATGAAGTGTACTTTTTTTACATAGGAATTTTTGCTAGTGTTCGGACACTTTTGTTACCGACTGTATATATGAATATTATGAAATGAGATGGGTATTCCAGGAATCAGTTGATAAGTGTATGTGAAAGCTTACCAAATTTACTAAAAAATAAATAAATAAATCAGTGTAATCGATTATTTTAGGTATAACAAAGTTATCAATTTTATTCATTAAAAAAAAAAAAAAATAATAATAATAATAATAATAATCCTGAAAAAAAAAAAAAATAATAATAATCCATTTTCTTAAATGTTATCTGCAGAATACTACAAAATCGACTTTCTTCATACCTTTGTTGCTATAACTTCTCTAATATGAAAGTCATATGTATTCATCATGGAAAGTAATTTAAATAAATATTTTTTCTGCGTGTGAATTTGTATAGGAAAATATAAAAGAAAATTTTCTAATGGACTAACCATTTTGGTTTTTCCATTGTTTTGCTATAGTACCTCAGATTCCTACGTTATATTCGAAAGCGGTAGTAAAATAATTCTACTATTTAATTTTCCGGAATTAATTTTAAAAATTTTGTGACAAATCTGATATTTCATTGAATTGTTGATCTGTAAACATGATATTTACGCATATGCAGTTCTTCTGTAAAAGAGTTTCAAAGATTTATATACTTTTTTTTATTTAAATTTTTGTATACAGAGTCACCATAAGATATTGTTTTTCAATTATTTTAAATATATAGTCTATATTATAAACATATTGAATGACATTAAAAATAGCTGCATAATATAAGAAAGCTTTTTTTTTTTTAGTGCTAGAGGCCTATTTCAGTCGGTACAGCGTTGTCGAATTTTTATATGTCACTCTTAATAGTGCTAAGGGCCTATTTCAGTCGGTTTATTGAATGGGGATTTATTGAATGAAGATTTTGTAGATAATTTGATCTCATAACGAAGGTTACAAGTTTTTAAAAAATATAAAAAATTCTCCCAAGGTACAACTTTGACATGAGTCCCCCCAAGGCACAACTTTGACATGAGTCCCCCCCCCCCAAGGCACAACTTTGACATGAGTCACCCCCCCCAGGCACAACTTTGACATGAGTCACCCCAAGGCCCAACTTTGACATGAGTCCCCCCCCCCAGGCCCAACTTTGACATGAGTCTCCCCCCAGGCCCAACTTTGACATGAGTCCCCCCAAGGCCCAACTTTGACATGAGTCCCCCCAAGGCCCAACTTTGACATGAGTCCCCCCCAAGGTACAACTTTGACATGAGTTCCCCCCCCAAGGCACACCTTTGACATGAGTCCCCCCCAAGGCACACCTCCCCCTCATTGGGAAAAAGAGAAAAAACGTTGTTTTGCGGCTATAAGACAGTTTGGACTTCCAACGTTATTTGTTACAGTATCTGCAGCTGAAACACATTGGTTTGATTTAATGAAAACTTTATCATGGAATTTAGATCGTCACGAATTAACTAAAGAAGAATTTGTCGATATTAACAAGTTTAGCAGTAGGCCTCTGGCACTAAATTAAAATCTGCTAATGTCAGATTTTCATGTTTTAAATAATGAAATAATGTCGAGTCTGTATATTTTTATTTATTTTTTTATTTTTATTTATTTTTTTAAGTATAATACACACAGTTTAAAAGCCCTCTGATCAAACAAGCTAAAATACCAGTTATTAATACACTGTTTTATTAACTTTTGGGATTCTCTGTAAATAGGCCCCAATGATGAAACTCTGGGATATTTTAAATTTTCAAAGAGAAATAGCTAATAAATTACATGGTACCTATTATAAGTATATCATAATATAAACATAGTTTTATTATACTAATCTATAAATTTGAAGCTTTTTTTTTTTTTTGGTCATTATTTTACACAATGAATTATTATTCCCTCACATGCAGCCCTCATTAGTACAGATACAAAAAATATTATTGTTTGCTGAAATCCTTTTAATTTCCTTATCTGATTTTTAACACTTTCCAACAAGGTTAAAAAGTGTTTATGACTTCGGTTTGTCTGTCTGTCTGTCTGTCAGCGCTCTAACTCCTTTAAATATTTATGGAATTTCTTGAAACTGATGTATGTTATTCAAGTTCTCTATTGGATGTTCCTTGTCGAAAATGGAGTTTATACCTCTACTGGTTTGTGTACAGGGACCCCCGAAAATACTTCAAAGCATTGTGTTCTATGAGAGGCATTTCTATAAACCATATTTTCATACCCTTACTGTACAAAAATCTTATTGAAATTGAAATATGTTATACAAGTTCACAATCGGATGTTCCCTGTTGAAAATGGAGTAAATACCACCACAGATTTGTGCATAGGGACACACAAAAGTATTTCCAAGCATTGTGTTCTATGAGAGGCATTTCTATAAGCCATATTTTCATACCCTTACTGTACAAAAATCTTAATGAAGTTGAAATATGTCATACAAGTTCTCTATCGGATGTTCCCTGTTGATAATGGAGTTTATAACTCTACTGGTTTGTGTACAGGGACCCCCGAAAATATTTCAAAGCAATGTGTTAAATGAGAGGCATTTCTGTAAACCATATTTTCATATCCTTACTGTACACAAATCTTAATGAAATTGAAATATGTTACTCAAGTTCACTATCGGCTGTTTCCTGTATAAAATGGAGTAAATACCACCACTGATTTGTGTGCAGGGACACACAAATGTATTTCAAAGCATTGCGTTTTATGAGAGATATTCCTATAAATCAAATTTTAATAACTTTACTTTGCACGAAGATTTATGAAATTGAAATGTGTTATTTACAAGCACAAAAGAAAATGCTTTACATAGAATATAGCATTATTAGCATTAGATTTACAGGGTGACACAAAAATATCCAGTTATATAAAGAGCTATTAATAAATATTTGCTAAAAGTGTACTTTCGTTTACATTAAGCGTTTTTAACACTTACTAACTTTTTTAACACTTCCCAACAAGGTTGAAAAGTGTTAATGACTTCGGTTTGTCTGTCTGTCCGTCTGTATGTCTCTCCGCGCTCTAATTCCCGTAAATATTTGTGGAATTTCATGAAACTGATATATGTTATTCAAGTTCACTATCGGATGTTCCCTTTTGAAAATGGAGTTTATACCTTTACTGGTTTGTATACAGGGACACCCGAAAGTATTTCAAAGCATTATGTTCTATGAGAGGTATTTCTTTAAATCATATTTTCATACCTTTACTGTACACATATCTTAATGAAATTGAAATATGTTATTCAAGTTCACTATTGAATGTTTCCTGTATAAAATGGATTAAATACCAATACTGTTTTATATACAAGGACACTCAAAAGTATTCTAAAGCATTGCGTTCTATGAGAAATATTTCTATAAGTCAAATTTTAATAACTTTACTTTCCACGAAGTTTTAGGAAATTGAAATATGTTATTTATATGCGCAAAAGAATGCTTTACATACAATATAGCATGATTAGCATTAGATTTACAGGGTGACACAAAAATATTCTGTTATATTAAGATCTATTATTAAAAATTTTACATTAAGCGTTTTTAGCACTTTCTAACATTTTTTCTAAGTGTGAATATGATATCAATTTGTGTATCTGTCCATCTGTCTGTCTGCCCGCGCTCTAACTCCCGTAAATATTTATGGAATTTTTTGAAACTGACATATGTTATTCAAGTTCACTATCGGATGTTCCCTATTGAAAATGGAGTTTATACCTCTACTGGTTTTTGTACAGGGGCACACGAAAGTATTTCAAAGAATTGTGTTCTATGAGAGGTATTTCTATAAATCGTATTTTCATTCCTTTACTGTACACATATCTTAATGAAATTGAAATATATTATTCAAGTTCACTATTGAATGTTTCCTGTATAAAATGGATTAAATACCAGTACTGTACAGGGACACTCAAAAGTTCTCCAAAGCTTTGCGTTCTTTGTGAGATATTTCTATAAATCAAATTGTAATAACTTTCCTTTCCACGAAGTTTTAGGAAATTGAAATATGTTATTTATATGCACAAAAGAATGCTTTGCATGGAATATAGCATGGTTACCATTAGATTTACAAGGTGACACAAAAATATTCAGTTATATTAAAAGCTATTAATAAAAAATTGCTAGAATTGTACTTTCGTTTAGATTAAGCGTTTTTGACACTTTCTATCATTTTTTTTTTTTTTTTGTGAATATAATTTCAATTTGTGTATATGTCTGACTGTTCTTCTGTCCGTCTATCTGCCTCTCTCTCTATTTTTCTGCGCTCTAATTCCCGTAAATATTTATGGAATTTCTTTAAACCGATATATTTTATTCAAGTTCACTATCGGATGTTACCTATTGAAAATGGAATGACTACCTCTTCTGGTTTGTGTACAGGGACACCCAAAATTATTCGAAAGCATTGTGTTCCATGAGAGGAGTTTCTATAAATCATATTTTAGTACCTTTAATGTATAGAACTTTTAATGAAATTTTAATATGTTATTCAAATCCCTATCAGATGTTTCCTATGTAAAATAGAGTACATTTCTAACTGGCTTGTGTACAGGACCACTTGAAAGTACTCCAAAGCATTGTGTTGTATGAGAGTTATTTTTATAAACCAAATTTTTTTTTTTTTTTTTTTTTTTTTTCACAAAGCTTAATGCAATTGAAATGTATATTATTCGTATGCAAAAAAGAGTGTGCCTTCTATGTAATATAGTATGGTTAGCATTAGATTTACAGGGCCACACAAAAATAATCAGTTACATTAAGAGCTATTAATACAAATTTGTTGGAATTGCACTTTTGTTTACATGAGCGTTTTAACACTTTCTTATAATTTTAGTGGGAATATGGTTTCAATTTGTGCATCTGTCTGTACGATTGTCTACCTTTCTTTCTGTTTGTCTCCGGCTCCTATATCATCCGTGAATATTTTGAGAATTTTTAAAAAATGATACACTCAAGTTCCCTATGGAATGTTCCCTATTTAAAATGTCATTAATAGGTCCTGTACAACTAGTTTGTTTACAGGGACAACAACAACAACAATAAAAAAAAGCTAATGTATTACGTTTTAGGACAGAATTTTTTAAAAGTTATATTTAAAAACTTTCTACTATAAAAATCATAAAAACATTGACATGTCTTATTAATATTCTAAAATAATATTTTTTGTATAGAATATGATGTGATTAACTTTCAGATTTACAGGGCTACAGTAAAATATTCAGAGAGTTTAAAAGATGTAATTATAATCTAACGGCTGCATTTTCTTTTGCGTTAAGCCTTTTTAACACTTTCCAAAATGGCTATGAGTAATTTTGAAATCAATTAGTCTATCTGTATGTTTTTCAGTCCTTCTGTCTGTTGTGCGATAACGTAGGCAAAGAATATTAAATGTTATTCGATACAACAATTGCGTACAGTTGGAAAGTGTTACTAATCAATGAGTTCTGCATGATTTTTCTTTCTTGTTTCTTTAAAAATGAACACATAAAATGTTATTTTTAACACTTTCCAAGAAGGATGAAAAGTGTTAATGACTACGGTTTGTTTGTCTGTCTGTCCGCGGTCTAACTCCCGTAATTATTCATGAAATTCCTTGAAACAGATATATATCATAAAAGCTCACTATCGGATGTTCCCTATTGAAAGTGGAATGAATACCTCTGTTGGTTTGCGTTCAGGGACACCCAAAAGTATTCCAAACATTGTGTTCCATGAGAGGTACTTCTATAAACCATACCGTAGTTCTCTTCACCATCTTAGTAATTGGATTCTTGAGGGCGACAAGGTCAGCACCTCTATACTGCTTAAATTAAAGCTCATTTCACAAAACCATGACGTTCATTTGCAATGGATACCTTCACACGTGAATCTCCACGGGAATGAAATGGCTGATAATCTTGCTAAAGAGGGTTGCAGGATTTCTTCAACTCCCTCCTCCGCACTTACTTTTCAGGAGTTATACTCCCGGGAAAATTTAAAAATCTCGGAGGAGTGGAAAACTCCCCCCACCCATATTTGGTACAAGGGCTCAAAACCGGGTTTGTCCCTTGACCTCCCGTGTGACAGACGTACCCGAACTGTACTGTCAAGACTCGCTAGCGGTCACATCAAGTGCCTCACTTTCATCGAGGGCAGGAAAACCTTCGCCACCTGCACCAAGTGCCAAAATCATCAGGCTTCTCCTGAGCACCTTTTGGATTGCATGGGACTCTCTAAGGAGGATCTTTTCATCAATCCTCTTCTGGTCTTTGACTTTCTAACTGTCAACGAACTCGTGGATCTTGTCTGACTCCGTCAGACAAAGAGGATAAGCAACAACAACAACAATACTTTAATACCTTTACTTTACACAAATCTTCATGAAATTGAAATGTGTTATTCAAGTTCACTATGGTATGTTTTCTATAATAAATGGAATAAATACCACAACTTATATGTGTACAGGGACACTCAAAAGTATTCCAAAACACTGCGTTCTATGAGAGATATTTCTATAAAACTAATTTTAATAACTTTACTTTGCAGAAATCTTAATGAAATTGAAATATGTTATTTATAGGCACCAAAGAATGCTTTCTATAGAATGTAGTGTGATTAGCATTTGATTTACAAAGCCACATAAAAATATTCAATTACATTGAAAGCTTTTATTAGAAATTTTCTGGAATTGATTTTTGTTTACATTTAGCGTTTCTAACGTTTTTTAAGTGTGAATAGGATTTCAGTTTGTGTATCTGTTTGTCCTCCAACATCTGCCCGTCCCAGATTCCGTAAGTATTTTCAAAAAATTTAATCAATGATATACGTTATTCAAGTTCACTGTGCAGTGTTCTCTATTTAAAATAGCATTAATAAGTCCTGTACAACATCTTTGTGTACAGGAACACCCAAAAAATGCATGCATTGCGTTTTATGGGAGATATTTTTTTTATAAATCACATTTACATAGCTTTCTACTTTAAAATCATAAAGAAATTGACATTTACTGTTAATATGCTAAAATAATACTTTGTATATAGAGTATGATAGGGTTAACCTTCAGATTTACAGGGTTACATTGAAATATTCAGATACATTAAGGAATGCAATTAGAATTTAACCCTACAAAAGGCACTCAGTTCCATATGTGGAACACCTACTTTAATCGTTCCTATAGCTATGAAACTATTAGTAGAGAGATCTCTTGACATCTTGATAAAAGCTACTGACATTTAGCAATGTAGTAATACGAATCTTTACCTAAAGATGTCGTTCGTGTTTTTGTTATAGTGGCACTCAGTGTGAAATTTCAATGAAGTGATACGTTAGTCTTTTGTCTGAATTCAAAAATAAAAAAAGAATAGTTATTGAACAGATTTGACTCGAAAAAAAAAAAAAAAATACTGCGTTGTTCTATGTATGTGTGTCCAATATACAATACTATTTCCAAAAACAATTCAATTGTACTAGTTTAATACCAAAAAGTATAGTTAAGACTCAGTATACCGTATGTGGAACTGAAATAAAAAGTTGATTTTTCCGTAAAATATGGCTTTATTTTTATAAGTTTTCCCTACCTTCTGATCACTAATTACAACCTATATATTTTTGTCGCGCACTAAAAAAAAAAAAAAAAAAAAAAAAATGAGCCTTGTGAAGTTAAGGACTGCATTTTCTTTTGTGTTAAGCATTTTTAACACTTTCCAACAATGTTTAAGAATGATTGTGAATTCAATTAGTATATATGTATGCATTTCAATGATTCTGACTGTCCACTGTGAGATAACGTAAGCAAAGAACATTGAAAGTTATACGATACAACAATTACGTACAGTTGGAAAAGTGTTAATAATCAATGCGCACCGCGGGATTTTTTCGTTCTTGTTATTTTTATTTACTTTTTTTTTTTTTTTTTTTTTTTTTTTTTTTTAATGTTTAATTTTTATTTGTCTAAAAAGTTTTTAACGCATATTGCTAATCATTTATTCGTTTGTTAAGATTCCAAATGTTACAGAATCACTTTACAGGACAAAATGCGCGCAAGTACGTGTTCTAACCTAACTTTAAAACATTTTTTAGACATCTCAGAATTCTTACATAGCATAGAAAGAGAAGTTAACAAACAGATTGAGTAAGTGTTACGATTATATTCACATTCTCTCATTTTTATGAAATATTTTTTTTTTTTTTAATATATTAATATTAATAAGTAATCCCATTTTCCCGAAATGGTGAAGCAAATTTAACCCAATGTATTAATTCTCTTCTCAGCCAAATTAACAAACCTTGTACGCTCCAGTGGATCTTTGCGCATGTGGGCATTGAAGGAAATGTGTGCGCTGATATCTTCGCTAAGGAAGCTCGGGACTTAGATCACTCTCTTTCCGTGACTTCCGAAGACGCAAATACGGTTACCAAACGTAGAATTTTTGATCAGCCTTTTAAAAAACCTATCCCAGATCTTAATTGCTCTAGAAACCTGTCATATATTATTGCAAGACTCCGTACAGGACATTTTTGAGGCATGAAAATATCTCCTGATGACAACTCAAGATCGTATCATTTCTGCAGAAATTGCCCCGACACTCAATTAACACCAGACCATATTTTTGATTGCCAGGCCATTATTTCCTCTCTTTTTCAGCTTAGCGAGCCACCACAGGACATCCTTTATAGCTTCCGGGCTCCAGACCTGGCAGCCCTCATTTTCAACGCTATTGGCTCTAGCTTTCACTTGCTTGGACACGACAACAACAACAACAACATCCCATTTTCCCTAAAGGGCTAATTTAAGAATGTGACTCTTTTTTTTTTTTATTTTTTTATTTTTAATGTCTTAAATAACACGTAAAGTTACGAAATTGCATTTCAGGGGATCATTCTGAAAAGATTTTCCTTAAGGCCGGTTTCCACTGGAGGTTCAAGACCAAGGTTCAAAAAGTAATTAATCACGCTTCCGACACAAAGAGCCAAATGTCTTGTCATCAGTTGTAGCCCTTTTTTATCAGATTGCGCAGTTACTTCAAAGGAAAGCATGCAAAATTGACAAAGATATCTGCCTCTGGCCCCTCACTTATCTCAGCTGGGGGTTAGAGCCAGAGACTTTCTCCCTTCGAACCAACCGGTTGAACCTCCTCCAACCGCTTGACCACATCAAAGGATTCTGAATAGCGCCGCTCGAAACGAATTCCAACCTACCTCAGTGGAAACTGCACTTTATCGCATGGCATACAACAGTAATTTCCGTTTCGCGGTTTTAGGATAAAATGTATAAAAACCACCAGACATGAACGTAACTTCACACTTCAACCTATACGTATATTCAATCAAAGATCAATTACTTTGCTACTTTCTTTTTAAACTTAAATTATTACTACCTTCTCTAGACCTGAACAAATAAAATCTTTAAAAACTATCTTTGCTTTTTTTTTCTCCCCAACTAGAAACTTTTTTAGAAGAGTCTTGTTACGTTTTAAGCCTTTCTGTAAAAGCTTTTAAACAGTTTTTTGGATTTTACATACTAAAGATAAGAAAAGCTTTAAAAATTCTTAAAATGCTATTAGGCAAGCTAGAATTTTATTATTATTATTATTATTATTATTATTAATTCCTAAATTTTAAATCTTCCAAATAAATATACAGTGTGCGGTAAAGGTATAAGGGCAATATATAATTGCATGATAATATACTTCATTTTCATATCTTTTACTCCTAATATCAAATTTTATAGTATATTTTACAACACTTAAGGTACCTGCCTATCTTTAAAATACAATTTTCGGTCAACACTCCGATTTTCTGTTTTTGGTTTAGTATTAAAGCCTGAAATTTTAGAATTCTAAATCAGTTTGAATTTTGTTTCTATCTTGCTCATAGATATAGTAATAAGATATAGATTGATCAGCGACGGCGAAAAAGTGATGCCTTTTTGACTCGGGGAAGACGGCCATTTTACTCTCTTTTGGATGTCTTTCCCCAAGTGAATATACACAGGAATACACACAGATAATTTAGCAAATAAAATTTATGAGTAATTTATGTACTAAAGATGAATGAAAAAACTCCAGATACTCATTTTTCTTTCTCTTTCTTCTTCTTCTTCTTTTTTTTTTTTTTTTTTTTTTGTATGGAATAACGACATTTAAAGAAATTTATAGTTTCCATCTACTATTTCTGTCTGTTTAGCAGTTTTTTGGGTCGAAAAAACGATTGGACTTAGCCTTATCGTTTGAGAAATTCGAGTTAACCCTTTAACTGCCAATCGCAATATAAAGTAGAAATTTATGTTTACTCGGAAATGGTTATAAAGATATTAATAAAAGTTCGGGATAAGTGCTTTTTAGAGACCTAAAACAATTGGAACATCCTTAGCTTCAAGAAAATTAGTGTTAACCCTTCAACTGCTAATTGCAACATGTAGTAGAAATTGAGTTTACTCAGAAATGGATATAACGATTTTGATTAAAGTTTAAAGTTAAGTGTCTTTTTTTTTTTTTTTTTTTTTAAACAGAACTAAAACGTTTGGACATATCCTCATCTTCAGGAAAATTTGCGTTAACCCTTTAACTGACAATCGCAACATATAATAGAAATTGGTTTTACTCGAAAATGGATTTAACGATTTTTATAAAAGTTTGGCGTTAAGTGAACTATCCTCATCTTCAGGAAAATTTCCGTTAACCATTTAATGGCCAGTCGCAACATATAATAGAAATTAGGTTTACTCGGAAATGGATATAACGATTTTTATAAAAGTTTGGGATTAAGTGTTCTTTAGAGAGCTAAAACGAATGGACATATCCTCATCTTCAGTAAAATTCGCGTTAACCCTTTAACGGCCAGTCGCAACATATAATAGAAATTAGGTTTACTCGGATTAAGTGTTCTTTAGAGAGCTGAAACGAATGAACATATCGTCATCTTCAGGAAAAATCGCGTTAACCCTTTAACGGCCAGTCGCAATTTATAACATAAAATGGGTTTACTCGGAAGTGAATGTGACGATTTTGATTAAATTTTGGGGTTAAGCGGTTTTTTTTTTTTTTTTTTTTAGAGAGAAAGCTAAAACAATTGCACATATTCTCATCTTCAGGAAATTTTACTTTAACCCTTTAACTGCCAATCGCAACATATAATAGAAATTAGGTTTACTCGGAAATAAATATAATGATTTTGATTAAATTTTGGTGTTAAGTGTTTTTTTAGAGAGGACATAGCTTCATCTTCAAGAAAATTTGCGTTAACCCTTTAACGGCCAGTCACAACATATAGCAGAAATTGGGTTTACTCGGAAATGGAGGGCGGACAAGTGGGCAAGTAGACAGGCAGAAAAACTAATTAATGTCATAATATTTTTGTCATAATAAATCTAGTTCGAAACTGTAAGAAACGCTTAACACAACTAAAAATGAAATTCTAGCAATTTCGAATTATAGCCCCTAATATGAACGAAATTCGACCAAACTTGTATTCAGTTGTACCTTGACCTAAACTGGTGCTGATTAGATTTCGGAATCAATCGCTCAACAGGTGGTGCTGCCATCCTATTTTTTTTTTTTTTTTTCTAAATACTTAACATGACAGTGTAGGACAAAATTACATATAAATGTACATAATGTGAGTTATTTTTAACGCATGAATGTAAAATTTATATGAATTTTTGATAATAGTAGTAATAAACTTGAAAAAAAAAATGTGCGCATGTAGGAGCATTGCTTTCTTATTGGGAGGGAAGTGCCCTTTCCCCGGGGCCTGTGTGAATTTTCAATGTGGATATTTTAGAAAGAACTCGTCAATATTTCTAAAACGAATGGTTGAACCACAGATCTGTATTAATTTAAAACGAAACTACCGATTTCTTTTATTTTTATTATTAAATATATATATATATATATATATATATACAGTCGAACCTCGTTAACGTGAATTACTTTTAACATGAATTGTTACCACAATACCCGTAAAAATGAAGATTACTTTAGTTATATGACGATCAGTTATTGATAGCATGAACTTCTGATAACACGAACAGATTTTTGATCCCCCTTGAGATTCACGTTAACAAGGTTCGACTGTACGTATTTTCATGTCTGCGCAAAAATGATTTTTTTCAGCATTTATTATTATACTACTTTAAGAGAAAAATCGTCTGCATTTATCCTGGAAAATATCTTTAATAAATGATAACTTAATAAATAATTTGTATTGCGTAAATTTGTATAAGATTATATATAGAAGAAAGTCTTGTGGTAATACTAGTTATAATATATTAAAACATGCGGGCTTTATCTTTGCCGCTGCTAACTACATTTAAAAGAATTTTGAAAATTCGATAGTACTTACTAATATAAAAACTTAAAAAATATTAAAATTTTAAAAAAAGTATTCCATTAAAAATCAAAACAGTATTTAAACCATAATAATAACAAAGCAACTGATTATAAAAAATCATATTTTTCATAAATTAGTTAAATTTAACTTACTTATGAAAACTTATTCCACTTCCTTTCATAAATGTATTTGTATAATTAAAAGCCGCGCAGTATTTCGGCATTTTCAATATATATCAACATTCTATTCTATTATTGTTTCAGAGTTTTATACTCTCTCATGGCTCATGACAAAAAACTTTTTCGGCATCAAAAATCTTTGCACGTTAACATGGGGATGATAGATCTATATATATTACTATATCTATGATCTTGCTTAGAACTTGAGTTACAGGCATTTTAATATTAGTCACTCGCAAGTTTTTGAAACCGGAAGTGACCGTAAATGTTTGTTTACATAAATGTTTTACTCAATATAAGCATCAAAATTAGTTACTGCATATAAAATGAATTTAAAATAAATAAATAAATAAATAAATAATAAAAAACTTTGAAATAAATCAGGAAACTTTTTAAAACTGTTTTTTATTTAATAGGTAAAATCTGGTTTTTAATTACCTTTTCTGCTTTTTCTCAGAATGAGATTTTTAACATTTTGCTTAAATGCAAAACATCATAATTTTAAAAGTTATAATTACAACCTTATGAAACTTTGACAAAATACTCTAGAAGAGTTGTTTTAGGGATTGCACTACTACAATGAATCTAGCTAAATTATTTTTTGTGTTTTTGTCGATAGAAGTTATGAAATGTCATGATTTTTTCCGCATGTGAAATGTTATCTACTCTAAAATATTAAATAACATGGTTATAGTTTTGAGAATAGTTCACTCCCTTAAGGACCTTTCAATAATCAAAATAAAATTCACAGAAAAAAAATGCCTTTATTTAAATTTGACTTATGATGTTTTGAAAAGATGCTTATTTTTTTTGGCAAATTTTGAGACTAAATATTAAAATATTTTAAAATTTGCATATTTTTTCATGTTATTCACTGTTTTTAACTATATTCTATTATGTAATGTACATAAATAGGCATTTTTTCAATTATTAAAAAAAATCTCCTCCGACAGTAGGCAGGAGCCTTAAAATAACAAATTAGAAAGGTACCAGACCTGGCCTTATGAAGATTACACAGGTCTGAAATGAAATTTTTACCTTGCAGACACTATAGTGAGGAAAGTATTGTAATCATGTCAAAAATCCGAATTTGAGATTTGTATGTTTCTATACGTTTCGAGGTCCCTTGAGTCCGTTTTCATTATTTTTACGATGATGTATGTATGTGTGTGTATGTGTGTGTGTATGTGTGTGATTGAACACGCTAGCGTCTAAACGCTTTGCTCGAATGAGCTGAAAGTTGGTACGTATGTTGTAAGTCACTGTAGCACGAACCCTATTGATTTTGGTGAATCTAGCACTTATAGTTTCTTTACAGGGCACCAAGAAAATTTCTTTATCATTACGGCCTATAGGACCAAATTTTTAAAAGTGTGATAGCGTCTAAACGCCTTATTAAACTGAGCAAAAAAATTATACACATATTATAGGTCACGGTTGCATGAGCTGTATAGATTTTGGTGAATTTAGCACTTACAGTTTTTTTACAGGGACACAAAGAAATATTCTTTATCATTATGGTCTATGAGACCAAATTTTTAAAAATGCAATAGTGTCTAAACGCCTCATTCAATATAGCTGAAAATTTATATGAATATTATAAGTCACTGTTGCCCTAACTATAAGCATTTTAATGAATCTAGCATTTATAGGTTTTTACAGGGACACAACGAAAAATTCTTTATCATTATAATCTACGGGCTCAAAGTTCAGTAACGTTAAATTAAACATTGTGTACTATATGGGGAAAACTACTCAAACACCCTATTATAATTTTCTCCATTTTGTTTATTTAACAACTCCTCTCACTTTAATTTATCTACAAAACCATTAATTACTCAATGTTCGGAAAGTCGAGTGGAGTCACTCCCACGGATTTCGATCATTTTTCATTTGGTGCAACAAAAATGCGTAATGATGGAGCTATCTATCGATCATATATTAAATGATGCACGAAAAATATTCTTTAGATATATATAATTCATTAATTTATACGTTGTTTAAAAATATATGTTGGGGACTTTTGGTGATCAGAAAAATAAAATATCAAAGTTATTTTTATTTATTATTTATTTATTTTAAATAATTAAAAAAAAAAGAAAAAAATTATATACAACTGACAAAAAAAAAGCAGAGCTCTCAAATCACAAGCGTTAGTCATAATAAACTAAATATAAGCAGTAAATGCCTTTTTAAAAACTGTTTCTTAAAGAAATATGTGAGATATAAAGAAAAAGGATAATGTATTTATATAATGTAGAAATTTATTTATGTCTAAAGCTATTTAATATTTTTATTATATTCATTGAAACTAATTTATTAAAATGCATGTAAAACGTTCAAAATATTGTGTTATAATAATTTAATTATAATTAAGCTCAACTTCGGGAGTAATATGCATAAACAAACTAGTATATGCTGTTTTTTCAACCTACATACTGTTAAAAATGGTTTCTTAAAAATGAGCAAAATTGTCTGAAAATAGCTCCGAAACAATATATACTTAAATTTGAAAACTCATGTACTCATTTTTGAGTATATTGACATATCAAACATGAGGATATTGGGATTCTTATTGGTCAGTCCCATATTTCAGCATGTCAATATACTCAAAAATGAGTACATGGGTTTTCAAATTTAGTACCTATATTGTTTCGGAGCTATTTTGAGACAATTTAGCTACAGTGTATGGTTCTTCAAAAAATTCTGCAACGTTGCGTGGAAGAATTATTTTTCCAAACGTGCAAAATTATGTAGAATTTATTTGCAACCATCTAAAATCTCTGCTTGTCATAGAGATAGAGGTTCTGTTTTCAAGGATTTTTCCTCAATTTTCACTCAATATAGTGTTATTTTAAGGAAGTTTATTGGGTTTCCCATAGCTTTATTATATGTATAAAACAAATAAAAATTGATAATATATATATATATATATATATATATATTCTTTTTTTTTCTCCGTTTTAAAATGATTGAGAACGGTTATAATCTTTTTTAGCATGAAGTCGGAGCGCAGTGGTCTGCCATAGAAGGGGTGTGAGGTCGAGACTATAGACCATCACCAAAGTTGGGACGGAAATCACTTCGTCGCCATTGACTCGACGAAAGTCTTGGTCGAGTTAGTTTTATGTCGGCATGGTGCTGCAATGAAAGAATTAGGTGCTGAGTGTTTGATGAATGAGAAGTGATTTTAAAAGGTTTTGATTGAAATGAAGGGAAAGGAAGTTTGTAGAATATAGTATAAGATGGAGATTGTTTTCGAAAGTGAAGGATATTGAATTGGTAGTGATAGAGAATGGTAGCTAATTAGTGTGTGAGGAGGTGGAGTTAAGAGTAATGTTGATGGTGATGGTGATAGCTTTATGCGTATGTTAAATGATGGTAGAGAGGTGTAGTGTCGTAGCGTAAAGTAAGAGAAGAATCTGTCGCGCTTCGGGAATCCGGCCGATGATTCTAATGTGAGAATAGCTAGTGATAACAGAGAGCAGTCATCGACAAGATCAGTATTGGTGAGATAAGCTACCTTTTATGCTATGCTTTGTTAAAGTTATTTCCTGGGGTTTATTAAAAGTTATAACAGAGTTAGCCCAACACCCTCCTTGATATTGAGCGTTAAATAAACTCTTATTTATTTGTTAACTTTGTCTCGAGCTCTTATTACTATCCAATTAAGTAATTAAGTTAATCTTTAAGATTGAGGAATTGAGATATGGAGACCATTTATTCCTCACAGGGGACCCGATTCCGGTGGAGGGAATATGATATTTTTTCCAGCATAAAATAGTTTCACTCAAATCTGACCCGATTTCTCTCAAAAATAAATTTGTTTCAATTGGCTCAAATCTGATACGCTCATAGCAGCTCAATGATTTGAGAGGATTTCTCTCAACGTGAGCAGTTTACTATCAACATGTCGATTGAGTAAGAAATGGCTCAATTAGAGAGAGTTTTCCCTTTCCATTTTTAGAGAGTTTTTCTGCTGTATTTTTGAATGCTAATTAAGGAAAAACTATTCAAAAATTTCCATCACATACAGTTTTTGTAAAAAATGATACTTTTTGAGCTTAAAGCTCCACTTTTTGCACTTTCGTCTTAGTTATTTCCCGTAAAATCTAGGTGGTGCGTATGAAAGGAATTCTTCCGATCTTGTTCCTTACTTTCTGAAAAATCTTTACGTGATAGATAGAAAAGACAAGCATTTCTGAATTCAGCACATCAAAACACATTAGAGACAAAGCAGAGTCAAAAAAAAAAAAAAAATGAAAAGTGCGATTTCGCAGACCTTTGTTATCAATTAAAGAGTCTAAGGACATGTTCCAGATTTGTTAACATTTCTATTCATAATCAAGAAAACGGAAACTTAAAAAAAAAAAAAAAAAAAAAAAAAAAAAAAAAAAAATACTTGAATAATCCCCGTTGTCATTGATGTTTAAAATTCTTTTAAAGTGTCTACGGAAATGCTATTCCAGATTTGTTTGGCGTTTAAAGCTGGTAAATGGGGAGTGCCGGGTTCGATCCAAGGTCGCGCTCATAGAATTTTCCGTGTTTTTTCCCGAAACTCGCGTGAATACGGGCTAGGAACTCCTTATAAAGGCACCCAAGGAGGCATCTCCTTTTAGGCCCAGGTCCCTAGAGCAGAAATCTGACTTTAACCTGAATATTCCAAATTTGTTTGATAGTTAACACAAGATCTGGTTCCCACTGACAATGTGTTCCATTTTTTGTAAACTTCTCAGAAGACCTCGCAAATTTTCTATTGGATTTATGTTGAGTCTCCTCTCCAGTCAACCAAATGCATCTTCTGACATAGCATGAAATCACAATTTTGTACTTTTAAAAACACGTATCAAAGCATTATTATTATTTTTTTTTTTTTTTTTTTTGAAAAAAAAAAAAAAAAAAAGTCTTTAGAAGTAATTAGCAGCGTTTCATGTAGCATTTTTCCATCTAATATATATTAATATCAGAATTCATTTCGTCATCAGAGTTCACAACATCAGATTTCATTATATAGATGATAGAGACAATTTGTAATAGTTCAGTTTGCTGCAAATATGTTCCTTATACCATTACTGTACCCTCCACCATATTGACGTTTAGAAAACAAAATGTTTCATGTAGATTGTACCAAATAATTACAAGATAAAAAGAATTTTTCATACACTACGTTTTTAAATTTCCTGTTGAATCAAATAAACTTGACAATTCTATGTATTAATAAATACTTTTTAAAAAACTTTTTGAGGAATTATCCCAACGTGAAAGAAAATGATTAAATGCGTAATAAAGAGAGCAATCATAAGAAATTTTCAAACGTTTATTAATTGAATAAAAGTATTAAAAGAATGCATTGTTATCGTGTTCTTAGCTATTGTAAACATTTCAAATGTCTAGCTAGTCGGGAAATTAGTAAAAAATCGATTGCAAGATTTGTACTGAACAAACAAACAAGAAAAGTGAGTTTAAAAAAACATGGTAAAAAATAATCAAAACCATCTTACTCATAATTATTGATTTTTTCCCCTCCGAGTAAAGTCAATCAATTTTAGTCCGAAAGAAAAATGTATTTTTTTTTTTTTTTTTAACAAAATTAAGTCTTTTTGCCTTATATGAATTTATAAGATGTGGACGTGGCGTTCATTTTCCGTTTCAAATATTCGGGTGCGGTTTCAAAATATTTTGAACGTTCGTGTGAATATAAAAAACCCAAATTCCTTTATTTATTTTTTTTCTGGGAATTTCTTTTAACAATCATTCTTTTCTGTCAGTAAGTTAGAATTTCTAGTCTCTGAATTCATTTTTTTATTCCATACATTGGAGGTTCCTTTAGAAAATTATAAGCTACAGTTTTAGATATTTTACTTATTTATTTATTTATTTTTAATTTCATGCCTACTTTATCTACATTCCTTAAACGCAAGAATTTTTCGTTTTTCAAGCAAAAAAACATGAGTTCCTTTTGGCATCGTAGAAAAGTCATGAAAATAAGATTCAATTGGAAATTTTTTTAGAAACCCAGTCTTTGTGTCTTAAATGATCCCATTTTCTGCTTGAAAAAATGCAAATTTTTTTATAATTTGCACGAAATAAACGGTTATTCTTATACTGTTTTTTTTTTTTTTTTTTTCTAGATTATATGGATTCAAAAAACATAAAGTAAGTTCATACATATTTAGTTTCGGAAAACAGATTTATTATTATTATTTTTTTTTTAATCAAAACATGATTTTGTCAATAATCCTTACAGTCTTTCGTGTACTATATGTATATATGCACACACGCACACCAATATATGTATATGTGTGTGTGTACAGTCAGATGTACATTAATGCTTAATCGAGAAAGTATTGTTTTAGGGTCAAATTTTCGAACGTGAGTTTTTGTTATATTTACAGGTTCTGAGGTCCCCTGAATACGAAAATCAAGAATGGTCTGTGTGTCTGTATGTGTGGATGGATGTCTGTGTGTCTGTTATCAGCATATCTCAAGAACAAATAGTAGCAGAAATTCCAAACTCGTATTCTAAATGTTTATCATATAGGGATGCTACAGTAAGCTTTTCGTTGAGATGAAGCAAATGGTTCGTGTGCAGGGACACTCAAAAGTATTCAAATACATTACGTGTGTGGGGGAATTTGCAGGTAAGTAGAGTTTAACGTCTATAGCCTGCACTAAACCAAATGAAACGAATATATATTTTTTGTAATAGTGATAGTGAACTGGGAAAAAAATTTTGTGTATGTAGGAGCCCCGCCTCCCCCCCCCCCCTGGGGATGAAGTCCCCCCTCGAGGGGAGTAAATTTTCATGATGGGTATCTTTCAAAAGAGCTCGCCAATACCGTTAAAACGTATGGTTGAACCATCGATCTGCGATAATTTAAAATAAAGTTATCGATTTTTTTCATTTTTAAGAAAAACATTTTTTTTAATGTAATATTGAGAATAAATTCAACTTTTTTTAAACTATATATTTAGTGTTATACCACTTCTCTAATATGGAAATCGTCTGCATTATCATAAAAGATAATTTTTTTAAGTAATAATTTTAATAAATTATTTTTTAAAAACAGAATTATTTTTTAATAACCGAATTAAATTCTATATAAATTTAGGTGTATTAATGAAACGGGGTGTTGAGGGGGCGGTAGCCCCCTTCACACAGAACTAATTATCATATAAAACTCTTCAGAAGCCTAATTTGAATTGTTTCACACAGGTTTACATAACAGTACTCGTTATCTTACCTTTTAATCTGCAACCTGTATTTATAGTATTAAATTTCAGGGTAAGAAAAAGTCGTGTGAGCGACACACCAGATTATTTTTTTAGTTTTTCTACCACACATATATGCTAAAAGAGTGTTACAAAGGTTTCATGGGAAAAAAACTATCAACCCCAGTTTTTTTTAATTGTTTTTAATTATATATTTTGAGTTTTACTCGGGGGGGGGGGGGATGAATTCGAAAAATACTGGATCAATTCCTTCGTAACACCTTCTCCCTCCCCCTAATTCAGTAAAATACATGTGTACCGACGGTTGTTGGGACATGTACGCTGCTATCACTGTACGATTAGTGATGTACTCTCAGAGCACCAATTTTGTATGTACTCCTATAAAGCACGTACTCTTCGTGTATGTAATCATATTTTTCAGAATTCGCTTAACGAATTTAAAACAGAATTTACTTGAAGCAGAACATATGAATGTTGAAGTGCATCGCTTTTCAAAAATCGCCTTAAGTACACTTCACAAACTCTGTTCAACATACTATTAAGTGTTTCGCATCGTATGTGTGCACGTTTTCGCATTGAAATACTCAACGTTCCGATTTTATTAGCGTGAGACTTCGAAACTTCAACCAGGAAATGAGTATGGAGGAGGAAGTACGTCCCGTTTATATTTTTTCTCGCGCATAGTTCGCAGTTGGCAGCACCGTCGGTAAGTACTATATACTAGAGTGTTTATAAACTGCTCTTCATCTATCCCAATTTCCTTGTCTGATCATGTCACTCACATGAAAATTTGTTTAACAGTCGCCGTCAAGTTTTGTTTGAAGAGTATTTATGATTAAGCAATCCTTTTTTAAAACATTTTATCTCACGACAATAACACATTTGAATTAGGCATATTTATATAAATAAAAAGAATCTGTAAAAAAAAAAGAGAAGTGTCTGTGTGTGTGTGTCTGTCTGCGCTCTGGTGTTCGCACTACTGATCGCAGAGCTTCCAAATTTGGCATATAGGTACCTGGGACCCTGCAGGTGTGCACCTCATCGAGATTTTTTCAAATTTCGAATTTGAATTTTTTAAATTAATGTTTTTCCGATTTTAAATATTGGCTTCTTTGTTTCATTTTTCATAGATTTATTCTTTTGCTTCAATCGTCTGCGTATCTTAGCAACGGCTATTACGCAAGTTATTTTTATTTAATAAATTCATTTAAAGGGGAATATTTTTTTTTCTTAAAAATAAAATCGTAATGCAGTAGAAAAAATTAAGTATAATTAGTTTTAAATTTAAAAACATATTTATAGCAGTTATGTTTATTTTTTTATAGTAGAGCAACTTCTTATTTTTCATTTTTTAATTGATTCCTTTAAAAGAAAAAACTTTTATTTATTCCATTTTTTTATTTTTTTTATTTACAGTATTTTCCGGGAAAAATGGTAGTATATACATAGTAAAGAGGATTAAATTGATTAAATTTTTTTGTTTATATATATATATATATTAATCTACTTTTTATTTTATTTTATTTTATTGCATTGGTCGGAATCAAATCGTAATATAGTGTAAATAGCATGGGCTATAAAATACATGGTTCAAAACTAAAATATTTAATAGATGCTGAAATACAATCATCTTTAAATTAAAATCGTAGTTCTTAAATAGTAGCAGATCCCCCCTGTCGTCCATAAATATCCAGATTGAAGTGCCCGGGAAAGATCTTTCTGCAGGCAAGGGAAACCTAGATCTGATGCAGTGCGAGCGGGAAAAGAGCTGCCGTAGACAGCGAGTACCAGAAGCGAGGTTTGGAGCAATTTCAGTTTCTTTTCTTTTCTTTCTTTCTTTCTTTTTTTTTTTTTTTTTTTTTTTTTTTTAAGTTTTTGTCTATAATGTGATGTAAAAAATAAATATTAATTCAATTCTTTCGAAAATTCATTTAAATATAGTGACCAGCGAAGCGGGCATAGCTTGCTAGTATATAAATAAAGAGAATATATAAATAAAGAGAAGTGTCTATGTGTGTGTCTCTGTGTTTGTATGTCTGCTGGTGCTCACAATACTGATCGCAGAGCTACAAAACTTGGCATATGGGTACCTGGTACCTTGTAGGTGTGATCGAGATTTTTTTCGAATTTCGAATTTAAATTTTTCAAATTAATTTTTTTTTTTTTTTTAATATTGGCTTCAATGTTTCATTTTTCTAAAATTAGTTCTTTCGATTCCATCGTCTGCGTATCTTAGCAACGGTTATTACGCTATTTATTTTTTATTTATTTAATTCTTTCATTCATCTGAAGGCGAAATGTTTTTTTAGGACAGAGGACAGAGGACTATTAGTTTCAACCTGGAGTTTTTGTAGACCAGTTTTGTATAATACCAAAATAAATTAGAAATAATAGTTCTATCGTTACAAATCTGGTACCAAATGAAAGGGGCGATTTCTCTTAAGCTAGGAGTACAAACAGTTTTTCGACACAACAATAATTTTTTTTAAAATTAGGCTGAAGTATGAAATTTAGGTGGCAACACTTCTTTTTAATTCATTTCAGTTATTTTAAAAGTACGTGACTCTTTACAAATTCGATACCAAATGTAAGGGGTTAAATTCAGTTAAAAAAGTGTCTTAAATGGATGGTCATTTTCTAAGCCAAAAAAATTTCTTACTTTTTAAGACACCTTTTTGCAACTGAAATTAAGACATTGTAAATATCTTAAAATACCGCCATGTTAGGATTAAAAACATCGCTATTTTTAACGCTTTTTAATAAATAAATAAATAAATAAATAAAGGTGGCCTGCGGTTTTTTTTTTTTTTTTTTTTTTTTTTTTTGTTAAAAATGGATTTTAGAATTTTCTAGAGCATAAAAAAAATGTATGAATAATAAAAAAAAAAAAAAAAAGAAAAAAGATTTATATTTTACCCGGCTCGGGAATTGAACTCGTATTAGCTGGGGAATACGAAACCATGCATCGGAGAGCGCAGTTAATGCCATGTACCTTACCAATCACGCCACCAAGTGACACAACGGAAACCTTTTTATAATTATATAACTTTTTAAAAAATCGAGTAAAAATTACTCCAAAGGAGCAAAATTTTACTCCTTTTCTGCGGTAAAAGGGAACAACACCTTAGGAGTTATTTTAACTCTATTTTGGGAGCCATTCTATATTGCTCCATTTAAGAGCACTTTTTATTAAATTTTGAGCTTTCCATTTTACTCGATTTTGGAGTGATTTTGCTTTATTTTAAAGCATTTTCCACTACACTTAGTGCTTTCCATTATTCTTGTTTTCGGAGTCATTTTGCTTGATTTTAGAACAATTCTATAATTTATTATTATTATTTTTTTAATGTAATGATTATTTTTTGGTTATTAGTCTATGGAAGAGTTGATGGTGTGAGAACGCCCGTAACTCGGTTCCGCGGCAATCACTACCACGCACGTAACCCCCCCCCCCAAAAAAAAAAAAAAAAAAAAAAACATCACTAGATACCCCTATCCCGCTGTGCATGAATCTGAAAACGCTGGTAACTCGTTTTCGCAGTAATCAGTATCACGCCCGTATATACGCTTCGCGCACATGAAAAAAAAAAAAAAAAAAAAAAAAAAAAAAAAAAAAAATCACTGGACACCTCTACCTCGCTATGTATGAATCTGAGAACGCATGTAACTCGTACTGTTTTTGTATTTTTACTTTATTCGCGCAAGTGGGAAGACACCGGATGAAACGCTAGTGATAGTTCACCCAAAATCACTCAAAATTTTTTTTTTCAAAAAAAGAAATTATGTTTGACGATCCAGTTTTCATATTTCTCCAGGCAGGACAGCTTTAGTATAGGATCCTTATGACGACTTTTAAATTTTTACCACCATGTTGGCGATGCCTTTTAATTTATTAATTTTGGCATAATTTTTTGTAAAAAAAAAAAAAAAAAAAAAAAAAAAAAATCCTAGTTTGATTATACTTCTGATTGTTGCGCGTTTTAGTCAATTTATGACACAAAGTTCATATTTTCTTTATATCTTTAAAGTATTGCTAGATTTGAAATGACGCTTGCAAAGATTGTAAAGATGCAACTTTTAAAAATGTATTTTTCTATAAAATGATCTCATCAGACAAATGACGTCTTTTTTTTTTTTTTTTTTTTTTTTTTTTTATTAGATCACTGAACTGAGTTCTTAATTTAGAGTTCTTAATCATGTTCTTAGACAGACTAAGAACATGACTCATCAAGGATTTATTTAACAAAGCAGTATTAAGTGTACTTTTTTAAGACGGGGATTATTGCTAGTGCTCGGATACTTTTGCGGAGGAGTGTACGATCCAACTTGTGATCTACGATAGCTGCGATTGTTACAATAGTATGCCTCCCTTAGATTACATGATTTTATTCTAAAGTTAGTATAAATTCTACATTTTTACTGATAAAATAAATTTGAAAAAATCTTACAGCCTAGCATATTTTAATCTTTAAAATATTTACTCTTTAAAATATTTACTACTTAAAAAAGTCACTAATTTTTAAATGTGGGATTTAAAAAAAAAGAGGGGGGGAATACATGTCCTTTTAAATATGAACAAATAGCCAGTAAAAGATTTCGTTCATTAATCTTTTTAGGTAGATATTATCTATAATATTAAAAATGTATATTGGAAAATATTTGGAAATGTTTTTGTAAAATTTAGTTTAAAATACTGACTAATAAATAAATAATCTGATCTCTGATGTCCAATCACTGATTTGCTGCTATGACGAGTCCTCGCGTCCAATCAGAAGGGATTATTCCATCATATTGGACGAACTATGTAGGTAGTATAAACTTGCCATGAGCACTTCAGATTGGAGATAAAAATCAGTGTGGGATGCTTGGCTTAATATAGCCAACAGGAAGTTGTGTTTTTATTTTTTAGTCTACATGTACAGTCGGTAACAAAAGTATCCGAACACTAGCAAAAATTCCTATGAAAAGAAAGTAGAGTTAATACTGTTTTGTTAAATAAATCCTTGTCGAATCATGTTCTTAGTCAGTCTAAGAACAAGGATTTATTTAACAAAACAGTATTAACTCTACTTTTTTTATATAGGAATTTTTGCTAGTGTTCGGATACTTTTGTTATCGACTGTACTTATCCTCAACGGAATTTTTAATTCAGGAGCAACAAGAATCGCATCATGTATAGTTTCAGTTTTTATACCAAGGTGTACTTAACTGCACTTTTTAAGCCTTCTAGGCTTGTAAAGAAATTTTATATTTTGTCAACTTATCCAATGTAATAAAAATGAAATGATCTACACGAGTCTCAGCAATCATTATATGTTAATAAAAGTATCAATTTTGTGATTCTTATGGCCTTATTCACCATTAACTTCAACTCTCGGTTGAACGAAAAAGCTTAAAAAGCATCTAAAGGCTGAGTCAAGCATTCCAAGATAATTCGGCACGTTACTTCTGCCATCTAGTGTCAAAGTTTTCATATAATTTTTGATTGGTTATTATCAGCTAAAAAAATCTGAAAATAACAATGCCTCTAGATGGCAGTTAAAACGCATGAAAATTTCCTGAAAAGTTGAACCCTGACTTTATACGCTTTTCAAGTTTTCGTGTTCAACCAGGAGTTGAAGTTATTGGTGAATACAGCAGAAAGTCAGTCCTGCAACATATGAGTAACAACATCTAAATAATTTATGGACCTTTTACAAATTAATACGATCACGCCATACATGGCTATACACGCCATACAGCTTTAAACCCCATGATACTGCTATTAAATAAAACAATGATATAAATCGATCAACTGAGATTTAGATAAGATGATTTTATTAATTTGTTTCTATATAAGTAAAAATTGTTCCTTAAAATGTCACAACACAAAGAAATGAATTATAGGACAGTAAAATGAACGAAATATTGCTGTTAAATGAAATATTGTTACGATTCAATAAACGGTGATTTAGACAAGACGATTTTATTAACCTGTTTCTATATAAGTACAGTCGGTAACAAAAGTGTCCGAACATTAGCAAAAATTCCTATGTAAAGAAAGTACGCTTCATACAGTTTTGCTAAATAAATCCTTGTCGAATCCTGTTCTTAGACTGACTAAGAACAGGATTCGACAAGGATTTATTTAACAAAACAGTATTAAGTGTACTTTTTTTATATAGGAATTTTTGCTAGTGTTCCCACACTTTTGTTACCGACTGTAACAATTGTGCCTTAAAATGTTACTAAACAAAGAAATGAATTACAGGCAGGGCCCGATTAACCTTACAACTGAAGGGAAGCACAAATCCATTTGGGGGCCCCCCTCATACAAGCATCTTGAAAAATTTATAATTTTTTCATTATATACGATTTGAATTTAAAAATAAATTTCACCTGTTTCTATATAAGTACAAATTGTGTCAAAATGTTACAAAACAAAGAGACGGATTTCAAGGTAGTAAAATATGCACAATACAGCTGTATAATGAAATAGATGTATGATACGGTAAACTGTAATTCACATAAGATGACTTTATGAACCTTTTATCTATTAGGTTGAGTCAAAAGTTTTGTCCGGTTTCTAATCATTTATTAAAAGTTAGAAAATTATAACAATTGTAACACATTTTAATTAACATATTTACCATTACTTTCAACAACCATTTTCCAACGTGGATGCAACATTAAAATTCCACGGTTGAAAAAAGCCGCTGGTTTTTGGGCGAATAAGTCGACAATGCCTTGTCGGAGATTGTATTCGTTGCTGAAACACTTGTAGAGTTTGCGCTCCTGCAAACTCCATCTTAACTTAGATACTTAGGTTACTAAGAGAACACGAGACTTTAAATAACAATAACTAAAGTTTATTTGACCAGATTAATGGGAGGGCGGCCTGGTAAATTTATATAGCTCAGCCAGCGTTTTACTTAATCAAAATATATGAATCAACAAATTAAGTAGATAACTTTAAATATCTCACCCCAGCAGATAGTCGAAAGGTGTAGAGACGGTCACACTCGTACTCCAACTACGGCTTCACTATGGGACAGAGGATTCCCTTCTATCCCAGCTTGAACTTCCGAAAACTAATACACTCGCCAACACTCCACGCTACTTAACTTCACGCCACTAAATCTCCACTACTCAACTTCCGATATTCTCCAAAATAAGAATCAACACCATTCGCTATAAGATCCTCCAACATACACTATCGATCCGCCAACATCCACACATCTACTAAAACCATCTCTATTTTTATACTTCTTTCTACACCCTCCTTTCACTACATTTCAATCCGTACTTTTAAAAATCACTTCTAATTTAACTAATATTCAAAATCTAAGTCTTTTAATGCAGCACCCTGCCGACGCAAAACTACTCCGACCTCAACCGTCACCGAGCCACTGGCGACGGAGTGATTTTAACCGTCCCCACTTCCTATCTTGCTGGATCCAGCTTAATTGAAACAACTGTGGTGACGTTCTAACGTCTCAACCTCACACACTGTCCACGCAAAAAGTGCTCTAGCGACCTGAACAAATGGTAATGTGTAGGGGCAATGTCAGGGTTATATGGCGGGTGAGCGAGAAGTTCACAGCTCAACTCGTTCAGCTTCTCACGCGTCTGGTTTGAAACGTGTGGTCTTGCGTTTTCATGTTGGAGGAAAACTCGAGCTGGATTAAAGCCTTTTTTCACGAGTTTTTGTTGAACGTGGTTCCCTTGAGTGCAATAGACATCTGAGTTCATTGTTTGTCCTTGAGGAAGAAGATCCCAATGCATAACTCCTGTCGACATCCAAAAAACGCACAAAAGTGTGTGTTTTTTAATGCATCCCAAGTGTAGCCGTCTTAACTCCAAGCTGATGGGGGTTTAGCCATTGACATCCGGTTTTTTTGTTGTCCTATAGTACCCTCTTCTCTTTACAGGTAAGAATTCCCCGCCATCCATCTCGGCTAAACTCTCGTAGCAGCAAATGACAGACTGATTTTCAACGATTCTTTTGCATTTTGTTGAGCTCATGAAGTACCATTTGACGACGCCTAATCTTCATGCCAATTTTGCGAAGGTGTCGATTGACAGTTGAATGAGAAGTGCCAAAACCTTGCCCTAATTTTCGGGTGGTTTGAGTAGGATCGGCTTCAATCGCACAAAGTAAAGCTCTTTCATCGGCTGTCGATGGTTGCCCAGAGTGTTTCTTATCGCCGCGGTGCATATCCTTGGAACAGAACTTTGCATATCAACGTATGCATGGTCTTTCGTTTACAGACTTCATACCAAATGTTGCACATATGTTACGACTTGCTTCAGTTGCATTGTGGCCTTGTCTGAACTCGTGGAAAATTAGGCTGCGGATTTGTTCACGATTTTTTGACATACTTGATCTTTTTTAAAAAGTCTGTGAAAATTAAAATAACATAACAATTAAATGCATCATTTCGATCAGCAGAAAATGAGCTTTCAAAATATATATGACATTCACATTACAACTTTAATGTAACATATTTATTGATATGCAAATAAAAACGGACAAAACTTTTGACTCAACCTAATACATATTGACAAATATGGCTTAAAATATTACAAACTATAGAACCGGCTTACAGTACAGTAAAGATGCACGATATACTGCTGCTGAATGAAATAAGGGTGTAATTCAATCAACTGAAATTTGGATAAGATGATTTTATTAACCTGTTTCTATATAAGTAAAAATTGTGTCTTAATTTTTTTACAAAATAAAAAGTTGAATTACACAATACTTAAAAGGCACGAAATACTTCTGTTGAATGAAATAGGGTTATGATTCAATAAACGGTGATTTACATAAGAAGATTTTATTTATTTGTCTCTATATAAGTAACAATTCTCTACTGATAAGTACAAAGGATTTAAGTCCATATTCTTGATTTTTCAGGAGACGAAAAATAAAGTTAAACTAACTAAAACTAATCAGCAGAATCGATTAGGAAAAAGGGATTAGGTTGATTTATACCCTTTATACCGTTCAGTGATTGTCAGTCTTCATTAAATAAAGGGAAAAAATTGAATTAAATATTTTATACTAAAGATTAATAATAAATTTCTAACTTGAATCTTTTTTTACCAATGGATTTTCTCAAAGACTAAATGACATGGATTTAAATCCTTTATACCAATCGATAGAGAATTTTTTTCTGAGTCTGACTATGTACTTAACTCAAAATTGACATTTTTTGGACTTAAATCCTTTATACTTATCAGTACAAAATTGTGCCTTAAAATGCTACAAAACAAAGAGATAAATTTCAGGACAGTAAAATGTAGGAAATATTGCTGTTAAATTAACTAAGAGTATGTAGTTCAATAAACTATTGGTTTAGACTAAAGGTTGGGTTACACATTGGCCCTTGTGCCATAAAATGTTGCACATTAAATAACAGGATTTCAGGACAGTAAAATGTACGAAATACTGCTTTTCAAAGAATGAGGGTTGTGATTCAATAAACTGCCATTTACATCAGAAAATTTTATTAACCTGTTTCTGTGTAAGTAACAATTGTGCTTTAAAATGTATATATATATATTAAAAAAAAAAAAAAAAAAAAAAAGAGATAATGCAGGAAAATAAAATGTAGGAAATACTGCTGTTGAATGAAGTAACGGTATAGTTTAATACACTATTGAGTTACATTACATGATTTTATCAACGTTTCGTCTATTTAATAACATATGTATATTAAAATGTTGCCCCTCAAAACCCGGATTACAGGGCAATAAAAAGCACGAAATACTGATGTTTCATGAAATAGGGGTATAATTTTGTAAACTGTTATTTATATAACATGACGAACATATTACCCAGTAGGTGTTGCTGCCATGCTGTGATTCAAGCCATTTAAATGAAGTCTATATCTCAACTTCTATAGTGTATAAATAACATCAAACTGTATATATCAGATTGCTAATATGTAAAACTATGCTGCTTCATCTTGGGTACAAATCAGCCGACACGTGGCGCTGCGGTGCTGCCATTTAATTCTGTTTACGAGAAGGTAATATCTTAGCTTCTATGATATACAAATGTATAAAACTTGGTATGTGAGTTGGATAATATGTAAAACCATCTGATTCAATTTGGGTGCATATCTCAAAAGTCGGCGTTACTATCCTGCAATTAATTTTCATTTACGGAAAGGCAATAGCCCAGTTTCTACGTCATATATATGGCCCTAACTCGCTATATATTTTATTTATTTATTTATTTTATGCATTTATTTATTTTTAGGATAGAGTCTAAAAACCTTGTTTACACGGAAATTAGGAATTTTTATATTTATTATTTAAATGCTTACTTAAAAAATCTGGAGTGATTCCACTCGACTTTCCGAACATTGAGTAACTAACAGTTTTGTAGATAAAATAAAGAAAGAGGAGTTGCTAAACAAACAAAAGAGAGAAAACCATAATAGAGTGTTTGAGTATTTTTCTCCATATATCACACGAGGTTTTATTTAACGCTAGTGAACTTTGAGCCCTTAGATCATAATGATAAAGAATTTTTCGTTGTGTCTCTGTAAAAATCTATAAATGCTAGATTCACCAAAATGCTTATAGTTAGTGCAACAGTGATTTATAATATTCATACAAATTTTCAGCTCAATTGAATAAGGCGTTTAGATGCTATCGCACTTTTAAAAATTTGGTCCCATAGGCCATAATGATAAAGAATTTTTCTTTGTGTCCCTGTAAAAAAACTGTAAGTGCTAGATTCACCAAAATCTGTACAGTTGGTGCAAATGTGACCTATAACATGTGTACAAATTTTTTGCTCGGATTAATAAGGCGTTTAGACGCTATCACACTTTTAAGAATTTGGCCCCATAGGCCATAATGATAAAGAATTTTTCTTTGTGTCCCTGTAAAAAAACTATAAGTGCTAGATTCACCAAAATCTATAGGGTTCGTACTATGGTGACTTACAATATACGTACCAACTTTCAGCTTATTCGAACAAAGCGTTTAGACGCTAGCGTGTTCACTCACAGACATACACACATACATACACACATACACACATACACACACACATACATACATCATCTCAAAAATAGTGGAAACGGACTCAGGGGACCTCGAAACGTATAGAAACATCAAAATCTCCAATTCGGATTTTTGACATGATTACAATACTTTCCTCACTATAGTGTTCGGAAAGTAAAAATTGGTCGAGTTTCGACCACTGGGCGAAACTATATTTATAATTATCTATACCAAAAAAGTAATTCTTACACTCAGTTAAGGATCGAAACTTTGAAAAATGTGGGTGGACCTATCATTTAGATTCACACGAAATTTCAGAATTTTTTTTTCTAGACAAACTACTCTTACCAAATCGAATAGCCATTCTATGCAAAAGATTTTTATTTCTTATATTATGAATGAAGAAAGAAAGAAAATTCGTCTTTAACTATGAAATGACATTCTAATTATACATAGAGCAAAGAAGTAAATAAAAACCGAATCTCTTCGAACACGCCTTTTCTTATACACATCGTATTCTATCAGATTTTCTATTCATTAAGTTTCCTCGAACGTCAATAACAAAATTGTGAAATTCGTTGTAATTGTCACTAAACTATTTTAACACCAACAAAAAAGAAAAATCCGTGTGGTTCGTATGGATGATAAAGCACTTTCCAGTTTTTCTTACTCATTACATCACTTAACCTTCAATTTTTTTTTTACCTCAGTAAGGACATTTTAAAATACATTTTGTTTTTATGAAGAAAGACGTTATTAAAAACTATCTCAGTTTTACTTTTAAAGAGAAAGTCTAAAATAGGTTTGTTTAATATACTTTTAAATTTTCATGTTACTATGTTTCATGTTACAGGTGAATATAATACAATTTCTATTTGAAATCACCATGACTATAATAAAATAAAGTATTTTGGATCATTGTGCATTCGACTACTGCAAACCTTCAAGTGTTGTTAATGTTTTTGTTGGTTGTATGTTACAAACAAAAAATAAATTAATTAATTAAAAAGAATAGAGTTTACATGGAAAATTTTTAGTTATGGAAAAAATGAGGTTAATATGGACGAAGCGGGTAATATGGAATAGTTATGAAGGAAATATGGAATACCCATTTCCTTAAAGAATAATATGAAATAGGGTAGTATCAATTTGTTCCATATGAAATGGCCGTTTTATTACATAAGTTTTATTAATGATTTAAACATAAAATTTTTGAAACTATTTAATCAAAATATGACCCATCTGCATCAGCACATTTCTCAAAATCGACAATAAAACTTTTTATGCCATTTTCAAAGAACACCTTAGTATTAGAATCAAAGAATTCTTTGAAGACTATTTTGACAGTTTCCTGATTGACAAAGCGTTTGTTTACCAAAAAAGCGTCCAGATGTTTGAAGAAGTGGCAGTCAGTAGGCGGCAAGTCTAATGAGTATGGAGGATGAGTCAGAACCTTAAACTTCAACTCTTTCAGTTTCTGCAAGGTCACACGCGAAACATGAGGTCTTGTATTATACTGGAAGAACGATTACACCCTTTTTGTTTACCAATGCTAGCTCTTAAGGAAACAGTCATTGCTGTACAATATCAAGTTGTTGACAGTTATAATCTGTATTAATGGTTTGACCAGCTGCTAGGAAGTTGTAATGGATAACGCCTCTTTGATTCCATCAAATTGTCACCATTATCTTCCTTGGGTGTAAGCTTGGTTTGGATGTATGCTTTGGCCTATCATCTGCACTTAGCTATTGTGCAAAACGTTTCTGATTGTCATAGAGTATCCACTTTTCATCTCATGTGATTGGATAATTCAGAAAGGGACTATTTTTTTGTTTAATATGTGCAGGTCTCTAAACGTTGCAGTTTTTGCCTTTCGGTCAGCTCCTTTGGAACTCATTTGTCGAGCTTTTTCACCTTACCAAGAGCTTTAAGATATCTGGAAACTGTCGCTATACCTACTCCAAAGTTGGCAACAAGTTCTCGAACAATTATGGAAGCGTTGGCTTCAACTTGGGTCTTCAGATCACCATCATAGAAGACGTTCTCAAGTCACCCATGGGGTTCATTTTGTAAGGTTATATCTAGTTAACATAATTTCTGCAACCAGCGTCTCCATGTGCGTTTTTTAGCTGTATTCTTCCCAAACGCAGTATTGATGTTTTGAGTTACTTGAGCGGCAAAATGACCAAGTTTGAACTTACAAAGCATTATGAGACGTTTATCGTGAGATTTCATGATCCTACTTTATTTAGTTTTTCGTTAATATTTATGTACCAACCTAAAAGAGTTGTATAAATAAAAAGAGCGTGGAATGAGTAATACAATGATGCATAACAACTTACATTAAATTTTACATTATATAAGATATTTTATACAGAAAAGCAGCCAAAATAATAGCGGCCATTTCATATGAAACAACCCAATATTTTTACAGAAAATAAATAATAAATAATACATGAATAATTGCAATATAGACATTTTATTTTCAAATTATTATTAAAAATAAATTGTATTGAAAAAATTGTTAAAATTTAAGTTTTACAAAAATTGCATATGGAATAGTTAATGTTCCATATTACCCAAATCGCTATCTTGGAGAATAAGTCGATCTCAACCACCTGTTGGTAGTGAAGGATTTAATTATCCTCCGTGCTCTTTTATATAATTTACCACTATGTTTTCTCGCGATGACAACAGCGAGACCGATGCTAGCACACTGTTGTACGCTAAAACCCTCAAAAGTTGATGTATCGACACGCGGCGTAGGGAACAAACGCGTTCCTTTTTCTCATATTGAACCAACTGTCTTTTGCAATGAGCTCTTCCCACCGTCGTCAGCTCAATCACGTGATAGAGGAAAACGAACCTATAAGAATCGATTTTTGTATATTGTAGTGTAACTGTAACATTAACTGATCTATCAATAAATAATAGCTTCTTGTGGAATGTTTATGGATAACAACTTGAAATTTTAAAATCTTTTCATTTAATTTAACCCCTTAACGCGCGGTGTCCTCGCCACGAGGACGCAAAATTTAAGATCCAGCTGCAAAAATTCATCCCGGAAATATTTTAGCAAAAATTCACGTTTATAACATATCAGAAAAGGCCGGTTTTTTAAACATCAAAATTTTAAATTTCTTTTAGTTTAATTTAATTCATGAATTCCGGTGGCAGTATAATTTAAATGTTTCAAATTGTCTTGCGCCGCAAAGGGTTAATTGCATAAAGTGTTGAATTGATTTTTAAAGAATTGAATTTTGATTTTTAAAGAATAAATCTTTGTTTTTGTCATTAGGCATTTTAATTCGCTGTGGTGTTTGGTTGTTACAGTAAGTATGATGTTCTTCCAAGTTTTTTATTTTAGAAAATCTGTGAAGACATCGATTGCAAACGTAGCTCTCTGCTTTATGTTTTGTAAGGTTTGCTAACAAACGAGACATATTTCTAATAAGACAATAATGTTGCCTACCTTCATAAGAAATTAGAATTAAATTAATGCATTCAGAATTTGTTTGATCTGATATATAAATGGGAAATACCTTCTTCTCTTCATATCCATAGACATTAATCCTTAATGTGTTTAGCTTTTCAATGATAAGAATGCTTTTAATTGTAACTGGACACGCTACTTTTCCTAGCTTTATTTTATTTTCGTGTAGAATATAATGACTTACGCGCTCAGGTGAGTTTTTGATTTTCATTTCATGTGCTAAAAGGCACCAAATAAAACATTTATTGTCTAAATTTTTAATATTAAGGATTGCTCGCTTTTTTTTTAGTTCGAGTGGGAGAGGAATATATGAGCTTGCTCTTAGAGGATTGTATTTTGCAATACATAAATCCATTTTAATTATTCTTTTCAGAGTCCGTCCAGATCCCAACTGAAGGAATTCTTCAAAACTATTAGAAATTTTAGAAAAACCTTCATCGATGTGCTCTGAAATAAAATCATGTATTAAATCAATAATGCAATTACTTCGAAAATGTGTTATAATAGTTTCTTCTTCACCATCACTATTTTTACGAGACAGTTCCAATTTTACAACCATGTACCATTTTATAGATTTGAAAGCATCTAATTCAACAGATAATAAATTATAAATTCTTGAACGCATTTCTTTAAAAAATTCTAAAAGGTCACTATTTACTTCATCACTAGGAAATAGTTCATGTGTACAAAACACATCTAAAGCTGGTTTTTTTCCTTTAATTCGTTTTTTCATTACAGGAGGAATTTCATTTTTCTTTTTAGAAGGACCATGCACAGTGCGCATATGCTGGAACAAACACGACTTTCTAGCTAAAGCTTTGCTACACAAATCACAATTATATTCTTTCTTTGTCAAATGAGTCTTAATGTTTCAAATCATATGATTTTACAAAAGATTTTTGACAAATTTCACAGATAAAAGACTTCTCACCTCTGTGTATTCTTTTGTGTTGATTTAATGTGTCATTTCTCCCAAATTTCTTTTCACATACATCACAAGTAAAAAAATTTTCATCTCCATGTATTTTTTAAGACAGAACATTGTTTACGATAAACTTTTATATCACAGAATATCCATTTAATCCGTTTAAACAACTCATTGTTATTAATTATCAACTATATTTATTATGATATTTTTTATGGAAATTTATTAGATAAATTTATTTAAAATTCTTATAAAGTTAATATAATGAAAAAATTTTACATTAAATAATTAATAACATTAAATCGCTAAATGAAAAAATATTATTTTTTAGATTGTTATAAATAGCTATGTTTTTTACTTTTTTTTTTTTTTTATATAGGTGTGTGATATTTGTGAAAAAGTTTTTTCGCGCAAGAATTCTCTCAACCGTCATAGAAAAATACATGGAGATGAAAAATTTTTTACTTGTGATGTATGTGAAAAGAAATTTGGGAGAAATGACACATTAAATCAACACAAAAGAATACACAGAGGTGAGAAGTCTTTTATCTGTGAAATTTGTCAAAAATCTTTTGTAAAATCATATGATTTGAAACATTAAGACTCATTTGACAAAGAAAGAATATAATTGTGATTTGTGTAGCAAAGCTTTAGCTAGAAAGTCGTGTTTGTTCCAGCATATGCGCACTGTGCATGGTCCTTCTAAAAAGAAAAATGAAATTCCTCCTGTAATGAAAAAACGAATTAAAGGAAAAAAAACCAGCTTTAGATGTGTTTTGTACACATGAACTATTTCCTAGTGATGAAGTAAATAGTGACCTTTTAGAATTTTTTAAAGAAATGCATTCAAGAATTTATAATTTATTATCTGTTGAATTAGATGCTTTCAAATCTATAAAATGGTACATGGTTGTAAAATTGGAACTGTCTCGTAAAAATAGTGATGGTGAAGAAGAAACTATTATAACTCATTTTCGAAGTAATTGCATTATTGATTTAATACATGATTTTATTTCAGAGCACATCGATGAAGGTTTTTCTAAAATTTCTAATAGTTTTGAAGCATTCCTTCAGTTGGGATCTGGACGGACTCCGAAAAGAATAATTAAAATGGATTTATGTATTGCAAAATACAATCCTCTAAGAGCAAGCTCATATATTCCTCTCCCACTCGAACTAAAAAAAAAGCGAGCAATCCTTAATATTAAAAATTTAGACAATAAATGTTTTATTTGGTGCCTTTTAGCACATGAAATGAAAATCAAAAACTCACCTGAGCGCGTAAGTCATTATATTCCACACGAAAATAAAATAAAGCTAGGAAAAGTAGCGTGTCCAGTTACAATTAAAAGCATTCCTATCATAGAAAAGCTAAACACATTAAGGATTAATGTCTATGGATATGAAGAGAAGAAGGTATTTCCCATTTATATATCAGATCAAACAAATTCTGAATGCATTAATTTAATTCTAATTTCTTATGAAGGTAGGCAACATTATTGTCTTATTAGAAATATGTCTCGTTTGTTAGCAAACCTTACAAAACATAAAGCAGCGAGTTACGTTTGCAATCGATGTCTTCACAGATTTTCTAAAATAAAAAACTTGGAAGAACATCATACTTACTGTAACAACCAAACACCACAGCGAATTAAAATGCCTAATGACAAAAACAAAGATTTATTCTTTAAAAATCAAAATTTCCAACACAAACTTCCTTTTATAATTTATGCGGATTTTGAGACATTAATTCTTCCTATTGATAAAGAGGATACTTTAACTAATAATTCATATACCTTAAAAACTGGCAAACATTTACCTTGCGGTTATGCATATCTTATAGTAGGTCCCAATGGACAAACTTACAAACCAATAACCCGTTATCGAGGTGAAAATGCCGTGGAGCATTTTTTAAATGCAATTATTAATGAAAAAGATAATCTATGCAAAGTAATGTATGCTAATAAACCTATGCGCATGACCCCTGAACAACAAAGGCAATTTTTTAGTGAAACTCATTGCTTCCTTTGTAAAAATGAGTTAAAAGATGATAGAGTTAGAGATCATGACCATATAAGTGGCCAGTATCGCGGTGCTCTTCACAATTTATGCAATTTGAAATACCGAATGAGAAAAGTTATACCTATCGTATTTCATAATTTAAAGAATTATGATTGTCACCACATAATGAGCGCGTTAGGTAAAATTAAAAATCACGATTTCAAAGTAATTGCAATGAATATGGAAAAATATATCGCATTTTCTGTATTAAGCATATATAATAAATGTAAAATAGAATTAAGATTCATTGATAGCTTCCAATTTTTATCTACTTCTTTAGAGACGTTGGTAGCTAATCTTTCGAAACAAAATTTTAAACTTTTAAAAGAGAATGTCCCCGAAAATATGGATTTATTGTTAAGAAAAGGAATATATCCATATGAATACATGACATCTTTTAAAATATTTCAGGAAACGCAGTTGCCTCCTAAAGAATCATTCTATAGTTCTTTAACAGAAGAACATATAACTGATGACGATTATAAACACGCTCAAAACGTATGGAAGATACTTGACATTAAAAATATGGGTCAATATCATGACCTGTATGTAAAATCCGATGTTTTGCAACTGGCAGATGCATTTGAAAATTTTAGGTTGATTTGTCAGAAAAAATACGATTTGGATTGTACTCATCTTTTTACATCTGCGGGACTTGCATGGCAAGCATGCTTAAAGATGTGTGATCAACACCTCGAATTGCTCACTGATCCAAACATGCATCTAATGATTGAAAATGGCATTCGAGGAGGAATATCCATGATCACACATAGATGGGCACAATCTAATAATAAATATTTGCCGACTTATGACCCAGAAAAGCCGAGTACATATATAATTTATCTGGATGCAAATAATTTGTACGGCTGGGCTATGTCTCAAACCCTCCCTTATGGTAATTTTGAATGGATGTCGACAGAAGGAATAGATTTGGAATGGATACTTTCAATTCCTGATAATGGAGATTCGGGGTACATATTTGAAGTGGATTTATCATATCCACATTATCTACATGATGAGCATAACGAATATCCTCTTGCTCCGGAAAAAATAGAAATAAGTAGAGAAATGTGGTCTTCTTATAACAGAAATTTGGCAGAACATAACTCCTCGGTAACAAATGTAAAATTAACTCCTAATTTAAATGATAAAGTAAAATATGTAACCCTTTTGCAAAATTTGAAATTTTATTTAAGCCTAGGATTAAAATTAATTCGGATTCATAAAATTTTAAAATTTGATCAAAAACCTTGGTTGAAAAATTATATAGATTTTAATACGAATGAAAGAAAAAATGCTACATCCACGTTCGAAAAAAAATTATTTAAATTAATGAACAATGCCGTTTATGGCAAAACAATGGAAAATGTTCGCAAACACAAAGATATTCTGCTAGTAAATACTAGTTAAAAAGCGGAAAAGTTAGTAGCTGCTCCCTAGTTTCGAGCATTCTCTGTCTTTAATAATGATCTTGTAGGCGTTGAGCGTTTAAAAAGGTCTGTTTTCTTAAATAAACCTCTGTACGTAGGGTTTGCCATTTTAGAACTTAGCAAACTTCATATGTATCGATTTCATTATAAATATATCAAAGAACGATATGGTAAAAAAAGCAAATTATTGTTCACTGATACTGATTCGCTTACATATCTTATAGAAACTGACGATATATACGAAGATATGAAACGCGATGCTGAATTTTTTGATACAACGGATTATCCAAAAGAACATCCCTCGTATTCAATAGTGAATAAGAAAAAGATTGGATGTTTCAAAGATGAAACAAATTCAGAGTGCATTCTAGAATTTGTCGGATTGCGCTCAAAAATGTATTCCATATTAACCAAGGACTGTGAAAAGAAAACGGCAAAAGGTGTAACAAAAACATTTATCAAAAAACATGTGAAACATGAACATTATAAAAAAAATTTATTCGAATCTGTTAGATCGAGAGGATTTCAATCTAGAATACAAAGTTTTAAGCATGAGCTATATAGCGTAAAAACAAACAAAATTGCACTAAGCAGTTTTGATGACAAAAGATATATATTGGATGATGGAGTGGAATCTCTTGCATATGGACATTACAAAATTTAGTTTGATCTTATGCTTTATATTGGTTTCAGTAAATAATATTGTTAAATAACATTGTTTGACTGTTAATTTAATGAAATTATGTAACTTACTCTTATAATGTATCTCAATTTATGTAAACAATTATGTTTCCTTTTTTAATTCAAAAATGCATATGAAATTGTAGAAACTTGTATAAAATGATTAAATAAAATTGATTTTTTATTGTATAAAATAATTTATTTATTCATTTATTTATTAAGTTTTATTTCAACTTCACATTAAAAATTAATGATCACAGTAAAAGAAATTTTTATTTTTATTATTTTTAAGTTTTCCAAATAAAAGTAAATTTAATCACTTTTCGATAAGTACAGTGCATTTTAAATTTTTTCTGGTAACAATCACCAACAGATGCCAACATCAAAATCATTCTAAAAATATTTTCTAAGTTCAATATATTCTGTTTCTAAATTGGAAATAAATGAACCAAAATAAATTATTTCCAAAATATTCCAGAGTCCGTTTCAATAAAACTCGTATCACCTCGTTAGTGAGATGATATATTGCACACCTCACAAATCGGAAAATAATCTAAATCCATCCTCTTACACAATAAATTTAACAAATCGAATTTTCACCAATCCAGTTACTCATTTCACCTGTCCCATTTACCATCTTTGTCATCCTCATCCATCACCCACAACCAACGCATTGGGTGCATTAGAACTCCACCACGGCGGGGAGAATATCACCGACGCGTATTGGATGCGCTAGAACCCCAGGTGCGCTAGAACCAGTACCAGCGCGTTTTGGGTTCACTTGAACCCCACCTGCGCCAGCGCCAGCGCGATCTGGGTGCACTTGAACCCCACCTGCGCCAGCGCCAGCGCAATTTGGGTGCGCTTAACCCCCCCCCCCCCCTTCACAGCTACTATGGCTAAGACCTCGATTTCCTAACTACAGTATTTTTTCTGTGCATTGGAAGTCTTGTGACTCATGTAATAAACAGGATGTAAAGAATTATCTGTATTGGATTTTTGGAAAAGTGTATGCATCTATAACTATGAATGCTAGCTTCTGTGCGGATTTCGCAGTGTCATAGTTTTGATTGTAAATACTTAGCACAGATTCAGAACATAAAACAAGTTTTCAGCTGATCACCAAAATAAAATTCGATGCGTTTCTTTCGATGTGTTTCTTACGTACGCTCTACACGTATCACATAGACCACTTAGATCCATAATAAACAACTACCCAACAAACACAGAATTGTCGGTAGCTGTACGGCCCAGCATCGGCAATTACGGCATGACGATCTATTCATTAAAACGAACTCGGTTCGGAACCGTAACAGTGTCGGCAAACCGATGACTGTTTTCTGATCGGAAATACGTTTGTGGGCCAAAACACCTTACTTAATTTTGTAAACACATAGACTATCGTTACGCCGATAAGATATATTTCGCCGATACTGATCCAAATATGGGCCGATGCCATTTGGCGACGTTGCGGTGGAGAGGACAAAAACTTTATGGAACCGATACTGAAGATGGTATGTGGGCCATAATCACTGTTCGGCATGCCATACGCCTTCCGTAATAGGCCCGACTCTCGTGTGTTTGTTCGGTAGTAAGTAATATGTACATTTTTCAGTGCGATAGACTCATTCACAAAGTCCTCATGGTTGTATCGTACCAAATGCACAGATGCCGCTGAAGTCATAGCAAAATTAGAATCTCAAAAGTGCATTTTCGGAAATCCTACATGAACCATTTAAAATCATGGCTGTGTATTTACATCCCATGCTTTTAGTCATTATTACACGCAGGAACAGATTCAGCATATACTGATCAAAAAGCGTCTTCCTCGATCTAATGAACAAATTGAAAGACAATTCCTTCATAATTAATGTTTTATCTAAACTGTTAATTGACAAACCATGCAAGTGGTACCTCCACGTGCCTAGCGTACAAGTCCTCAATTCTACATTCCATCGAAGTGTTAACAAAGCATCTTACCAACTAATGTTCAATACGAAAATGCGACCGGTGATCTAGAGACCTACCATCACAATTTTTATCCTCTGCAAAAGGGATGACTCTCCCACTTCAGGAACACGGAGCATATTGCAACCACAGAGGATTTTATGCGCACCAGCTACCATTCATTTATTCATTGGTCTTTTGCCTGTTCAAGTATCGAACCGTTGCAGGAACGATATTATTATTATGTTTATTGCGACCATGGGAGTGTCTGCGCAATTTTTGTTTCAACGAGTCCATTGTTTAAATAGAGGTGCCCATTGTTTAAATTCTCCAAACCTTTGTGGTTGAGAGAAAATAAGAGATAAGGGAACACTGGATGACTTGATGTTTATCAAATCCCAACCTGTCGGTCAAACTACCCCCCCCCCCTTCCAAGCTTTTGTAATCGCAATGCTAGGCACAGAAAACGTGGTTGTACTATATAAAAGCAGTTGGCAGACGGCATATCAGCATGAGCAGCAACTGTAGTTAACTGTTGTCTACTCAAGATAGCTGTTGAGATAACTCTACAAGAACCATGTTGGTCTGCCAAAACATTAGTTAGTGCTGTGTTACTTAATTTTTTCAGAAATTGCGATTTTGGCTTCATATTTTTCCGGACATATCTCTTCTTGTATTATTCTTTGAAGATCAAACCTACAGGTATTATTTAGGAACTTGGTGTACATCGCAATCAAGACGGATTTTATGTGCACCAGCCACCGTCAACGTACAAGAAGGTCTTTGGCAAGCTCGAGTATCGAACCTGAAACCTTCCAATTACGAGCTTGGTGCTCTACCGACTAGGCTACCACGGCCTGGATAGTCAGAAATTAAAACACTACGGTTATGTAATTTCGGTGTATATGCACCGACAAATGTCACTACTGTTCTGCATTTTCCTCGTACGTCAGGTTACACATCAGTTTCTATAACATATAAATGCGACAGACTTGATATGGGAAATAACCATTTTCAAAACGAATGTTAAGTTACTTTGGATCTCAATTGGACGGGCTTAACAGAAATTAATTTCACCCATGAGTTAAGCATTAAATATTTCAATTTTCTTTTTTCCATTGAAAAAAGAATTACAGACACGGTGATCAACCGTCCTCGAATTTCGACCCACATCTTCAGTAATTTGAAAATTTAACGCGAATTTAAGAACATCATGTTCTCGATTTTGCAAATTTACCCACAAATGTACTTAAATTGAGTTTTTTTTTTTTTTTTTTTTTTTCCCACGCAAAATGAAAAAAAAAAAAGTTTCATTTAAGGTTGAGGTTAAGGTTTAAAAGGTTTTACATCGCCCTAGTACTGCACTATCGGCAATTGGAGACGGTCTGGGGACTAAACCCTAAGTGTGGTCCGGGTACCCGGTGGACGGGTTTTTTACGCCACATTAGTGTTATACTATGGCTGAGTGACTAGATCAGAATACCTTTACGCCTGAGAAGCTTTAAAAATTGTTAAAATTATGCAGTTACAGATATATCTTTTCCTTCTTGATAAATAACGATTAAAAATACAATATCAATGATAAATAATTTACTTTCTTCAATTTTTCAAAACTTAGAAAAATGTCTTCAAAATAAAAGCCTATCCTCAATAAATGGGGACATTTGGTCACCTTAGACGATGGGCAATTGGCGACGGTCTGGGACTCACTCCTAAGGATGCTCCGAATGTGTGTCATCACAATTTTAATCCTCCATGGTGGGTATGGCTCTCCCGCTTTGGTGACCCCTACTAGAAGTATAATTTAAGGGTGTTATTAAAACTAAGAAAAACTACAACGTCTAGAACGCCAAAGAGAAATAAACTGGGACGGAGACAACTGTTTTAGTAGCATTTAGCGTACCATCTTCAGTGCATAAAGAAATGAGAGAGAAGAGTTCTTATATATAGGAAAGGAATCGAATTCTGGTCAACCAATATAGAATTACGCGACATGTGGGGGATTGACCGATAGAAATTTAAGAAACTCTACAGTCAGCAGCAAAATTATTCGAGTGCTAACAAAAATTCCTACATAAAAAATGTACACTTACTAAGAACATGATTCCACAAGGATTTTTTTAACAAAACAGTATTAAGTGTACTTTTTTTATATAGGAATTTTTGCTAGCGCTCGAATAATTTTGCTGCCGAATTGAGTTGTGAAAAATGTAGAAGATATTGAGAAAATGTGAACTGGATGTAAAATTTCCAGTTATCAGAAAAATGGGGTACAGCGAAATCACAATTAACAAGATTTTTATAGATGTAAAAAGCTTCAAAGAAATCCACTCAGGAACTCGACTTCTCTCGAACCACTCAGGAACTCGAAATGCATTTTAATATTTTTGGGGACGAAGGTAGGGCGCCTAAAGTAGTAAGAGTGACGACAATACTTCCGACGCATGCTCTATGAATGTCCTCGAACCCACCTGGGGTTGCTTTAGGCAGGATCTCTTAGTGCGACGTAATCCATTTTGGGGAAAAATTGTAAATTTATTGACATTTTACAAATATTTATTTTTTGTCGAGTTATACAATGACTGATTCTTCTATTCATTAAAGCATAGAAAATTATTTATTCTTACTATAAAATCACATTTGGAGATGTAAAAAATTTCTGTAAACATTATATCGAATGCAATATGAATTTTTACTTCCATTACCCTACTACTAAGTATTGTATTCGGTCTGAAAATTCGTGTTGGTATAAATGGGTCCGCAGAGTGAAAAGCAGAGTCTTTTGAACAATCACAACATTTAATAATATATAGAAAAGTAGAATAACATAATGCGGGCATTTCTTGCCGCTCGCTTAGCAAAGCTTTCTCGTACAGACTCATATAAACTTCTCTCTCAGAGAGACGAAGATGCGCTGTTGATTACGTAATACAGTTACGTCACATCTGACGTCATGACAGGTGGTGAGCTAGTTAACAGCTGATATGAGGAAACATGCATTGAAATCCTTCATTTCCCCCTTTTTCAATAAATGTTTCGAAAATAAAACATATTTATGCATTATAATAGCATATTAAAAATTACAGAAAATTATTTTTATGCAAGAGTTACTTAAAATAAGAAAAGTGTTAGTAAAGAAATAAAATTATAAGCAAATAATTATGGTTAATATAATAAAATAAAATACGTAAAATATAAGCAGTTAATTTCTTAATGGAAACACAGTTTAAATATATATATATTTTTAAGTTCATCAGTCCTGAGTATTAAGTCCTATAATATCACAACATTTTTCATGTTTATATGCATTTAAACTTTTTGTTAAAATATCTGCAGGTTGTTCATCTGATGAAATATATTTAATGTCAATTAGTTTATTATTGTAAACTTCTCGCACAAAATGATGACGAATGTCAATGTGCTTAGATCGATTGTGATGAACAGGATTTTTTACTAATCTCAGTGCAGATTGATTGTCGCACATGATTGCAGTAGGACTTGATACAATTTCAGGATCCAATTCTTTTAAGAAATTTCTAACATGAATTGTCTCTTTTGCGGATTCGGACAGAGACATATATTCAGATTCTGTTGTGGATAGAGCAACGGTTCGCTGTTTTCTAGATTCCCAAGAAATAGGTCCACCGGCATACTTAAAGACGTATCCTGTATATGATTTTCTATCATTTATATCCGATGCCCAATCGGCATCAACAAATGCTGTCAATGGTTTATCCTCTCTGTAATACACAATTCCTAAATTTCTAGTGCCATTGAGATACCTTAGTATTCTTTTAGCAGCTATCCAGTGAGGTTTTCCTGGATTGTTATTAAACTGACTTAAATAATTTACAGCATGGGTGATATCTGGTCTGGTAGCAACCGACAGATACATAAGAGAACCAATTAATTGTCTATAAGGAATTTTTGACATATATGATTTCTCTTCTTCTGTATTTGGACACATTTGTTTAGTTAATTTTACACTGTTATCTAAAGGTGTATTTACCACTCTAGAATCTTCCATATTAAATTTATTTAATAAATCTTCAATGTATTTCTTTTGTGTTATAGTGATGCTGTCCCTATCTTGATTAAATTCAATGCCTAAGCAATAATGCAGAAGGCCCATATCTTTCATTTTGAAAGATTCTGCTAATTTATTTCTTATATCAAAATAGTGCTCTTCACTTTTAGTGAGACAAATTAAATCGTCGACATAGACGATTATAATAGCATCAAAAGGATATTTTGAGTAATAGACACATTTGTCGGAATTCAAAGGGTTAAATTTCATTTTTCTCAATTTCTCATCTAATTTCTTAAACCACTGTCTTCCTGACTGCCTAAGGCCATACAAAGATTTTTTTAATAAACACACTTTATTTTCGTGTATATCATTTTCAAAAAATTCAGGAAGCTCCATATAAATTTCTTCATGTAACATTCCGTTAACATATGCCATAATGAAATCTAACTGGTATGCTGTGAAACCATTCTGGATAGCATACGCGATTGCAGTTCTTATAGAACTTAATCTGGCTACTGGTGAAAAATTTTCCTCAAAATCTATACCTTGTTTCTGTGAACACCCTTTGGCAACCAATCTGGCCTTAAATTTTTCAATTTGACCATCTGGTTTGAATTTTGTTTTTAAAACCCATTTACACCCAATTACCTTTTTATCTTTTGGTCTATCTACAATTTCCCAAGCGTTTTGCTTAACTAAAGAATCATATTCTAATTTCATCGCGTTTTCCAAATTTTTAGCATAATCTCCATTTAGCGCGTCGATTACGCTGGGATTAATTTCATTAAATGAGTTATCAGCTAATTGAGAAGTTTCATCTTTATATTTTGTATCTGTAATACACTCCTTATGAGACTTTTGAAAGTTCCAACTTTTAATTTTTTTAGGTCGGCCTGGACCGCGTTTAAAAATAGGATTGTTTTTATTAATCCCTTTCTCTTGTTTACATATATCGTCAACACTCTCCTCCCCTCCACTCACATCTTTCACGTCCCCCCCTTCAGAAAGCGAGCCTTCCCCCCCTTTCCAAAAAGAGAAACTTTCTCCGTTGCATTCAGGGGGATAGGAAATCGATCCGCTGTTTTCCCCCCTGTCTGCGGTTTGAGTAGGGATAGGAGTTTCATTTTTAATATTACAATCATTGCATTTATTCTCAGACGGAAAAATTAATTCTAATTGATCAGTAGTGGCTGAATCATTTATTTCAAATTCGTCTATAAATCGAACATCACGACTTATGACAATTTTTCTGGTATCCTTATTCCATAATCTGTAAGCGCGTGATTCATTTGAATAGCCAACGAATATATGTTCGTGTGACCTAGCTTCAAACTTCCCTTTTGATTTTTTATTTAGAACAAAACATTTCTGTCCGAAAATTTTAAAATAGTTAACAGTTGGTTTATAACCGAAAAACAATTCGAAAGGTGTTTTGTTTTCTTTAATTCCTTTAGTGGGACACCTGTTTCTAATATATGCAGCGCAATTTACTGCTTCAGCCCAGAATGTATTTGGAAGGTTTGATTGCATTAATAAACACCTCGCCATTTCGCATAATGTACGATTTTCTCTTTCAATTCTAGAATTTTGCTGAGGGGTCATTGGTGCTGAGAATTCGCGTTTAATACCGCATTCTTCAATATATTTATTGAATTCTTCGCCACAATATTCCAAACCATTATCAGTATGCAGTATTTTAATTTTTTTCCCTAATCGATTTTCGACTGCTGCTTTATATCTCCGGAACGCGTTCTTAGCTTCATCTTTCGTTTTTAGAAAATTTACTTCAATGTAACGAGATTTATCATCCAAAAAAGTAATAAAGTAACGTGATCCGCCATGGGATTTAACATTTATAGGGCCACATAAATCAGAATAAACTACTTCTAATAATTCATCACTATGAAATTTGTTTTCTTTACAAAATGGTTTCACAGTTTGTTTAGACCTAATACATACTTTACAATCTTTTAAGGAATCTTTTTCATTAAAATTTAAATCTCTTAACATATTTTCAGATTTTAATAATTTTAAATCTTTTTCATTTAAATGTCCTAATTTTAAATGCCATTTATGAAAGTTGCTTACCTGAGTTGATGCAGCGATATCCACATGCGGCTGAAAAAAATATAAATCACCTTTTCTCGTAGCACTTATAATCAGAGAGCCGTCCTGCTCCGTAATTTTTGCACATTTTTCGGTAAATACAACTCGGCAGTTGTTTGCAGTAGCTTTTGATATAGACATTAAATTGCATTTCAATTTTGGAACGCACAAAACATTTGTTAACTTTAAATTGGTTACACCGTGATTACCGGGAACTTTTAATTTGACTGTTCCAACACCTGTGATCTCCGCTGTTTCATCTACAGCTAATTTTATAAATGATCCAATTCTAGGTTCGAAATCTATAAACAAATTCTTGTCATGAGCCATATGTGATGTCGTACCGCTATCGAGACACCACTCGGAATGTTCTTGGAAAGAGTTACTGGCTGCCATCGTGAACTCTGTACTATCTTCAACCATGAAAGATCTATCTTTATATTTATTCGATGAAGTGAATTTTCTGTCTGAGATCTTCTTTCTGCATTCCGAGGCTTTATGCCCTACTTTTGAACAGTAATTGCATTTGAAGATTGTATAATTTCTTTCGCCATACGTGTTCTTGTTCTGCACAGGCTTTAAGATTTCTCTTTTGTTCTTTTCAGGAAGATTTTTCTTGTGAGTTGTAAAATACGCATTTGATGATTCTTGATGCTTTTTATTTTTTCTTGACTCGTATTCTTCCATCATTTTAATTTTTAGAGCTTCAGGCTGCGGCAATTCATCTCTTGCTTCTATGGCGCACCTGAAATTTTCATAGCTGTCAGGAATACTGTATAAGAGCAAAATTGATAATAGGTCTTCGGCTACGTGAATGTCCATTTCTTTTAGCTTGTCCACTATATCAAAGAAAATATTTAGGTGATCGGACATATTTTCACTGTCAGTCATTTTCTTAAAGAGTAGCTGCTTCAAGAGGGTGGCTTTCTTTGCCGGTCCTCTCGATTCGTAAACTTCTTTTAATTTATTCCATACTTCATTTGAGGTGGTACAATGTTTAATATGACACAACTCACTTGGGGTAATTGCTAGGATTAAATCGGCTCTAGCTTTCCGGTCAATTTCGAGCCATTTTTCTTCACCTTCGGCGCCTTCATCGGGCTTAATTTTCGTTCCGTTAGCATAACTCCAGTGATCATTCTTGATTAAAACAGCTTCTATCTGCAGCTTCCATGTATCGAAATTGTTTTTCGATAACTTTTCTATATTTAATATTTGCGACATATTTAATCAGCTATAGTAGCTTCTTTATAAAAATAGAATCAAAAATACTTTCGATTTCAGCCCTTAGGCTTAACAGTAAGTCGCACTTTCGTTTTAGCGAATGTTAATTTAAATTTTTAAAAAGTCCGCAGTAAGATGCGTGTCTCTGGGCCCATAACCATTGTTGGTATAAATGGGTCCGCAGAGTGAAAAGCAGAGTCTTTTGAACAATCACAACATTTAATAATATATAGAAAAGTAGAATAACATAATGCGGGCATTTCTTGCCGCTCGCTTAGCAAAGCTTTCTCGTACAGACTCATATAAACTTCTCTCTCAGAGAGACGAAGATGCGCTGTTGATTACGTAATACAGTTACGTCACATCTGACGTCATGACAAGTGGTGAGCTAGTTAACAGCTGATATGAGGAAACATGCATTGAAATCCTTCAATTCGATATCGGGTTTTTACCTGATTTACACGTTTTAAGGTCCCCTGAGCCCAAAAAAGTGGTTTTTGGCTATTGGTCAGTGTGTATGTATGTGTGTGTGTATGTATGTATGTATGTATGTGGAGAATCTTCTGGCTATTATAGCTCAAAAACTAATAAAGATAGATCTACGAAACTTTAGAATTGAAATACGTCTGGTGTACAGATGAAATTTCCAAATTTTGGTGAAAATTGAAAAACCGGAAGTGGGACATCGGAAACCGGAAGTTGGACCGTAAGTCCGTATCTCAAAAACGGCTCTAACGATTTTCTTCAAACTCGCTATATAAACACGTCCATTTTTTTAAGTCCTTTCGAATGATATAGTTGGTTAGATTAGGAAAATTGATAGGCGGCCTGTATAAATAGCTCAATTTCAGGCCTCGCAAAGGCGTTCCTTTAAAAACGGTTGTACGGATTTTTTGCAAACTCGCCATTTTAACTCACTTTTAAATATGCTTTTGTATGTAATTATTGTTTTCCTGTCAATAATTGAGTTTAATCGGAAGTGGGACATCGGAAACCGGAAGTGGGACCGTAAGTCCGTATCTCAAAAACGGCTCTAACGATTTTCTTCAAACTTGCTATATAAACACTCTATTAGATGTCCTTTCGAATGATATAGTTGGTTAGTTCAGGAAAATTGATAGGCGTCCTGTATAAATAGCTCAAGTTCAGGCCTCGCAAAGGCGTTCCTTTAAAAACGGTTGTACGGATTTTTTTTCAAACTCGCCATTTTAACTCACTTTTAAATATGCTTTTGTATGTAATTATTTTTTTCCGGTTAATAATTGATTTTTTGTAAAAGTTGGTATCTCAAAAACGGCTCTAACGATTTTCTCTTTAGGTCAATTTTATGTTTTCTGATCACATTATCTCTCAAAAATGCATATAATACATGTAATAGCGGGTAATGGAAGTCGTGTGGTTGTTTCACACCAGATTTTTAATATTTTAATATATAAATAAATTTATTATTTTTCAAATTGATTTCGCGTTATTTAATTAAAAAATTTTAATTATTATAAAGAGGATTGTTTCTTTCATACAGAAAAAAAAAAAAAATCACAATTTTTCTTTAGACTACTCCGATAAAAACAAAAGAAATAGGCTAAATTCAAATACATCATGGGACAAAATACCAATAATAATAAAGAAATATGACGAACTAGCAGGCATTGCCCGCTTCGCTGGACATTAAACTTAAATGAGTTGTCAAAATCCCATATCTTTATTAATAACCTAAGTTCTCTCTGTGATTGGTAGAGGTTTTCTCGCTCGCAACGTGAGGAGTCTGTGTCCCTACTCTCTTCGGCACAACTTACCCACTTCTTACTTATCCTTCCTCAGTGGGTGAGTTCGAAGTTTTGCAAAATCCCACTAATGTACATAATGCGTGCACTTAATCAATATCCACACACCAAAATTTGCCATTCTAAGATAATTCAAAGCAAATTCAAACGGAAAAACATGATTTTACGGAACAACTTTAGTATAACCCCAACCCGATATCTGGCGACTTTTTGTTGGCGATTATGGCTAAATCATTAATGATAAATTCATAATCTAAATCATAAAATCAAAAATCAAAAATAAACAACATATAGGCTGCAATATTATATCGCAAACAATCCAGAACGACATCGTTATCGTTCAAAAAAGCGCCAAAGAAAAATCGCCAAATTCAGCTGTGGGGTTATACTGAAGTTCTACCGTTTTTACACATGTTTATTGACCTCCAACTCCGAGAAGGGGTGGGGGGGGGGGGGAGAATTCGAATTTCGTGAAATCCAGTTACAATAAGTGCCAGATGCATACAAACAATTTACGCACCAAATTTCGTGACCACAGAAGTCTTTAATAGAAAATATTATAAATAAATAAATACAAAAAGCACAGCTTTAGTATGGGGACCCTTTGGTGACTTTAAATATTTTAAGCCATTTTTGCGATGAACTGAATTGGCTATCTCAATTGTGCAATTAAAGATCTTGGCGAGAAACGTTCGAGCTACTTCGGTGCCGAATTTCAAATTTTGCCAAAGGGATCCAATACTAAAGCTGCTCCATACACAAAATAAATAAATAAATAAATAAAATAAAATTATAAAATAAAATGAAATAAAAACTCTTTTCTGATATTTACAAAATAAAAATAAAAAATCATAATAAAATCCAAATTATAATCATTTACAATTAAAGGGAGAACATAAAAGAACCCCATGATACATAATAACAACAAAAAAAAAAAAAAAATGTTTTACTGCAGGAAAGAAAAGTACTGCTTAATTAAATAAAAATATTAAACTAATGCCAAATATCTCTATGAAAATATTTATCCACGTAGAAATTCCTGATTTTAAAAAAAAAAAAATTGTAGGTATTTTTATCTCTAAAATTTATTATTATTCACGTGAAATTAAAAATATTTCATTTTATTTCTGGAAAATAAAAATATATATAAATACGTGTATATAAATATAAAACCTTCTACCGAATCTGGGTTGAAAACGGAAAAAGGGTAAAATAAATTAGAAATATCAGATCTATATTTATAAATCTGATACCAAATGAAAGGGGCGATTTTTCTGAATCCAGTGGTGCAAACAGTTTTTCGATGTGACAATCAGATTTTTAAAAAAATAACTAAAGTATGAAATTTAAGTGGCAAAAGAAAAGCGGAAAAACGGAAAAATAAATTCGAAATATCACACCTATCGTTACAAATTCAGTACCAAATGAAAGGGGTGACCTTTTCTGAATCCTGGGGTGTAAACAGTTTACCGATACGACAATTAGATTTTTTAAAATTAACTAAAGTATGAAATTTAGATGGAAACACTTCATTTCAATCTTTTCATAATTTGTAGTGCGAATCACGCGAATAAAAAAGTTTTTAACTTAAAAATTTTTTTTTTTTTATTTTATTTTTCCATTCAAAGCGTTTTAGTGAAAAAATATTTATGGCGTACGCGCAGGCGTTTTTTACCCATAATTTAAACACTAATCATAATTTTGAAAATTTCTGTAGATATAATTTTAAGTTGGGTGAAGACCTAAGTTTCTGCCAAGCGCCGTTGAATTCCGTCCAGCCGTCCTTGAGTGATGCCCGGACAAACGTGTTTTAGTCTTTTACCCCACAGGAGGGAACGGGGGGGGGGATTTCTAAAAAGTTGATAGATATAATTTTAAGTTGGGTGAAGACCTAAATTCTTGCCAAGCGCCGTTTAATTCCTCCCAGCCGCTCTCAAGTGATGTCCGGACACAAAAAGTCACATACAGACACGATGACAACACACACACACACAGGGAAAATTTTCTGAAGTCATTTTCAGCTTTCATGGGGTGTAAAACGTGAAGATATCGCAAAATTTTTTGATTCCGACAGATTTACAGACAAAAGTCTGATTTTATTAATATAGATAATAAGAAAAGATTAGAATAATAACAGAGAAATTAAAAATAAATAATCGCATAGAGAATGGCATAGTGTGTTTACAATGCAGTCAATATACATATTCTTAAAATAGCTCTCTCTTCCTAAATTAAATTCTGTTTCAGACAGAAATAATAATAATAATAATCAAAATTTATAAATCTGATTCACACTAAACATTTTTATTACAACTTTTGAATTAATTTTCTTTCTTTGCTTCTTTCCTCCCCTCCCCCTACGTTATTGGAAAATTGTCTTTTTATTATAATTTCGTTTAAAATGCTTTGATAATTAGCGATAGCATTGATTTGATAAAAATTTAAAAAATAAAAAAATAATAAAATCCAATTGTTGTATATACCGGTTTTTAAAGAGATTCAGACTTTTTTTCACCGTAACAAAATTCCACATACATGTACATGTATATTAAAAATCTTTTCAAAGAATTCACAGGAAGAAAAAAGAAAGCCATCAAGAAATGGAACATTAATTTAAAAAAAAATTAATCCAAAAAATGAAAGCGTACATCATATAAAAGCAATTCATTCTAGAGATGGGCGTTATTTCACGTAACATAATAAGTATTATTATTATTGCATTGTAGCCTATTAGCACTGTAATATATTACTAAAAATATCCTATTAAAAAATAATATTTTCAACTTTATCTCAGCACGCAAAATAGACAAGAAATTTCTGGCGATAAAACTGATATAATACACCATTATACAAGTAAAAAGCTTGAATTATTTCTTTTATATAATTACTTTTTTATTTTATTTTATTTTATTTACAAAGTACAAAAACAATATTATGAACGCCTGCTACCACCGAAATATCATACGAAAACTGATAGTCCAAATCGCGTCATATGGTAGGAAAAAAGTACCGAGTAATGAATGAAACGCTCATCTTTTCGCATCTAACTATACCCGCGCCCCTCATGTTAGATACAGCATCATAGATAAACAGATAACGAGTAACGAGTAAAAGACTCGCATCAGACTTTCCGCGCAGATGTTCGAATCGATTCGTTACTTCATGTCTGAAAAATTACCTACACTGTAAAAAAATAACTATTACCAGCTGCAAGAAACTCTCTGTGATTGGAGAAAATACTTATATTTTTCAATCACAGAGAGTTTCTTGCAGCTGGTAATAGTTATTTTTTTACAGTGTGGTAGGAATACATACGATTTCATGCAACTATGTTACTCAGTGATATTCTCAATCAGTAATATCTTTCCATTTCCATTCCATGTTCATAAAATTATCGTTAAAAAAATGATACAGCTGCAGCTGTATTATTTTTTTAACGATAATTTTGTAATGATAATATTTTCTAAAATGTATTACGGAATATTCCTTGTGAAATATATTAATCAAAATAATTTTAATAAGCAAGATAATTTTAACGTTTAGGAGGACAAATAACATCATGCTGATATTAACTTAGAAATGATTTTATTTGGTGTTGATTATTTTTCATGGGATAATAAAATCATTTGAATAAAATACTTTGATACCACGGTTTAACGAAATAGTGTTAATTTATGCAGCTAGCATGAGATAGGTAAGGGGTGATTATTAGATGTTGATTTACTATTTCGTCATGAAGGTGAGGAATGGGATTACACTTGCTAGGTTTGGATTCGCTTGCGTATTGGAAACAAATGTTTCTGAAGTTTGATAATTGAAAGGAAGGAGTGTTTGTTTATATTTTAATTGCTTATAGCAGATGGAATTCAAAATGCGTAAAGGCATGCAGCATTTATTGTGATTTTATTAAGAATATTGTTTATGTTTAATTAAGAATAATTTGAGAAGAAAATTGAATATTTATTTATTTATTTATTTTTACTGTTTAGCTTTTCTTCACTTTTTTTTTTTTTTTTTAATCTGATTTTTGTTGGTATATCTCGTTGGTATTTTACGCTGTATTCATTTATAGAATGTAAATTTACATTTAAATAAATATTTTTAGTTAAGTTAAGACCATGCTTAATAAAAATTATGATTAAAAATACTTAAATATTATTTTTGAGATCTTCACCTATTTTCGGTTCACGAGTCGACACTGCTAGGCTGACGAGATTAAAGTACCTTTATAACAGAGAAGCGTTAAAAATTGGTACAATTGTCCAATTGTGGATGTATCTTTTCATTCATAATAAATAAGGACTAAAAATAAAGTATTATTGATTAATAATTTACTTTCTGCAATTTTTTAAACTTAGAAAAATGCCTTAAAAAAAAAAAAAAAAGAAGAAGAAGTCTCCATTTGCCCCCAGAAAATGGGGACATTTGGTCAACCATGGTCAGTATAAGACTACTATATAGTAGTCTTAGGTCAGTATAGGGCAGTTCCTTGTTTGTAAACAAACATCTCAACTTTTATGAGTGGTTGGCAAAAAGGCTTGGGAAAAGCATAGCGATGGCGGATTACCAACGGAAAATCAATGGTGGGCGGGGCGCGGGAAAGTCGAGCGCGCTTTTTTGCCAACCACCAGACGTCACGAGGAAATGCTCTATTGACACAATTCTGATCCTCCGCGGAGGGATGGATTATTGGATGGTTGGGTTTTACGTCGCACTAGTGCTTCACAGATGGGCAATTGGCGACGGTCTGGGAAACACCCCTACAGGTGGTCCGGAGACATGCCATCACAATTCCTCCGCGGAGGGAAACTAATTAGTAGAATTTATACTTTCGAAAGCAAAATTATTCGAGCGCTAGCAATAATTCCTATGTGAAAGAAAGTACACGTAAAATTATTAGGAGGCAAAAAATTAGAAATTGAGTTACACCGTTCAAAATTGGTATATATAGCTTTTTGGGGTCTACAAGTCAAATGAGGATATTTTCGAAAGTGTAAAATTATTAAGGGGGTGGAGAGGGGGGGCGAAAGACGCAGAAGACCTGAAACGGGAAAAGAGCGCTTAATGTTTTAATGTTTAATGCGTAAAATTAATGTTTAAATTTTAATATATTTGAATTTTAAGTTTGTAATTGTATCTCTCCCATGATGTTTTTAACACTAATGAGGGACCTGTTAGTATGCCTTTTAACTGCTTTTGCGGTGTTTAAATTGAAATAAAACTCTATTTTTACAAGTTTTTGAAATAACTAATAATACTTCATAAAATTGTACATTTGGTCTTTTTGGTTTAATCGTTAATGTTGTCCGACAGCGATAAATACATAGCGCCATCTATAAGCTTTTATCGGAAACAAAAAGATGTGAGTTGAAAAAAAAACCAAACTATAAACATTAAGTGACGCATGCGCAAATTTTAAAAGTTTAGTTCAATCATTAAGAAATAAATTTGAGAGCAGTGTACTCAGTTTAGAGATTTTAATCACTTAGGCGATTAAACAGAAATTTAATTTATTAATAATGGCGACTACCAAACATTATTTAAACTTATGTGATAGAAATGAGTCGGAATCTTTTGAAGATGCTGAAGAAAAAAATTACAGAAAAACCCAATGGATAAGACTCAATGTTGGAGGAACTTACTTTCTTACCACTAAAACGACCCTTTGCCGTGACCCAAACTCTTTTTTGTACCGTCTATGTCAAGATGATCCTGACTTAAATTCTGATAAGGTATTGCAAGTTTCTTGATAAATAAATAACAAGCTACGTTAGTCTTGATAAATAACAGAAATGTTTTGTGCTATGCTCTGTGTGTCAAACGCCTATTCTGAATTTTCGGTATTTATTGCTATAAACATCATTAATTGTCAATTACAATGTAATAAAAATTATAATAAATCGTATGGGTAATATATTTTGCGAACCTTCAAAGTTTCTTTATATTTGCTACAATTTGCCTTGAAGTTTTATTTCCTTTATTTATTTTTTTTTCAAAATAAAGTATTAGTTTATTAATTTTTTAAAAGTTTAAGCTTAAAGCAGTGTATGATTAAATAAAATGCCCATTAATTGTGTATGTTTCTCTTTGAAAGAAGTATTAAACTAAGAGGAATTAGTGTGATTTATAATTTTTTATTGCCTTATCTCTGTAGACTTAAAAACAGTGTTTAGTCGCCTGAAGTTTCTTATAGTGTTTAGAAAATCAATTTTGCCCAATAGCTTTTGATGTATAATTTATAAACGTATTCATAATTTAAATTTCATTGATATTGAGTGGAGCATTTATGAATTTTATTCCCCCAAGAAAATAATCTCATGACTCCCACCATCCTGCAGTTTTGTTTTGATTGATTAAACAATTTTTACTTTTCCATTTTGAAATCTCATCTTGAAGTTAGCCTTGAGAAAAACCCTAAAAATTTGTGCAAGTTTGTGATTAAATTGTGCAAAAATTATATGGTTGTACTATAGAATTCACATTATGTTTTAAATCTATGACCGTATATAATTATCATGAGTTAATCCAGGCAAAATTTGGGATGCCTTCACAAAATCCATATCTTTAAAATAGACCCTTCACAAAAGCAAGGGTGCAGAAAATGTTCAAACCTCGAAAGTTTCCCCCAAACACAGTATAAATTTCCCTCAATAATGCAAAAATCTACATTGCTATACAAAGTCATTTGTTCTATGTAATAAATCTTTAAGAGAATAAGTATACAGTGTAACATAAAAATATCGCTGTTAATGTATATAAGCACGTCAAAGTAGCAAATTGTTATTTTTGATTTACATTTTTATTTTCTCTTAAAAAAATATTCAAAATTTCCCCTGAACCTTGTTCGGGTGTTCGGACATATTCTGCACCCCTGCACAAAAGTAGGATATACAAAATGAGCCTTTCATAAAATTCAAATTCATAAAAATGGGCCCTTTCCAAAATTGTTTTATAGAAATGATTAATTTTATAAATTTTTTCTTGTTTTCAGTATTATTTCAAATATGAATGCCTGTATTTGGTTCAATGAAGCACTTTTAACTTGATATTAAAATATTTACAGAAATAAACACTTGAATGAAAATATTCATATTAAAATTTAAAATGTTTAATATAAATATATCGTGATATCTATACTACCCCCTCCATCCAATTAAGTCTTCCCATTGCATTGTTGCTATGGTAGAATGATAAATTTTTAAAGCAATTTTAATGTTTAAAAGTGGTCACTAATTAATAGTTAATAAGTTATTGGTCATTTCATTAACTGCTATTGAAAATTCCTTGTTTCCCTTTTAGAATGATGCACCTGCTTGTCACATCCCAACTTAAAAAATGAGTAAATTTATCCTTATTTAGTCCTTTTATTTTTCTATTTTATACTTATTGTAATAGATAGTAATGTTTTTCATGTATTGCGAATTTTCACTATGAAAAAACAAAAGTGATTTTCGATGGGGACAATTGAGTATGCACTTTTTTTTTTTTTTTTTTTTTAGCACAGATAGACACACATTCCTAATAAGGCAGTGATAAACTTATGTAAACATGAATTTCAATAATTTATCACCAGAAAATTGAAAATTGAACTGAAAAGAAATACAAACTCAATTGAAAATGACAATCTAATGATGAAAAGATGTATTTTTTGACAATCATCCTGAAGAGGGGAGGTATATTATTTTCAGTAGCTACACCCTGGTCCCCCTCAGGTTGGGGGTTATCACATAGGACCAGGCTCCTACCAACTTGCTACGAAACCCGAGAAACAGGAAAGCAGTGTTTCTGCTACAGTAGCATTTTTTGTGAAATGCTAAAAGACGTATCCAAAATGTGAAAATGAAATAACATGTTTTCGCCTTTTTGCTAAAGCATATTACTAAACAACAAATTGGAAAAAAAAGAATCGCAACATTGATTAAGGAAAATCAAACACTGAACTACACATAATAATCACAGTACAGGAAATCAATTTGTAAGTAAACATGAGGCATTTGTAAAGTGGTCTAATATGAAAGGAAAAAAAAAATTATAAATTGTAAACCAAAAAGCTTTGTATAAGATTAAACAAATTTCACTTATATTACTTTATTTTTTTTTTTTTTTTTTTTTTTTTTGTAAGTTATGTTTTTATTTTCAGATACAGAATAAGCTTAATGTAGTTTTACATGCTATATAGTGATAATTATGTCTTCAGAAAAAGAATATAAATTGTATCTAAGATGCTCATATTGCTTAAAAAAGTTTACAATATAAAGTAATCTAAAAAGTTTAATATTTTTCATGTTTGCCAATAAATGTGTTAAAATATATGCTTGTACTATATTCGAATTGATCTGGTTACCAGTGGTAAGTACAATTATTAATTACTTTTTTGTTTTTCATTTAAAAAAAAAAAAGCTTTTGTGTATAACACTTTAAAGACCTGATTAAAAACTTTTAAGTTTAATTTACAAATGAAAATCAAACATATCAAGGCGTTTAGAATAATGTGTAAACTGATATTCATCTTTTTCTACTGTTTCTGGCATTTTAGCATTTTGCTAAAACTTTTTTTCTGATTTTAACTTTTTTGCTAAAGAAAATTTTTACTCTGCTTAAACCCTGCAGAAAGGACAATGGATTGACTAGACGGAAACGATTATGGCAAAGGAAAAAGGCTATGAATATTGGATGCTGGAATGTACAAGGATTATCAAATACTAAACTCAATTCTACGGAGCAGAAATATCATTGAAAACACAAAAAGAGCCATCTTCAACACCCTGATAGAAAGTGTTCTGCTGTATGGAGCAGAAACATGGACAATACAGTCTGCAAGTGAAAAAAAATCTGTTTTCTACAGAAATGGACTTCTGGCGACGATCGGACAGAACATCAAGATTTAAAAAAAAAGACCAATATTGAAATAAGAGCAAGGATGGGTGTTAAGACCAGGGTTGTCAGATTTGATGCCCGGGTAGATACCCATTTTCCCTGCTGGGGTAAAAAACCCATGGATTTTTTGGAGAAAATGGGTTTTTTTTTAAAAAAAAATGAAAGAATTTTATAATATTTAAACACTTTTAAAGCAGGGTTGGGTTTCTTCCGGAAGAAACTAGTTTCTTCCAGGACAGCGGAAGAAACTGGAAAAAACCGGAAGAAATGAAAGAAACTAACCAGAAGACAAAACAGTTGTTCGAAATTAAAATTTATGAACTATATAAACTCAAAGCATAAATATAATGTCAAATCTAAACTATAATCCAATTAATATTAAAAATATTGTTAGAAAAATAAGTTATTTTATAACAAACACTAAATATATATAGGTGATGGGTTTTATCTTTTCAATGCTGATATTTTTAGAACTTTTTGCATATATACTATCTCATATTAGTATACATTCAGACAGTACAAGTGATAATAATTACGGAATTAACCATAATATTTGCACTTTTTTTTTTTTTTAAAGGATACAATTTTTTGTATAAACTCAAAGCTGGTAAACTGTATCAATAAGTAATATACCTACTTTTAAACTCTCCTGCAAGTTCTCTAGGGTTAAAAAAAAAAAGCATAGTTTGTATTTATCTATTTAAAGTTGAAAAATAAAGTGCAGTATTGAACTACTCTAAAAAACATTTCATTTGTTTTACAGTTTTTAACTCTAACTCTCAAAAATTTTGTCTAGAGGTTGTGCAGATTATAGGAATTTGTAGATTAGAGATCATTGCCTTTGTTTACAGTTTTCTTTTGCAGATACAGAGTCAGTTATTATTAATTCATGAGAATAAACATCAGAATGGAAAGACGATTTCTAATAAATTTTAGAATAAAGTATTTCTTCAATATTAATAAAACTAATCGATCACATTCACATGTGATAAATAATTTAAGCATATTCAAATAATAGGTAGTACCTATAAAATGTAAACAAACATATTTAAAAAATATGAAACTAAATATTTTTGAAAGTTCGGAAATAATATTCATCACTGATTAATTTTGTTAAACATTGATGTAATAGTGATTTGTTTTAAGCACTAGTCTGTATGAATTGCAGGATAATAAATACAAGAATTTTACACACACACCTCTCCCAGGTTGAGTTTCAAAGCAAGGATTAAGCTAAAAATTTGATTAAAAAAAAAGTAAAAATGTGAGAAATGTGAATTTATTTGAAATATGAGATGTAAATTTCTTTTTCACTGTACTGTGTTAGGAAAATGAAGTTTTTGATGACATTTTGTAATACAGTAATTATTGAATACTGTCTCTTTTAATTAACTGAATGTTTGTTAAGAGCTGTTTTATCAGAAAGTATAAGCAAGTGATACAAACTATTATTTATTACCAGTTAAAGAAATAAAATTGTCTAAATAATAAATTATAAAACTTTACGCTTTTTAAATTGAAATTGATTTTTTTACTGGATTTTGAGTATTTTGGAACGTGATTATCAGATACCGAAGATCACTTCGGTAAAAATCTCATAATTATTAATTAAATATGTAATTAAATTTTTATAGGTATAATTAAAGTTACTTAAAGTTGTTTATAAGACAAATGCATCCATTGTATCTTACAAATCTGCAATTTATAGAATAAATTTTTAAGAAAAACAGTTTCTTCCATTTCTTCCGGCCGGTTTTTTCCATGGTTTTTTCCGCGGTTTTTTCCGCCTTGGAAGAAACTTGCCAACCCTGTTTTAAAGCAATAATCCTCAGTGAAATACTTCTTTATATGAGAATTTTACATACAAAGATATCAATCAATATTTACTTTATTATTTTAAATTTTCTTAATTCAAAATTGAATATAATAAGAAATAATTTGAAGGTATATTGGTATATAATAATGAAAAGAAAATAACAATTGCAAAATAATAGAGAAAAATAAGTTTACATTCGCAATTTAAAAGTAAAAGTTTAATCTTTTTTATTAAATACGCAGAAATGGCGGGATGACATATTTGGAAATAATTTTACATCAAATAATACATGTATTTTATTCTTTTTCAAAAGAATCACTCTAAAATTGTGTAGTTTGAAACCGTGTAATTCGGTGGAAGTAAAAATAAAGTATCTTAAAGCTATTAAGTAGCTTATCCAAGATGCTCTGATAATGAGTGCATCAATTAGAAGAATCGTTTAGAGCAAATACTATTTAATTTTTGTTTGTGTTACCTATACTGATAGTGATAATCGAATAAAAAAAAGTGTGTGTATATATATATATATATTATCATTTGAGATTAATTTATATAAGTTAATTTATTAAGTTATTTTGTATGATTTGAGAAATTGAAGACAACATGTGAGTATAAGATAATAAAAGGGAGAGCTACTTTTGTTTTAATAAAAGTAACATCAGGTAAACTTTCTGCACATTACAATTTTTGTTCTTTTTTGCTCATGAGTTTTCATGGAATCAAAATTTAATACAAAAAAATTGTTCATACTTTAGTTGTTTCGAACTTTGCATTTTTATACAATAAAATTTTTAAATATCATTGCTTTTTGATGATTATGTTAACCCCTTAACGCGCACTGTCCTCGCTGTGAGGACGCAGAATTTAAGATCTAGCTGCAAAAATTCATCCCGGAAATTTTTTAGCAAAAATTCACGTTTATAACATATCAGGAAAGGCCACTTTTTTAAACCTTAAAAGTTAAAATTTCTTTTAATTTAATTTAGTTCATGAATTCCGGTGGCAGTATAATTTAAATGTTTCAAATTGTCTTGCACTGCAAAGGGTTAAAACAATATATATGCATATCAGTTTTATTGATTATAAATGCTTGTTTAGTGTTTGCTAAACTATGTATGTTCTCATTTAAAACAAAATAACACATATACTATACATTATTAACTTGTTGGAAATAGAAATTCCATTTTGCCCAAAAAACCTGGGTTTTTAAATAAAACCCACCTGGGCTGGGTTTTTTACAATGCGGGTTAAGACGAATATCATAACAAAAATAGACAAGAAGAGACTGCAATGGTACAGACATGCACAACGGATGAATGTGAGCTTGTACTGAAATGGAAACCTGAAGGGAAAAGCAGGAAGGGAAGACCGCGGAAAAGGTGGAAAGACAAGCTCATGAGGGACCTGGCGGAAAATGGAATAGAAGAGGAAGATGCTTAGGACGGAGAAAGATGGAGACAAAAACTATAGGCTGTTTTTGGTTGAAAGGAAACCTCAGCATTGAGGAAATTCTAAAATCAACAGAGAGAGAGCTTTTTTTTAAATATATTTTAAAGAAATTAAGCTATAACATGTATGAAGAAGTTGGAGTCTAAAATTTTAGGAATCAGAGTCAGTCTTTTTTTCTAATCAATTCCGTAGCCCACTTCCCCAATCCATCTTTAGATTAATAAGTTTAATTTACATAATGTTTTTCTTTTTTTATTTTGAAAAAACTTTTGTTATTCTGTAGGGTGATAAAATAGGCAGAGGAAAGAGATAATATTAAAATAACAATAAATATTGCTGATTTTAAATAATAAGTTATTTTCTTCTTCTTTCTCTTTTTCAATTCAATAATAAAAAAACATCATTACAGATAAAGTTTTTTTTTTTTTTTTTTTTTTTTTACTTTTTTAAAGTTATAATCAAAATTATAAATTTTTATTTATATTTTTACCCTCAGCTTTTCATTGATTATAAACAATTTTTTTAGGACGATACTGGGGCCTATCTGATTGACAGAGATCCAACATATTTTGGACCAGTCTTGAATTATTTGCGGCATGGGAAACTTGTGATTAACAAGAATTTAGCTGAAGAAGGTAAGTAGTAATTTTTTAATAAATCATTTGAAAAAATTTCTATCAATGTACAAGCTTGTTAAAGGGTTTCCAGCGGCGACTAAAAAGCAACTATTTGCTATGCTACTAAAATCAACCCCAGGCTACTATGACAACTATTTGTGTGTAAATGTGGCTTAAAAGCTACTATTTTCAGGAAAATGGAGAGTATTTTGAACAAAATATTGTTCCTTGCTATTTTTTATGCGTCTGTACAACATTTTTACTTCTGTTAGCTGACTACCATAGGTAATGGGAATATTCATTTTATTCTGTCAAAAAATTCACTTTTGAGTTTAATATGATTCACATGTTTTTGCCCCCAAAAGTGGTTTTCTGCAATTCGAGGGGGGGGGGGGGGAGAGATCAGATCTTCTGACTACCATATCTCCGAAGCTAATAAAAATAGAACGGTGAAACTTAGAATTGAGGCTGGTCTGGCGCACATAAGATTTTTCGGACTTTTGGTGAAAATTGGAAAACTGGAACACTGAAAGTGTGACATTGGAAACCAAAAGTGGGATATAAATACTATCTTAGATGTCCTTTTATATGTATTAGTTGGTTAGTTCAGAAAAAATTGATAGGCTTTTTGTATAAGTAGGTCAGTTTGCGTTTCTCGCAAAATGGCTGTTTGAATTTATTTTGAACATGCCATATTAACTGCTTTTTTAGATATCCTTTCATATGTAATTGTTGTTTTCCGGTCAACAATTGAGTTTGCCAGGTTTTGGTGAAAATATGTCAATAATGGTTCTAACGATTTTCTTGAAAATTGCTATATAAATCCTTTTTTAGATATCCTTTTGCATCAAATTATTGTTAATTTTCTGTGGTTATTACAGGAAAATTAACAATCATTCTGAAGAGATAGGTCAGTTTTAGATCTCGGAAATTGGTGCCTCAAAATAGGCTCTACCGATTTTTTTCATCTTTAATATTGCTATGTAAATATGCTTTTACACATGTATCAGTTTTCTTTTACAAGAAAGGTATCTAATTCTAATTTCTTAGGTCAGTTTTATATCTTCAGGGTGGCAGCAGTCAGGGAAATCATGGAAAATCTGGGTACTCTATCAATCTGGAAAAATCAGGGAATTTTGTAAAAACACCCAAAAATCATGGAAATTTTCATTTTTGCCCAGCAAGCAAGACTAAAAGATCGCCAAACAGGTGTTATCTTAACCATGATTGCACATGACTGGCTACTTACTTGTTAAATCTCACCAAGTTGACATTAAAAAAAAAAAAAAAAAGTGCAACAATTTGAGGAATAATTTTATGGCTTGATGTTAATATGTTGTGCAATTAAAATGAGTCATATTTTTGTAATTTTTCCAAAATTTTGAATTTTCATTTTATTTCCCTTTTTGTAAGGAAAAGAAAAAAAAAAAAGATTGAGATATTTTTGCACATTAGTATAATTTTTTAATGCAGTGGTTTAACAAGCATTGTACACAGGAGTGTGATATACATAAAATTATGGAATGTATACAATAGGTAGGTAATGGAAATCATGGAAAAATCAGGGAACTTTTTTTCTGAATTTCTGTAGCCACCCTGATCTTCTGACCATATTATCTCCAAAAACTGCTTAAATGTTTATATATTTTTTAAATCTAAGATTACTATTTGGATCGGTGTGGCTACTATTTTGAATACTATTTCATACATTAAAGAGAACTTAAGCAACTATTTTTGAGTGTCTTTCATGCTGGGAACCCTGTTGTTAGTTTTGTTTGTAATAAAAAATAATTGTCAAGAATTTATTAGCCATGTTTGCCTAAATTAAATTATTCTTTTTCTTTGGTAATTGCAAATCATGATGTAACGTAACATTAATTAAAATGTAAATTCACATTATCACATTTGTTACTTTCACTAATTTTGAAAACTTATGAATGTGATAACTGTTATATATTGGCATATTCCTAATAGTCCAGTAAAGTGGTTCATTCATTATTATTATCATTGATGAATTTTTTTAGCTTTTAACCCTCTAACCGTCTTTGAAAAGGTTAAAATTGTAATATTGTTTTCCCTGCACATTTTTTTTTAATGTAGTCAAATAATACTTATTTCATTTTATATTTAAATAAAATTTTTTTACCTTAGATAACATCCTTTTAATTTTCACACAAATATATTTCAAGCACAGCGTTCTCATCTTCAGTGCAAACTGACTGGATTTCTTCAAAGTTGAACTCTTCATATTTTCTTGGCTCTCTTCGTTTCATCTCTTTGTTTAAAGGTCTGTTGCCACACAGCTGGAATTACGCTATGCTCTCGGTCATTAACTGCATTGGAGTTAGTAATGATTTCGATGGCCTCCCGTTTTAAAGCATAATGGTGGTTATTGTAAGGTGCTATTTTACTAATATTGATGGAATTTAGATCAATAGGATTAGAGTTGTGGGTGGTGGATAAAGCAGTGGTTAATTTATTGTATTTTAAATCTGCGTCATGTTCCTTTTCATGATCTTTTATTCTACATTTCGTCATTCCGTTATAACAAGCGCTATTACCATTTACGTGTTCAAAATTTATTTTATAAACGCCCGCGGTAGATTTATAGTTGATATGATCTTTTTCATTCCTGATATGTTGAAAGATGCTTTTATTTAGTTTGATAGGGATAGTTATGTTTAATTTTTGGCAGGGTACGCCGATTTAAATCAGCTTGATTAAAATCGCGATTAAAATCACTTTGATTTTTTTAAAAAAATCATTGATTTAAATCAAAAATATAAAATTTTACAATTTTGGGTCAATATGTAGTTTTATATAGTCTTAGAACATAAGAAAACTTGAACTTACTTGTTATTTACATCAAATACCCCCTCCCTCCCCCCCCCCCCAAAAAAATAAATAAATAAATAAATAAATAAAATATCTGTGTTTATTGATTTTAAAAATGATTCTTTTAATTTTCTACAACCCTATTTTTATCTTCTATTCTTATTTTGAAGCTAACTACATTCGTTTGCAACCATTTTTTTTTTTTTTTTTTTTTTTTTATACAAAGCCTTAAATTCTCTGTCCTAAGTATTTTTTTTTTTTTTTTTTTTTTTTTTTTTAAGGATAATAAATATTGTATCATCTGAACTCTGAAGCATTTGATTTGTCTGTCACTCTGTCCTTCATGTTTAACTTTTCTTATTTCTAATTCTGATTACTATGTTTTTTAACTGGCCAAGGCATTCTTAAGCAATTTTTCCCTTTTTACTTAGGCTTTTATAAAATTAGAAATGAAATGGTAATGGCCTGACTAGTTGTTTCAGTTTCCTTAATTTTTTAAAACTTTAATCTTTTGAAAAAATCTTAGAATTTATATGTATATTATTGGTAATAAATTGCACAAACTAATGTGTGTATTTTATATATATATATATATTATACACATTGAATTTCCTTTAATTGAATAATTATTCTCCAAAAAGTTTCTCTTCAAAAAATTTGTTAATGTGATATTCAAGATGTTTTAATATGTACATTTTAATGACAATAATAATAAAAACATTAAAAAATATATTGATTTTATATGCTTTTAAGCTATTTACACTTAATCATTTATTTATTTATTATATTTTTATTTATTTATTTTACTTATTTATTTTTCTTTTTGAAAAGGGGGGGGGGGGTAGAATGTACCTATGTTGGCTAATATTACAATTTTTTTTTTTTTTTTTAAATATCCTCATATATATATTTTTTAATTTAGTTTATTTATATTTATTGCTTCTTATATGTATTCACATTTAAATTTAAAAAAAGTTTTCATGCTTAATTTCTTAACATTTATTTTTAGTCGAATAATGTAAATAAAACAAAAAAATCTGATTTAAATAAAAAAAATCTGATTTTTTTGATTTTTTTAAAAAAATCATGATTTTTTCACACCCTGATTTTTGGCTTCATTTTTTATTTTGATACTGGCGGCGTTACAAAATGGAATGGAGGTAGTAAATGCATACTTGCCAACTTTTCCGGTTTTCCCGGAAGACTTCCGGTTTTTTAACGTATCTTCCGGTCTTCCGGACAGATGATGAAATCTTCTGTTTTTGAAAAAGTCGCGGATATCGTTCGTTTTAAAAAGAAAACCCAAATGTTCTACGAAAATTCCTGATTCCCAATCTTTCTTCATCCATAACATAAATGTCAATATTCATTTCAAACTTGCTTTATGAGATTCTAGAACATGTAAAGAAATAGAATTGTTAAATATTTCTTGCTGATGTAATTATTTTTTGCCCTCCCCCCTCCCCTTTCATTTATCTCCAACTAGTGATCAGCGATCAAATGTTCTGCAGAAATCTTTTGTTTCCTAATCTTTATCCATCTGCAACATAAATGATAATATTAATTTTAAACTTCTTTCATTATATTCTGGAAGTATAAATGAAAGAGTTTAATATTTCTTACTCTGTAATTATTTTTGTATCCCCCCCCCTTCCCCGGATTGTGATCAATGATCAATTCTAGAAACAGTAAATCAATGGAAGTGCTTAATATTTCTCACGTATGTAATTATTTTTAGATCTTTATTGCTGAATTTAATGAATCTGTTTATTTTTCCTCAATTAAATTAAATATTTGTACGTCATATTTATACCAAATGTGTAAACATGGGAAAAAAATGAATATTTTTTTCCAAATAAATTTAAGAAAATTAATACTCAGTTGGTTTTATGCACGTTTGAAACTGATAATTAGCTACTGCTACTTTTTTTTTTATATGTATGATTAATGTACATACACAAAAATCATATTCTATTTGTTTAAAAAATTAGTTATACTTTAACTTAGCTAAGTTTTTTGTCTATTGTTAAGTAAATTTCTTACAGATTCTGTGTTGTAGATATTTATATGTTGAAGAGGAATAACTTCATTTGAAACTTTTATATATTTAGTATAATCAATCTATAGTAAAACATTTTTATAGATTGCTTCTAAGTATTAAAATTGTAAAACTGTATTGTTTATTACGTCAATTAAAAAAAAAAAAAAAATCTTCCCTTTTTTTATGAAATCTTCTGGTTTTTCAACATAAATCTTCCCTTTTTTTATTAAAATTGGTTGGCAAGTATGTAAATGTGGGTTTATTTTTTTGGGCATTATCAATTCTATTTAAGGTTTTAATACTTTTTTTATATAGTTTATTTACGAGATTTTTACTGTAGCTTTACGAGATTTTTACTGCTTTAATGGTGATTTCTTTAATATGGTTCAGTTCATCTTGAAGTAATTTTTTATTAGAGCACAGCAGTGGCGGCTCGTGGCAGGAGCTGCAGAGCTGCAGCCCCTCCAGAAATATTCGAAAAAATTATTTTATCAACTTTCAAAATATTTTGAAAATAAATATTATTATATTGTATAGTATTATGCATATAGAAAGGCAGATTACTTCGTTATCATGAAAAAATATTAAAAAATCTGAGAAAAGTTCACCATTTTTAAACGTAATAGCACCTCGAAAATTCGTAAAGGGACTGCTCATTCGTGCAGCTCCCGAAAAAAGGGATTTCTTTAGGGAAAGAACAGTTACAACCGCCCCTACTCGTTTTCCCCACCAGTTTCGACCATTTGGTTGGAGCTGCGGCCGGTGCAGCTCCAATCTGATTAGGGACTTCGGTGATGCTCGAAAAGAATAATTTCCCTTTGTAATCTACGTTTTTTCTTCACAGTTTTTAATGCGGTAGTCGCTGTGTTTGATGATTATTTATGTATGAGAGGTAAAAAAATTTAGCATGAAGATTATTCACGATTATATGAGAAAATAGAAGTCATTTTTATTTATTTTTAAACAGTTTTTTATTTTATATTAACATGGAAATTTTGCACGGTTTTTCGGTTTCTTGCTTTGCCAATGGCAGAAACGTTGAATAGACAGAATCTCAATTTTTATATAAATTTTGCCTTAAACATAATATTTAAAATTTATCAGGTGTTTATTCGTTTTGTTGATAAGGTTATTATTATAATTATAATAATTATTATTTTTTTTTTTTTAACTTGTATTTTAGTCACTAACGTTTTTCTATTTTGATGAGAAATATTAGCAGTCGAACCTTCCTTAAAAACACGAGATTACTAAATTTTTAATATCTGACATTTTCGTACAACGAAGTTAGAAAGCATTTATAACTTCGTTTCATGTCTTTCTATTTGAGTGAGAACTTTCAGAAATATGCTCGGAAATTTAAGCATTTTAATATCCGTTCTTTAGATTGACCCCACTATTTTTCCTATTAAAAATGGGGTATGTTCCGTTTACAGTTCATTTAGAGGAATGCACAAAAATTTCTTACACATTACACTTTATAAGAAAATAAATTTAAATACATTTTAGCAGTGCTATTCTGTTGCAGAATCTAGGAAATTTATATAAATTATTCTAATGCATAACAAACTTATCGATTTAGAAAATGTTGTATTTTTCATTTATACTTCTTTTACGAGGACACACAAAACATCCAGAATGCACTGATGGCTTAGATAATATTACAAACCAAATTAAACTGATATATACTATTCAAGACTTTTTAAATATATCAAAAGAAAATAGTGTTTTAACATTTGTAGATATATATATATATTTTATTTTAAATACACGGCAATACAGAAGATATCGGATACGTTACTGACTATGTGCAGCAAATTTTGGAAATTCATTTTTAATTATACTAAGGTTTCATATCTAAATGAAATTTTAGTTTACTGTACCATGTGTGTAAAGTTCGCATTAAAAAAAAATAAAAATAAAATAATAATAATAAAATGTTCGTAATGTTAGACAAGCATTTCATAATCTATATGATGTGCAAGATTTTAAGTCAATGTTAACTCTTTTAATTAATATTTCAAAGGATGTTCTAAATAAATTAATGAAACGCATCATTATAATTGCACTTTTAAGATACGAGCATTACATTACTATAATGTTCTGAGGTCTCCTGAGCTCATTTTTGCTATTTTTACAGTGTTATACGTATGGTGTGAGTAAGTGTGAGTGAGTATCAAAACATCTAAATGCTTGGTTCGATTGAACTGAAAGCTGGTAGGTATGTGAAAGGTCACCATCAAACGAGCTGTATAGAATTTGATGGATGTGAGACATATAGTTCTGTTACAAGGACACAAAGAAAAATTCCTTATCATTTTGATTAATGGACTTAAATTTATGAAGTGCGATTGCGCCTAAATGTTTTATCCAATTGAGCTAAAAATTGGTAGGTAGGTTATAGGTAATCGTCACGCAATTTGTATAGTTTTGATGAGTACAGGACTTATAAATTTTTTTACAGACACACAAAAAGAAATTCTTTATCATTATGGACAATAGATTCGAATTATTTGCAGTTATTATCGCAAGAACTGTACAGATCTACATACAAGTATGTAATCAAACTATTTATTATTATTTTTATATAAATCATTGTGTGTATCTTTTTAATGAGCAAAAGTTGATTTACAATCATGTATGGATACTTCGCACCGTCTTGGAGAAAATAATAGCATGCAGATGAAAAATATTTTGTTGGGGGAAAATTGATTATCATTAATAAATAAAGTTAACAAAATAAAATCTCCAGATTTTTTTTTTCTTTTGTAATGAATGTCCAATAAATAATATAAAATTTTAAATCGATGCTGTATCCTGTATTACTCTGCTTCTTGCTCAGTCTGCGCATATAAAACCCGAAGCCCCCGAGTAAAACAGATTATTTAGAAAATAATTTTCGTTTTTTTTTTTTCAAATCTTACATAGACATGCAGCCCCCCTGTAAAGGAATCTCACGAGCCGCTACTGGAGCACAGACAAGGATTGCACGGTTAATATAGGAACGAAGGTCAGCATATTTATATGGGAGGGGGGGGGGTATTGAAGTTTTTATTTATAATTTCAGAATTAGCAGTTGGTTTTCTGTAGATTGTGATGTCAAAAGAGTTATTTGGGTTTTTCATAATTTTAATATCTAGAAAGTTTAGAGTTTGATTAGTTTCGTTTTCTATAGTAAGTTTTTTCTTATTATCAAGAGCATTTAGATCTGTTAAAATATTAGAGGGATCGATAGAATTTGGAATAATGGCAAAAACATCGTCGACATAGTGTGTCCAAAGCTTACATTTATTAATAATATTTTTAGCGGAATTTTCTAGGTGATGCATTTTTAATTTGGCGATAACACCTGATATGGGAGAGCCCATTGGGACTCCTTGGGTTTGCCGATAGATATCTTGATTAAACAAAAAATACAACTCATTCAGAAGTAGATTTCTGGCGCGAATAAGTGTTTCACTAACTTTGTTATTTCCATAAATTTCGGTGATTTTTGTATTAATAATATGTGTAATTTCGGGAATATCGATGGATGGGTATAGATCTTTAACGTAGAAGCTGACCATATTATCTTGAGAATTTAAATTAGTGTTACGGAGTTTTTGAAGAAATATTTCATTAGAGTTGATCGAAAAGTCGGTGGGAGGAGGAGAGATTGATAGATGTTTTTCATAAATTTTTCTAGGAAGTAGGTAGGACCCTCGGATTTATTAACTATGGGGCGAAGGGAGGGAGGATTTTTATGGTCTTTGTATTTAGCGAAAAGACGAGGGATAATAGAGGTATGGTTATTGAAAAAAGTGTGTGTGTGTGTGGGGGGGGGGGGGTGTTGTTTGGTCATTGGCCAGTTTTTATAAGATCTTTAGTTTTTTCAATTAATTTATTTAAAGGGGAGTGAGTAATTTTTACGGCTTTTATTTTTTCGATGGTGTCTTGCATCGTATTGTTGTAATAGATACGGTTCATAATAGTAATTAAGTTAGTTTTATCATACATTAGAAAAGTGATTTCCCGATCATTTTTAAGATCTTTAAGACATTGAATATCAGCGGAATCAGAATATTTATTATTTAGGTTGGAAAGAGATTTAACGGCAGTGTTACGGATAATTTGTTGCTTAAAAGGAGGGATATGTTCGATAGCGGTTTCAATATGAGCAGTTGAGTCTTTTAAGTTAGGGTTTTCGTTTAGAATGAATTTCGAACCGAGTTTTAAGATAGAGTCTTGATCAGTGTTAGAAATAAGCGGTCGTTAGTCATATTTTGCGACCAGTTTTTTCATTTTGATGCCTAGAATTCCAATCATAAGTGCCATATTTGACGCCTGGATTTTTTTCTCATCATATCTAATAATTTTCCCAATCCCATCAGACAGCAAACAAGTCTATTTCACCTAATCTAATAAAAACTGATTTAAGAAATCATTTCTCTATGAAAGTAGTTGACGATTTGTTAATGATTAAATTAAACAGCCCTAAATTTGAAGATTTCTGCCCAGAAAATGCTATTTAATTGTGGTGGAATGTGGGCGAAGAATGAATTTGGGATTTTAAATATGTACGTTTAATATTGTCAATGTAATTACATTCATTACATAAATATTTTTTATATAATCTTGCATATATTATTTACAAGTTGATGCTTTATTATTATTATTTTTTTTTAAATATACATATTTAATTATAGATGGCACCTAGATTTTTAATTTGGTCCCCCAAAAAATTTAATCCAGGCATTATTTTGATGCCTAGTTTTAAAATTCTTATTTCTAACACTGGTCTTGATGAGAATTGGGCTTGAAGTTTGAAAGATTAAGGTAGGGGTAAGTGGAAGGAGGGAGAACGTAAGTTTAGGTTTTTCTTTAGTGATCCAGTGTTGAAGTTGTTTACTGTGTCGTTTTTGTAAGTATTTTTGTTCAACTTTGGTAAATTGTTTTATTTTATCAATATCAGCATTAAATTCATCATCAGAAGTATTTGATTTAAGTTCCAACATTAGCTTATTATATTCTCTTTCTCGTCTGTAGATCCAGATAGATTTTTGCTTAATTATTTTATTTTCTTTAGCCCCCAAAAAAATAAACCCACTTTTACTACCTCCATTCCATTTTGTAACGGTGCCAGTATCAAAATAATAAACTAAGCCAAAAAAATTAAACATAAATATCCCTATCAAACCAAATAAAAGCATCTTTCAACATATCTGGAATGAAAAAGATAATATCAACTATAAATCTACCGCGGGCATTTATAAAATAAATTCTGAGCACGTAAATGATAATAGTGCTTGTTATAACGGAATGACGAAACATAGAATAAAATAGGGGTACACAACCTTTTTGGCTGGAGGGCCACTCTCGCTGTTGACTGGGACATGAAGGGCCACAGAGGCAAGATAATATAAAAGAATTAAACTATGCAGATATATTCTCTGTGTAATAAATATATATAGATATAGATACACTATCATCAGGTGCACTATCATTGTAATGGACGCAAAGACTTTTTTGTCCGATTTCTGAGTGTGGAACTTCCTTAGCTGCAGGAATCTCTGTAGCACTATTCTTTTGATTGCTCCTTGTCTGAGGATCATAAATGTGTAGCATATTCAGTCTTTTGTCACTAACTTAGACAGAAAGTTCTTTAAAACTTCAAAATGTTTTCAATTTGTTTTTCTTCTTGCCAGAATTCAAACATTTGTGCACAGATTAAAAAAAAAATTTTACAAATCAGAATGATTTGTACATTTATAATACTAAGACCTTTAGCTTTTATTCTTCTATTTTAACTCACTGGGTGCAAAGCTAGGAACTTTTCAGCCTCCCTTCGTATGTCTTATATTTTTGCGAAATGCAACTCTAGAACATTTGCAACCACTAAAAATCTTGGTGGTCATTTTGAAGCAAAAAGGGTTCATTTTCTCCAGATAAAAGCATTTGAATGCTTTGTCAGCTATGCCTGCTATAAAATTGTGTCCTATACATTCTTTTAGCTGCTGCTTCATTTCTGTTTGCGACCCCATAAATCATAAATGATCCCCATCATTATTGCGATCTGTGTTTTTATCAGTTCTATAAAATAAATAAGCATCAATCAGTCTTTTTTTCTTTTTTATGTCACCAGACAGAAATAAATTCAACTAACTGCACATTTGAAGTTTTTATTTTTATTATTTTTTAATGGAAATTAATTATTACTATAAATTTACATTAAATCATTACTTCATCATTTACATTATTTCATCATTAATTTTAATGCATATAATTATGTTTTGGAGACAGATTAAAAAAAAAAAAAAAAAGATTGGAGAAGGAGATTTTATTTACTGATCATTACATTTTTCAGTTTTTAATCTTCTCAGATGGATAAAGATAAATAATCAGCAATAAATTATTCCATAATTTTTCCATTAAAAATTTAAGAAACCTATTGTGCGTTACATTACTGAGAAATATGTATAAAATCCAACATTTTCATCCCCCCCCCCCAAAAAAAAAAGGAAGTTTTTATGAATGCCAGTTTTGCGAGTGCAAAAAATAAAATCTTTTATCTCTTTTTTTATTATTTCGCTCCTGCTGATGATTCTTGCGATCTATAATGTTGTTCCTTCTGCGGGCCGCAAATTGATGGCTACTGGGTCGCATGTGGCCCCCGGGCTGCAGGTTGTGCACCTCTAGAATAAAAGATCGTGAAAAGGAACATTGCACAGATTTAAAATACAATAAATTAACCACTGTTTTATCCACCACCCACAACTCTAATCCCATTAATCTTAATTCCATTAATATTATTAGTAAAATAGCACCTTACACTTTTATACTTTTTATACTTACCACCATTATACTTTAAAATGGGAGGCCATCGAAATCATTACTAACCCCAATGCAGTTAATGACTGAGAGCATAGCATAATTCCAGCTGTGTGGCAACAGACCTTTAAACAAAGAGATGAAACGAAGAGAGCCAAAAAAATATGAAGAGTTCATCTTTGAAGAAATCCAGTCACTTTGCACTGAAGATGAGCACGCTGACGCTGTGCTTGAAATATATTTGTGTGAAAATTAAAAGGATGTTATTTAAGGTAAAAAATTAATTTAAATATAAGTTAAAAATTCTTTTTTTAAAAATATTTTTAATTTTAATATTTATTTCAATTTGAGATTAAAATCGTAGATTGTGGGAATAAAATTATAATTATTATGACTTTATTTATGACCTTCAAACTTTGAAAACAAAATAAATTATCATAGGCAATTATAAAATTTTCCATTCTAAATGTATTGTGGAAAAAAGAATAGTTCAGTGACCGGCTCTACCCATCAATGGCGGTCAGATGGTTAAGCTGAATTTCGTAGATTTAAAGCACTACATTATCAACTTAAGAGACATGGTGAGCGCTATGCAAATACGATTATATTTCTGAAAATTGTTTTGTAAACACGACTGAAAATTGGTGGTTACCATAAATAAATTGCCAACTTGGCAATAAAAATACCACCACATTTGGCACAGTTATCACTCATTTGGCATCTGTCCCTTATCCCTTGCTTAGACCCTTTTCTATATACAAGTAAGAAAATTAGTGCTTTGTAAATGAATGAACTTCTTACAAGTTCAGCCCTTGATATCCTCTGTGTTAATCCATTCTCAGTCCTTCCCAGTTTTTATTTTTTAAGATCCTCTGTGTTTCTTTTTTCCAGATCCTCCTGAATTCCAAGTTTCGTTTATCAAGATTTTCCTTACTTTGTCCCCACAAGTGAATACCTACCAAGTTTAGAGATGGGAATGATCCAAAAAAAAAGTTTTTTTCCCAAAGGGGTTTATTTCCGCCTGGAAAATTTAAAAAAAATTTTAATTTCTAGCAGAAAATAGTGTGTTTAAAAATTTATAATATTTACATTCCGATGCTTTTTTCGCGAAATATTTTTTCATGTCCAGTATCTTACATGAAAACACTAACTCTGATAATGTTCATATTTCGAAAATAAAGTTTTAACCATGTAATCAAATGGTAATCCTGAAATATTTAAGTATTACAATGGCCGCCCTCCCATCACATTCATTTGAAATTACTTATTCTTTTCAAGTTCCTTTATACTTTCGTCTTTTTTTATTTAAATATATATCCTTAGACTTGTCTAACAGTGTTATTTTATTTTAATGTGTGTGGATATATATTATACACACACACACACACATACATGTAAATGCATGTAACAGTAAAAAAAAAAAAAACTAAGCAACTACTTTCTATCAAAAAAATTTATTTCACAATTTATAAAAATTACATGTGCAAAAACCTACTTGTTTTATGTTATATATAAAAAATAATAATAAATCAATAATAAAATGTTGTTTTAAATTTCTGAAGTTCAATTAACTTTAAATTAAACTTTTATTTTAGCTTTGTGATTAATTTCATTTTAAGTGAAAATCTGAATTATAAGAGTCCAGCCTCAGGTCCAGTAAACTGGTAAGCCTGACATGCAATCAGGTTTAGGTCTAGTTGACTAAATTTTTTCTCTTGTGTATTAAGTTCGGTTCAGGTTGACTGATTTATTTTTCTTATGGGTCAGATTGACTGATTTCTTTTCTGGGGGCTGGGTTGTCTGACTTATTTTTCTTGTGGGTTGGGTTCGGATTAGGTTGACTGAATTTGTTTTCTGCAGGTTAGGTTTAAGTTTCCAACTTAAGAACATCTTTCAAAAAACTTTATCATAATAAACAGAAATTTGTTTGATATAATTATGAACATATTACATATTCCTATGATTAAATATAACACAAATTATTACATACATATTGCAGAATGACAATAAACAAAGAAAAATCATATATATGTGTGTGTGTGTAAATATATATACTAAACTTAAAGCATATTTTTGTACTCTTGAAGTACATAACACACACAAATAGTTAAAAATTATTAATCCATTTTTCAGATTTTTAAATTTACAACTTAGTGTATCAGTAACTCCATTAAAATATATATATATATATATATATTAGATGATTTACTAACTCTGTAACAATGAAAATTTATTTTATTATATAACTTTAAAATGTTTTGCAGGATTTTCAAATGAATCATTAAATTAAATTTAATTTAGTTTTCGTGTTTCGGATAGGAAAAAATCAGATTCGGATCAGTGAAAATTTTTTTGTTGTTGGTTTGATTCTAATCTAAATTCATTTTATCAAGGCTGCTGGGAGATGGACATTCAGGAATGCACACCCTATTCAATATTAATGGTTGAATGATGATTTGACTAGTTTTTGGTGTTTTGTACAAGGAAAGGTCTGGCAGTTATGAAATAGAAAGGCTCATTTTCTAGTAGTAAAAGCTTTTTGTATGCTTCGGTTAAGAAAAAATAATATGGATTGCATGTATTTTTTTAAATATTTAACACTTCATATTTTTTAAAATATTATAACTGTTATTTTTATCTGTAAACATTCAATTTTTCCAGAAAAAAACTGTTTTTTTTTTTCCATTCTGCCTCAAAATTTCCAGAAATTTTACATCTCTAACCAAGTTACAAGCTTTTTTCTTCCCATATAGATTCCAGTCTTCTTAACAAGCTTAGTTTTTCCACTGGTGGTGGTGGATACCATATATGCGTTCTCGGATGTTGAATTTAACCTTCAGCTGCAACATGGACTTTCGTATATGGACCATTCACAGGACAAATAGATTGCCTCCATTAAACAGAAAGTGAACGAATAAAATTGTCACTATATTTGTTCATTTAATGTTTTATGGAGTTAATTAATTTGTCCTGTGAACAGCTCATAGTTATGTATTGTTGACTGCTTTGAACATTCATATCTGAAGATGATATTGTAATATAGCAAAAGGCCTTGTATATATTTAACTAAATATTAAAGATCATTTAAAAAAATTTTATGTGTGTAGAAGTTTTTTTTTTTATTAAAACTGAATTGAGCTATAAAAATATCCTGCTTGAAGTCTACCTTGAAAGTAGGAAACTTGGCACCTATGTAATTTTAGTTAATTTATTACTTTCTTCTATTATATATAAGAAGAAAGACTGGATTCGTGAACAATTTCGAACTCCAGTTTTCAATGGATTTACATGTTTTGAAATGTTCTGAGCACGATTTAACTATTTTTAGAAAAAGTCCATCAGACATTGGCGTGTGTGTATCACAAATTTTGTGGATGCTGCATCTCATAAACCAATGAATAAAATTTAACTAAATTAAATTTGGTATTTAGTTGGACTTCAACCTAAACTGTTGCTGATTACATTTGGGGATCAATTGCGCAACAGATGGCTTTACCATACTATTTTTCCCCCCTAAATTTGTAACAGGGCAATGTTGGATAATATTTCATATTATATATGTAATCAGAGTTATTTTTAACACAAGATTATAAAATTAATGTGAATTATTAATAATAGTAGTAGTAAACTAGGGGGGAAAAAGTGTGCAGGTAGGAGCATTGTTCCCTGCTGGGGTGTGTGTGATAATTTTCAATTAGTACGTTTATCTTTTGAAAGAATTCATCAATGCCATTAAAGCAAGTAGGTGAACCATACATTTGTGACAATTCAAAACAAATTTATTGATTTTTTTTCATTGTTAATGAAAAGAGAAAAAAAATAAAAACCCTTCAGGAAAAAAATGAAATAATCATTTGTTCTGATGTTCACACAAAATTAACTTTCTTTGGACCTTTAGTGTTAGATCTCTGAGATAAAAATTGTCTGCATTCATCATGGAAAATAATTTTAATAATTTATTAAAAAAAATTTATACTGTTTGAATTTGTGCAAGATTAATAGAAGAAAGTTTAGTGGTAGCCACAAAATAGTAGTTTTTTTACATTCTCTTACCCATAAGGTAGAGAAAGTATTGTTTTTGGGTCAAATTTTTGAACGCGAGATTTTGTTATATTTACACGTTTTGAGATCCCCTGAATACGAAAATCATAATTTTAGCAAATGGTCTGTGTGTGTGTGTGTGTCTGTTATCAGCATATCTCAAGAACAAATAGTAGCAGAAATTCCAAACTTGGTATTCTAAATGTGTATCATATATAGATGCTACAGTAAGCTTTTCGTTAAGATCAAGCAAATGGTTCGTGTACAGGGACAATCAAGAGAATTCTTATACATTACGTCTATGGGGGAAATTGCAGGCAAGTAGAGTTTAACGTCTATAGACTGCACTAAACCAAATGAAACGAATATATATATTTTGTAATAGAGATAGTCAACTGGGAAAAAAATTTTGTGTATGTAGGAGTCTCGCCTCCCGGGGAGTCCCCCCTTGAGGGGAGTAAATTTTCATGATGGGTATCTTTCAAAAGAGCTCGCCAATACCTTTTAAAACGAATGCTTGAACTATCGATCTGCGATAATTTAAAACAAAGTTATAGATTTTTTTTCACTTTTAACGAAAAAAAAAACTTATAATTTTTTTTTTTTTTTTTTAATATTGAGAATAAAATAGACTTTTTTTGGATATTTAGTGTTATACTACTTCTCTTATATGGAAATCTTCTGCATTATCATAAAAGATAATTTTTTATTATTTTAATAAATTATTTTTTAAAAACAGAATAATTTTTTAATAACCGAATTAAATTTTATATAAATCTAGGTGCATTAATGAAACGGGGGGTTGAGGGGGGGCGGTAGCCCCTCCTCACACAGAATTAAGTATCATATAAAACTCTTCCGAAACCTAATTTGAACTGTTTAACATAGGTTTACATAACATCGTTATCTTACCTTTTAATCTCCAACCTGTATTTATAGTATTAAATTTCAGGGTAAGAGAAAGTCATGTAAGTGACACACCAGATTATTTTCTTTGTAATTATGATATCTTTATAACATGCTCTTTTTTTTTTCCCCAGGAGTTTTAGAAGAGGCAGAGTTTTATAATATTACTGATTTGATTCGTCTTGTGAGAGAGAGAATCAAAGAAAAACATGTTAAAATGAGCAAAGTAAGTTTATTACTTTTAGCATTCAATTTTTACCATCAAAAGTTTTTAAAATTTTTCTTACATTTTATGAATCGGGGAAAATTAACTAAGAAACTATTGTTAGTTTTAAGCTTAAAAGAGTTATATATGAAATATTTGCTGGGAATTGATATTTTACCGTGTTTTTATTAACTTCGATTCTTGTTTATTTGTTTGTCCAGTACAAATCTTGTAATCGATTTTTAACTAACTTCCCGAATAGCTAGACATCTGAAACTTTGAGAATGAGAATAGCCCACAACCCAAAGACAACACGTTACTTCGAAGCCGATTTTCGAATTTTTGATTAGTTTTCTTTTAATTAATTAAAATATGAAAATAATAATCTCCTAATAGCTATAAAAATAGCCATTAAAATATTAGCTATAATTTAATTGTTGCCAAAAAAATTTACAAGTTCATTTTCTTTCGACATAAAAATAAATACATTTAATTAAACGTGAACGTTAAAAAATTGTAAAAAATTGTAATTGTATCTCACAAAAATTGGCGTCAGTCATTATCACTTTAAAAAATTTATACGCATTGATATAGTGCTAATGTAGTTAGTTCTATAGCTATGATTGCACAGAAAATTTAAAAACATGGTATATAAAAAGTGTTTTATCTTATAATTATAATGTTATATCAAAATATTAGTGAACACATGCTAATATGTTTTATTTTCTGTATTGTCTTGTGTTTAATTAACTTATAAATATTTTTTTAAACTTTAGAATGATTCAAGGAAACATGTTTATAGAGTACTTCAGTGTCATGAGGATGAATTGACACAAATGGTATCAACTATGTCTGATGGCTGGAAATTTGAGCAGGTAAAATATCTATTTCGTGTTATATCGTCATTCATTCATTTATGTTTGTAGCATAGTGTGAAATAAATTGTATTTGTAGAATAATGTGAATATTGAAGAAAGACAAGAATTAAAATATTTTGAATTGCAGTTAATCAAATTGTAATCTATAGTTTTGTAGAATTTATCCCATTAAATGGCACTATATTAATCCCACTTAAAATTTTTGAATTTTCATAGGCTTTGGGTTTTAGTTTTTATCTCTAATCATATGTAGTTTAAATAATAAATATATATATATATATATATATATTGTTAGAAGATATGATATGGTTCCAAAATGGGAGATTTGACATCTAATGTGGGCAGCATAGATAAGGTTTCTTGATCTTGTTTGTTATTATTTAAGAAAATGACTGTTTTCTTTCACATTCATTGTTTTAAATCCCTGCACTCGAATGAGTTACATCATGTCTATCATTAATGACAAAGAATGTTTGTTTCCGATTAAAGATTTAAATCTATCTCGTACCTTCAAATATCCTCTTCCTTTTGGCAGAAAGATATTCAATTATAATTCTGTATCTAAGTCTACCTCTTTTACTAACACTGTAACCTGTAAATGCAATGATCCTTCTTTCTCAAAATTTATTGACAGAGACCATGGACACATTATCACTGGTAATCTCAATATTTTTGATAATTATCAATTAAAAGAAATCATGAAATTTGGCACCAAATTTAGACTTCCAGTTAAAACTAGCATTCCACAAATCATTCAACAGTTTTCTTATGACCTAGATTTATTTATTTATAAAATATCTATTACTCATAATAAACCTATTGCCTACTTCACTCAATGGAAAGTTTTAGTGTTACAAAAAATTAAAAATGCATTATTTATCAATTCTTCAAATCTGGTGTTATTTAAAAAATCTGTACTTCTTAACACAATCAAATCACTACAGGATGACTTTGTGATCACTTATGTTGACAAATCACCTAACAATTATGCCATTATTTGTAAATCCTACTATCTCTCTATTTTAAACTCTTCAGTCAATAATAGTAACATCTTCAGTTTAACTAATAATAACCTTATTATTAATAACCGAAAAATACATAATTACTATAAACTACTTTAACTTCCCTTCAATAACTTTAATTATCCTTATATAGTTCTCATACCTAAGTTTCACAAATCTCCAGTTAAATTTCGCACTGTCACTGTTGGGTGTAACACTTATAACAACAATGCTAATAAAGCTCTACTGGATATTCTAAAACAAATTTACAATTGTACTTGCAAAGTTGATAATTTACGCTGTCTTAAAAATAGCTTTCAAGTAATTCAATACATCAAATCGCTCGATTCAATAGACAATATTATGACTTTTGACTTTCAAGATCTTTTCAATAATATTGAGTTATCAGATCTTAGTAATATCATTTACAGTCTTTTTCAAGAATATAAAGCTCAAATTAATCTTCCTCACAATTTTAAAGCAGAAAAATTTAAAACACTTCTTACCTTTGTTATCCATAATAATTATATCTTCCACAACAACGATATCTATTTGCAACAATTAGGCATCCCACAAGAAGGTTGTAGCTCCAGTATTTTGGCAGATCTCTATCTTTATTATTATGAAAAGCAAATTTGCAATGATGATGTTCGATTTTATCGTTACATTGATGATATTATTGTATTTTATCTCAACAAGCACTCACAAAATGGATTTTCCTTCAATTATCCACCTAATTTAAAGCTAACTCAAAATACTCTAACTAATCAATCAATTATCTTTTTAGATCTCAAAATAATTATCGATGGTAATAAAATTTACACAGATATCTATGACAAACGGCAAGATTTTAGTTTTAAAGTAAACTTATTTACACATTTTAATTCATGTCTGCATCTTTCGGTATTTAGAAACATCATCATTAACCATTTATTTCGAATTAATAATTTATGCTCTGCAAAGTTTAAAAACAAGAATATTAATAAACTGATCACAGCCACTGCTAAAATGGGTTTTCCTAAAAACTTTGTGTTTTCTATTTTATATCCTTAACCATGTCTCTGTCAGTACAAAAAAAAAAAAAAAAAAGCTGTGTACACTTTTGTGTATATTAACAAAAAAATTATAAAATAATAAAAGACAATAAAAAAGGTGACGGTTGGGTGGGCAGATGTTTGATTACGGAGGTGGGGTGGTGTTGTAAGGCTGGATGGTTGGGTTGGTTTGTGAAATTAAATTTAAAAAAAAGAAAAAGTAGAAGGCTTGTTGCATTTGCTTTGTATTACTATGCAAACTTTCTTTTTCCAATAAAATTTCAGTTTCTTCCTTTTTGAGTTGTCAACTATATTTAATGTTCTAATTATACTGTTAAACACAATGTGATCAATCGGCTGGGGGAGTGTTGCCGGCGTGAAACTAGTTTAACCCCACAGGCAAGTCACGAGTCTTGCCGCCTACCTCCTTCTTCCTATCTTGTGTTTCTTGGGTTGTTTTTTCATTAATTTTGATAAGTTTATGTTTTAAGTTAAGATTTGTTGTGTTACTTTATTGATTCGTTTGTTTTGCAGGCTGTTAATTAATAGGTCTGGTTTCTTTATATTAGTGTATTTCATCCACTGATAATTTTTTTTTTTTTTTAATCTTATTGGTCATTGGTGTTTCAGTGATCTTGTATCTGTTGCTTGGCTTCTACTATGCTTAATAGATCATCTTCATTATACAATATATATATATTACTTAATTATAGAGAAAATAAATTCTTAATCAAATATTCCCACATCGGGAGCTTTGGCATTTAATGGGTTAATTTAATGAATTTTTTGTATTCTATGTTTATATGAAGATGAATGTTTTTCAAAGTTGATTTCAATTGTTGATTGTCGTTTCTATATTTTAAAGTTATTAGTTTTATTTATTTATTTGTATCTATAAATATAATATTTTTTGTATATGAATATTAAAAATAAACTAGGTGGTTATAATTAAAGTAACCCTGTTTAGACCTTCATCGATAACCATTCTAGTTGATGTATTTTGTTGACATGATTTAGTATATGCACATTACATGGGCAATGGGGAAAATAAACCTATAATAAAGATTAATAGTTCAAATTTTGACCGATAGGTGGAGCTATTCTTGCAATATAGAAAGGACATACCGTATATTTCCGTGTATAAGCTGAGAATTTTTGGAAATTTTTCGGAAGCTGAAGTCGTGGGTCGGCTTATATACAAGTACACATTTTTAGGAAAAAATGTATATTAGAAACAATGATTGAATACTTATATTTTAAGCTTAAAAACTATATATAAAGTAAAATAGTGATATTAAACCTTATTTTTAAATAATTATCACATATAAAACTCTTAAATTAGCAATTTTAAATTTATTTCTAGAAACGCTCGATGTAGTCACTTGTGTTTACATTTTTTTTTTTTTTTTTTTTTTTTTTTTTTTGACCTGCCGGTAACTGATGTCATCGGCAGATTGTACAAACGGAGTAACTTCTCTGATTCAGAAATAGTATAAGTGAAACTTGAAAAAAACGGGATTCCCAATCATATTTTTAATTTATACCATTAAATCATCTCTGTTTAAAATGTTTCAGGCTTACACTATCAAAAGAAGTGGAAAATCTTCGTTTTTTTTTTTTTTTTTGGAGATTGCCTTGAGACACTGATAAAAATACTCAAAAGTAGAAATATACAAAATAATTTAGATACACCATAAAAAAAATCGATGCAATCGGTCTTTAAGCAGCTTATTTACGTAAACATCCAGCTGTTGCATCATCAACATTAGGGTTAGGACTTGCGTGTGCGAGTGCATCTGTTCTAGCCTCCTTCTGATAGGGTTGCCAGAGTTAAAACTATCGCTGTTGGCAAACACACTGAGATCGTTTTACATCATAGCTAAGCAGGATAAGAAATTTTATTGGATAAGCACGCATTTTGCACAATTTCATTGGACAGATTATCCTGAGAGTTGTATAGATTGGCAATATTTTCGCCGTTTTGGTGATATACTCCAACTTTAAAAGAAAATTTTTTCAATTCGGCTTATACACGGGTTTGCAATTTTGGGCAAATTTCTGCAGGGAAAAAACGTACTTATATACGGATCGGCATATATTCGGAAATATACGGTATTTTAAATTTAGAGTGTTTTATAAAAACAGTTATAGTCAGTGCCATAAAATCATTCTTTATCATGCCTTTAGAGGAGAAAGATCGTTCCTTACTGATCAAAATGTTTTATGAGAACCATATTCTGTAGCGCTTTTTCAACTGCACTGCCAGAATATTTATCAAGGGTGATTGTGTTCAGTTAATTTACCTAATTTCAGATATTTGTCATTTTTAGTACCAAAATTCCAGTTTTTCTGATACTTAAATTAATAAAATACGACTAAAATATCAATTTCATGTGAATACTAAGGCTAATAAAATAAATATTTTTTATAATGAGAGGATTGGACCTCCCCGCAATAAATATTATGTTATGTTCCCATTTAGAAACTTTTTCTCGCTAAAATTTCAGGTATTTTTTCATAAATTCACAATCATCCCTGATTTATGCTTGAAAGGCTATGAAAAAGGCCTGTGATGATACAAGGCTTGTGCAAGATAAATATTAAATTTGAAGCAACTGGACAGTTGGCTGTGCTTTGAGGAAGATAAAGGGAATTGTGAAAGAACTCGTACTGCTATGGCGAAAGAATATCCAGATGCATTGTCAGTGGCTATTTTAACCAAAAGAAGGCAAGAAAAAAAGCAATTTTTTAGCTCCGGAACATGGATCTTATATGGCTACCACTTTACAATGGATTACACTTTTGTACTGTAAATAAAGGAAGAAACAAATCTTTGTGAGACGCTGCATTTTCAGAGATTATTGGAAACTGGATTGTCTTCCAACCATAGCAGTATGACTTTCTCTACAGTTTCATTTGAAATTAGTTTTCGTCATCTTTCTTACTGAGTAACTATCCTGCCTCTTCAAATTTAACCCTCTCAGCGTTTGCCTCAATGTCACGTTTCTACTTCAAAAATAATCTTATTGTTAGGAGGAAGCTACCTTGAAAATCCCCTGTTATGTCAGTTGAAGTTACACCAAAAATTTTCGAACATTTTTCCCCCACAACTGGGGGTGTGTCCGTTCGAACAAAAGCTCTTTGTGACCGAAGATATTTCCAAACTGGGATTAGGAAGAGAATGTACATGTAGAAGAAACTGGATTGATATTTCAAAAACCTTTTGGAAATATAGCAACAGACTTTATCATTTCTATGCAAGAAACATGAGTTCAGAAAAATTAAAGCTGTAATTTAAAATAGCTTTAGCAGCGCAAAATTTAGTCTGCATTGTATTTCCAATTCATAAATTTAAATTTCCATAACTTTTATTATCAGAAATCATAAATGATTAATTAATTATATGCAGCACAAACTATAAACACTTTGAACGTAATATTTACTAATTTTATAGATATTTTAAATTAAAATGGTATGCAAAAATGAATTTGGTTAATCAATAAATATATAATAAATAATGAAATATAATAAAATTAGCAAAATTATTAAGTAAAAAAAAAAAAGTTTTTTTTTTTTTACTAATAACCAATTTACAAAGAAAATTTATTCCATTATATGAATTATTTCTTAACTATAATAACACAGCAACATACGTGATCAGACGCAGAAAGGAGCTCTCAAAAGTTCAACTACAACAAAAATAATAGTAAGGAAATGATAAAGAATTTCCTTAAAATAAATCGAAACATCAACACTTCAGTTAAATTACTAAAGGGGAAAAAAAAAAAAAAAAAAAATAATAAATAGCTGTTTGGGAAAAGTATTAGACTATTTTTAACACAACTTTATTTGTTTGAAATTCATATTCCTTCATAAAACTAACTTATGGTGTGAAACTTTTTGAGTATATAGAAAATGATTATATTATGATTTGTTAAATTCACGTTTATATTTATGAATTTCCGTAATTAATGCATTCTGTATATCATTTTGTATATTATATATTTGTAAAAAATATATATGATAAATTGGAAACTTTTATAAAGGATATTATTGAATCAAATGAGCTATGTTTAGCACATCACTAAACGCTGAAAATCGTAGTAAAAACGATTTTTTATTTTTTATTCATTAATTTTTTTAACTATTAATAGCAAGTACTTCAAATTTGTATGACTTCACTTTCTCATCGCAAATAATACATATATTTTTTTATATTTTAATTACATTTAATTTTTTTTTTTTTTTTTTAACATGTCAAACCTATTTTTCCAAAAAATAAATAAATAAATAAATAAAATTTGGAGGATTGTCTAATGAAATAGAAAATAAGCTAATGACATTTTTTATTTTTCAGTGAGTATAACAGAATTCAAAAGAACATTCTTTCATGTCACCTTTTCTGAAATCTTTTCCCAAAAATCTCATGTCTTTATAGAAAAAAAAAAAAAAAAAAAAAAACAATTTTTTTTGTCGTAAAAGCAAGCATAATTACAAGTGTTTTTATGCCTTTGCAATAAAATTTAGTTGAAAGATTTGAAAAAAAAAAAAAAAAAAATCGGAAGAAAGCAATAAGCCGGCTTAATGCGCGCCTTTTGTCATTTTATTCTCGAAAAACGGTTGTTTATTATAATTATTTAAATTAATTCAATTATCTATTAAAAAAAAAAAAAAAAAAAAAAAAAAAACAGATATACCTGCAAGTTTTATACGTTTACGATTAAAAATTATTTCAGAAATAAATCAGGAAAGAAGAAAAAAAGAAAAAAAAAAAAAACTCTGACATTTAGTCATGGCTAAAGAAAAATTGACCATTTTGTACTCTATTTAGTTTTTTCATATTTTGCTCTGACTTTGTAATTGCAAGAAATTTAGTTAATCTCTGTCAAATGATTAAAAGAAATGAAAGAAAAAAGAGTATGCGATTAAAACTTAAGCTTTTGATTCTTACCGCAGTAATTCACAGTACACAGATTGTTATCTTTCTATTCAATACCTTTTAAAGCTCTTCAATGCATTTAGTTTAAATAATTCCTTCTGAAACAAATATTGGGTTACTCTGATTTTACAGATATCATTAAGAATATTTTTTTTTTCTTTTTTTTTTCAGAATTTTTATTCAGATTTGACTTTTTTTTTTTTTTTTTAATTGCCTGTCTTTACATTTACAGTGCAATGTGCAAAATGTTTTTACCCAGTATAATACTCCTAATCCATTTTTAAAGTGATATCACTAACAAAGTTGGTTATGTTTCTTTGTCTAATCCGATTTGTGTACGATATCAGAGGGGTGGCATTTTCACAAATTTGCAATCCTCTCAAAATCTATCTACATCCAAATCACTTTTGCTTTTTTTTTTTTTTTTCGTAGTACTATTTCTTTCAGACAATGACTATGAGTTGTCACCATATATTTTATTACACCTTCAATGAACGTGCAGATATTTTTGTTTTATTTAAAATACATAAAATTAAAAAATCGGCATCGTATCTGTTCGAATTACTAGATTTTATCAAAAATTCGAACACTTATTAATCAGGACCAAATATAGTTAATGCTGTATTTTTTTATTCAATCGGATATTGATTCGTAAGATATTAAATAAAAAGCACGTTACAACTTTAAAATCAAAAGAAAAAAATAGTGATTTCAAACATAAATAAATGAAGAAGTAAAAATATTTATTTTTATATCGTGAAAAGCAAAAAGGAGGGGGGGGGACCTGCAAGCATATTTCCTTTTTAAATAATTAAAATAAAATTGAGAAGAATCGTGCCAAAAGAACTGAGACAGTATAGAGTGGTACACATGCATTATTATTATTATTATTATTATTATTTATATACTAGCAGGCTACGCCCGCTTCGCTGGTCACTATTTTTAAATGAATCACAATAATTAATGAATTCTCAAAATTGCATTAATTTTTATCATGTGATAAAAAAAAAAAGAGAAAAAAATTTCTGATCGGGAAATATGTCGTACCGGGTCCCCACTGCCTTCGGCAGCGTAGACCCGGTACGACATTGTCTTAAATTTAATAAAAGAAATGGAAATTTCTGAAAATAAACAAATTTTATGAGAGAAATATGTCTATTTAAAAATTTTTAAACTATAAAAACTATATATCGAAAAAATCTCTGATTCATGAGTAAAAATATTTATATAATTAACATTTTTTAACTATGGAAAAGAATTTAAAGTTTCTAAAATATTTACGGCAACTTTTAATAAATTAAAATAAATGCAAAAGGCTTCACTTTTATAAAAGAAATGGAAACTTCTGAAGATAAATATGACTATTTAAAAATTTTTAAAACTATAAAAACTATATATATCGAAAGATTCTCTGATTGATACGTCAAAAGTCAAAACTAAATAAATATGTACATATATATTTCTTTTCAGAAAAAGAAAACAAAATGTATGTTTTAAATAAAAATTTAAACAAATAAATTAAAAAAAAAAAAAAAAAAAAAAAAATAGGTATTAGAGTCCTGCGCGGGTCGGGTTTTACCCGACCCGAACCCGACAGATGAATTTTAAATCAACCCGAAACCCGACCCGAACCCGATAAAAAAATTTCATCAACCCGAAACCCGACCCGAACCCGACAAAAAAATTTTCATCAACCCGAAAACCGACCCGAACCCGCAACAGAGAATTTTTTGCGACCCGAACCCGACCCGAAACCCGACTGATCTAACCCGAACCCGACCCGAAACCCGAAAAATAAATCAACATTACTTATTCATCTAAAAATCATTCAAAACAAGGTAAAATGATATAACATGATATAAAATAAAGTAAATTTTCATTGACACACAGTTGGTAAATTATAAAAAAAACTTGTATGTTGTGGGCACCACAAGACATTCTTCTACATTTTTCTGTCAAATTCACTAAGTGCGAATAATTTATTAAAACTATTATTAAAAAGTTTAAGTGATGAATGCAAATAATTTTCATCTTAGGGAAATCTAACACTAAATATCCAAAGAGAGACAGTTTTATCGTCTATAAATAACTTCTTAAACAATGCGTTTTTATAATGGTTATCTCCCATATCATGGTTCGTACAGTTATATGGCATAGAAATTGAGATATAGCCATCCTGTTAGCGAGGAAATTTGCAATATAAAAACGCCACCTATTGGCCGACAAGCATTCAGACTGAGTCAGCATGATGTCTCATAATCTCACCTTCTCACATATTAAGTTTTGTCTGATGGTACACAATAGAACATGAGATATAGCTTTCCTTGTAATCGTAGAAATCGCTGTGTAGCAGCGCCACCTGTTGAGCGGTTTACATCAAAAGATGACAGGCGCTAACATATATTAAATGGCACCTACATACAAATTTATATGAAGTTATGTGCAGTAGTTCTTGAGATATAGCCTTTTCTTAAATTGCGAAAATCGCTGTGTAGCAGCGCCACCTGTTGGCTGATAGGCATTCAAATTGAATCAGCATAATATCTCATATTGGTCTTCTCACATATCAAGTTTTGTTGGATTATACGCAACAGAACCTGAGATATAGCCTCCCCTGAAATTGCAGAAATCGCTGTATAGCAGTGCCACCCGTCGAGCGGTTGACACCAAAAGTTGATAGAATCTAATACTTTCTTCTACTAAATATATAAGAAAGAAAAAAAAACTTCCAAACTGCGAAATCTTTTCTATTTCCAGAATGCAAATGCGAGGTTATACTGTATTTGTATTTCTTTAATTTATATATTAACAACAGTCGAGAAAGATTTATAATACTTTTCTAATTTTCATACAATGTCTACAAAAGATACATATTAGTTCCGTTGAAGAAAAGAAAACAGATCCAGATACAAATACGGATGTATTTTTCTGGCGGATATCCGCGGATACGAATAGGGAGCTCCGGTACATGTCTGCCAACCAGTGGCCGAGCGGTTCTGCGCTCGAAGCTGGTAGATGGGAGATGTCGGGTTCGATCCCAGGTCGCGCTCATCGACCTAGACGTTCGGAGTTTTCCGTAGTTTCCTCCGAAACACGCGTAAATACGGGCTAGGAGAAGAAAGACTCAAACCCTTAGAAAGACTCAAACGGAGGGCAATCCCCCTATAAGCCTAGGACACATCTGGAGTCACTCGGCCTTAAATCCTCCAACCAACCAACCAACCAACCGATATATGTCTAGTATGTGCAGAATGTTTAAACAAGGGTGAAACTACCTAACATGCAACAACCCTGAAAACTGCTACTTGCATGTAGGTAAGGGGGATTTATTAATGCTATGATATGGCTGCCTATAATAAATTATATTAGAAGACTTCTTAGTACATTATAAAGCAAATTAAACATTCAAGATAAGAAATTTCTATAAAAGCAAATGAATTTAACATGAAATTCAGAGACAGCAAAATGTTCAAAAACCCTGAATTCAGGGGTAGCCCCTGAAAAGTTTCACCCCTGTTTAAATTAGTTACATAGTTGTAAACATGCCTATAAATTTATGTTTATAATTGTAAAAAATATTTTGAAAGGTGTTCTCAAGTCGACCCGACTTGTTGAAAACCAAACCCGACCCGAACCCGAACCCGACCCGCAAGAAAAAAAATTCAGTCAACCCGACCCGAACCCGACCCGCACGAAAAAAAGATCAGTCAACCCGACCCGAACCCGACCCGCAAGAGAAAAAATTCTGTCAACCCGACTCGAACCCGACCCGCGGGTCGGGTCGGGTTCGGGTAAAATCGGGTTACCCGACCCGATGCAGGACTCTAATAGGTATTAAAAATTGTGCTAAAAATAGGGAAGAGCTGCAGTATAAAATACTCGGCGAAATTTGAAATTTGGCACCGAAGTAGCTCGAAATTTCTTCGTCTAACTTACTCAGTTACCGTAGCAATTTAAGTCACCGCCAAAATTACTACAAAAATGTATAAGCCGTCAAGAGGTTCCTATATTAAAGCTATACCAAAGAAATTTTAAGAAATGAATATAATAATCGGTGCTAGTGAATGAAACCCAGTTACTGTGTGCCTTTACATGTAAGAATAGTGAAAATAAATCCTGTCGTACAAAACTAAATTTTGTTTTGTGCAGAATTTTATTTTTGAATAATTACAGTACAGAAAACACTCATAAAAATCATTTTTTTCCCCCCTGAATTTTATTGTATCGAAGTGATTATTTCTCATTGTGATTGTTTAGAAAAATGCACGTTAATCTTAGGACGGAAGACTATTAACTTCAATCTGGAGTTTTTGTAGATCAGCTTTGTGTAACACCAAAATAAATTAGAAATATCAGTCCTATCGTTACGAATTTGGTACAAAATGAACGAAGCTATTTTTCTTAGTCCAGGTGTGCAAACAGTTTCTCGACACGACAACTAGATTTTTGTTTTAAATTAACAAAAGTATGAAATTTAGGTGATAACACCTCATTTTAATTCATTTCTGTCATTTTAAAATGTACGTGGCCCAGTTTAACAGTCAAAAAATGAGATAAAAATTAAAATTTAAAAAAAAATTATAATTTACTGATTAAAATTAACAATCCTCCGTATATAACTAAATTCTGTCTTTGACAGAATTCTTAATTTTTAATTTTTTTTATCTCATTTTTTGACCGTAAAACTGAGCGAAGTATTTTTTAAAATGACTGAAATGAATTCAAATTAAGTGTTGCCAACTAAATTTCACACTTTATTTAATTTTTAAAAATCTAACTATCGTGTCGAAAAACTGTTTGCCCCCCTGGATTAAAAAAAATCTCTTCTTTCATTTGACACCTAATTTGTAACGATAGGACTGATATTTCTAACTTATTTTAGTGTTACACAAAACTGCTCTACAAAAGCTGGTGACAACGTTTTTACTCAGATTGAAAGTAATAGTCCTTCTAGTCCTTAAAAAAAAAATTCTCTGTCTTATGATTTTTGAATTTTTACTTCCGTTACCCGACTACAGTAGGTTATGGAAGCATTGTATTCGGTCCAAAAATTCGATATCGAGATTTCACCTGATTTACATCTTTTAATGTCTCTTGAGTCAAAAAAGTGTTTTTTGGCAATTAGTCAGTGTGTGTGTGGGGGGGGGGGGAATCTTCTATCATATCTCCGAAACTAATAAAGATACAGCTACGAAACTTCAGAATTAAGACAGAACTGGTGTACTGATGAATTTTCCAAATTTTGGTGAAAATTGGAAAACCGGAAGTGAGGTCGTAAGTTCGTATCTCAAAAACTGATCTAACCATTTTCTTCAAAGTTGCTACATAAACACTCTACTGGATGTCCTTTCAAATCATGTAGTTGGTTAGTTCAGGAAAATTGACAGGCGTCCTGTATAAATAGCTGAATTTCAGGTACTGCGAGTGGATTCCTTTCAAAACGGCTGCATGGATTTTTTTCAAATTTTCAATATTAACCCTCTTTTAAATGTAATTGTTGTCATCCGGTCAACAAGTTTTGGTAAAAATCGGTGTCTCAAAAACGGCTCTAACGATTTTCTTGAAAACTGTTGCATAAACCCATTTTAGATATCCATTCTCATGCTTTAAGTGGTTATTACAAGAAATTTAATAATCATCGTGATCACATAAACCAGTTTTAGATCTCGGAAATTGGTTAAAATAAAAAAAAACCTGTAGCAATATTTTTTTTTTTCTTCATTGCTATGTAAACTCTATTTTATGCAGAAACTCTATTTACAGAAAGCATGCAGATAGCTCGACCTGCGGCTTATTTCTGTCGAGCTATCTGCATGATAGACCAGATGTTTCTGCCTAAAGGTTGTCTGAGTGAGTAATGCCGACCGGTTGTCGGCCTGGATAGCTCAATTGGTAGAGCCTTGACCTTGTAAGTGAAAGATCCGGGGTTCGACTCCCGGTCCAGGCATTATTTTCACTCAGTCGGAAAAATAAATTTCAATAAACATGATTTTCTTCGAAATCAATTGATTGTGTGATTTTAATATATTGTATTTCTTTCTCCCATTATTTAATGGTGTTTTCCATTACCTGCGGCTTATTTCTGTCGAGCTATCTGCATGATAGACCAGATGTTTCTGCCTAAAGGTTGTCTGAGTGAGTAATGCCGATCAGTTGTCGGCCTGGATAGCTCAATTAGTAGAGCCTTGACCTTGGAAGTCAAAGATCCGGGGTTCGACTCCCGGTTCAGGCATTATTTTCACTCAGTCGCAAAAATAAATTTCAATAAATATGATTTTCTTCCCAATCAATTGATTGTGTGATTTTAATATATTGTAATGTTTATAGAGTCCAACGAGCTATTTTTGGCCCTTTATTCAAAGTATTTTTAATCTTTCATGTGTGAAGTTTGAAGATTTCATAGTATTCTAGAAAACCAAATAACGCTTTTCTATATATTTTTTAAATAATAGCATAGGTCTTTTATAAAAAGATATTAAAAAATCACTTTGTGCATGTTTTTGTAATATGATTTTCTTTCTTTTTTTTTTTTTTTTTTTTTTTTTCTGAAACTATTTCTAAACAACCTTGAATTATTTATAGCAAATGTATTATGATTTGTAGATACTGAAATGTTTTCATTTTACTTGAGATTTTGAAAATAATAATAATAATAATAAAAATAAATTTTGAAAATTTTGTAAAATTTTATTATTCAAATGTAAAAGTATTTTTTTTTTAATAAATTGTTAACGCATTTGTATTGTAATATTCAAATAGATTCATAGTATATTTGAACTAGAATAACAAAAAAAAAAAAAAAAAAAAAAAAAAGAATTAGCGAAGCTCGAGCATTTAAAATAATTAAAGATATTACAATTTTTAAATTTACTTTTTTGCTTTTGATAAGTTCGAAGACATTTTATTATACTTATTACTATTACATTTTAACTTTAACGGTTGCTTAATCCCTTCGAAGGTAATTCTTTCATTCTGTATATCAAATGCTATTGCTCAGAATTACTTATGATAGTTGAATAAAGGTGTTACTAAATTTGGCGACAATGTTTACAGCACTTAGGAGCGTCTGGGCTGGCAAAGGGTTAAATTTAGAAAAGCAGATTTTAATCTAAGTTATAAAGTAATAAATGTTTGCCATGTAGGATTAAATCATTTTTTTTATATTTCGAAAAAAAAAAAGTAATAATTTATTCGTCACATTTCTTACACCTCACAATCAAATTATAATTTATTTATTTATTTATTTATTATTATTATTTAATTCATATTCACATTTAGCAATGATTACTATTCAATTTAATTATTTTTATTTATTTAATTGTATTTATAGAAATAATATTGTTATATAGTGAAAATAATTAAACTTATTATTTTAATTATAAATGTAATTAAAATTTATTTTTATTTATACATTTATAATACAATTAATAGCAGTATAATTGTAATTTTTTGCACATGCAATTTTATTATCAGAAAGCAAAATCTAGAAAAAACGTGTAATCATGTCTCACTAATACATAGTGCCAATACTAAAATGTTTAATAGAAGCTGGTATATAGTTATCTGTAAAATTACACTTCTTGAATAAAAGCAGAGCTACTTGTTGTTCCATAAAAAACCAAATTGAAATGTCCGCATAAGATACTGACGGTAGTGGGGACCTTGGCAACGCAGTACCGGCGAGGAACACTGTCGAATGTAGCGAATACCTGAAGCAAAATTTATTTTTGTATTTTATTTTATTTTATTTTATTTTTAGTACGATAGGACTATTTGTTTCAGACACCGATTTTGTGCTGTCGCCTTTTATTTTATTACACCTTGATATGTATATTAAGATTTAGATAATATTTAATTTAGAAAATAAAAAGTGCGCATGTAGATTGAAATTAAAAAGTACTGGATATTTTAATTTCAATTTATAGAGATGTCAACGATATTGAAAAAAACTATTTTGGCCATTTTCTTTCGTTTAATAAACAGAATGAAAAACGGATAATATTTTATCTGGAGATATTTTGTCTATTTAGACCAATAATTCCCCCCCTCTCCTCTGGCATTAAGTTAAAAAAATAATGAAATAAAATTGAAAAAATTCTGCTAAAGCAATGGAGCAGTTTGAACCTCTTGGCAAAATTTGAAATTTATCACCAAAATAGCTCGGTCGCTTCTCACCAAGATGTTTACTTACGTAATTGCGATACCCATTTTAGTTTATCGTCAAAATGAAAACAAAAATATAAAAACTGCCAAGGGGCTCCTGTGCTAAAGCTGTACTAAATTAATTTTAAGAAATGAATATAGTAACCGTTGCTAGGGAATGAAAGAGTTCCTGCATGTCTTTATATGAAAAATGTGACTAAAATAAGTTTTTCTAGATTAGAAACACATCTGACTTATCCTCTTTTTATCGAAGATTACTTTTCATTGCTAACCTTCACTTCGTCCGTGAGAAAATATGGCAGAAACGTGATTTTCTTAGAAACTACTTGAATGATTTTGATAAAAATTCAGATTTAGGGATATTTTGAGTTTACAATTTAACCTGAATTGTGCTCTTCTTCAGTAAAATTAGCGTTCACGGGAAACCCGCGTTTTGCCAGGGGGAAAAAAAAAGTAGATAAGACTGCGTTTTCTTCGAAAATACTTGAAAGTTTAGAAAAAAAGATGGAGTTTGTGTTTTTTCGACAATATTTTGATATTAAATATTTTGATCTTCAGGAATTATCGTTCACTGGTAATTCGCACTAAATCCGGAAAAAATATGACAGAAATTTGGTTTTGTTGGAAATCGCTAGAACAATTTAAATAAATATATATATATAATATATAGATAGTGTTAGAGATTTTTCTGTGACGTAAAATATATCTGATTATTAGGTAACAGATTTAAATATTAGTAAACACAAAACCTAGAAAAATATTTTCTAGGAAATTGCTAGATTTAGGAGTTTCCGATGATAGTTCGATTTGAATTTGTCTTATCTCCATGAAAATTAGATTTCACTGGTAGCCAGCGCTCCCCCGAAACAAATATACATATATATATATATATATATATATATCATATATATTGGGGGGGGGGAGAGGGGGTTGGGGGTTTTAGTTCATTTTATTCATTGATAATTTATTCCTATATTTAAGTTTTGCATTTCCTTTTGTAGCAATTCTGCGCATTGGCTTGCAATTCTCTTTTTTTGTTTTTCTTATCTGTAAACTCATAAATTCGTTAAAATAGTTACCTTTATATATATAAATAATACACTTCCGAAAACGAATCATTGTATTACACTATGAATATTTTTTACAATGAAACCAAGTAAACTGTAATTCAGGTACTGAATATAAAAAGAGAAAAACCTGTTTCAGGATATTAAAATGCTTTACATTAATATTTAATTAAAACACTGTTTTATGCAGAATATTCGGTTAGTTCATAAATAATAACAATAATAACAATAATAATAAAGCTGCTGATTTAACAAATAATTGTCATTATTTTATTCTAACAATAATGTCTTTTATTATTAATTTTAAGATTCCTATGAAAAAAAATCGTCATCTAAAAGATATAATTTAAATTGAAAAAATAAAAAGTTTTTATGCGAAGTTCTGTTTAGCCAAGCAGTATTTTAACTGATTTTACAAATTATCAACAGCTCTTCTTGAACATTTTTCACTATTCTATTCTTTTGTTATCAACCCTCTCTTTCAACAAAGAAGCATATCAACTGTCAGCTTACCTTATCGTCATTGTCCGCCCCTTGTCAATCCGTGTTGGTAAAAGGGGGAAGGGTCAGTTACAAGTTTCCGTCTCTAACGATTTTGGAGTAGTTATTTAGAGTTACAAGAATCAGGTTCGCACGATTTAGAGAGAGATTTCTTACATTACAAGAATCAGTCTCAAACCGTTTCGAGGGAGTTTGTTCGTGTTACAAAATTCCGGTTCAAACGCTGAGAGGGTTAATAATCATCTTTCTCAAAACTTGTCTCAAAGAAGGTTTTATTCGTAAGCCTTTCAAATGTTGATATGCTCACAGTGCAGTTAAAAAATTGTTGTTGTTCTAAAAAAAAAACTTGATAAACAAGGATTGATCTTCTCTAAAGGTTTGACAAAAATTTATTATTATTTTTTTTAAACGCTCGAAACATCTTTTCTACGTTGCATGTAAAGTGCCATCTAATGGTTGCTTGTTTGTTTGTCCGGTACAAATCTTGCAATCGAATTTTAACTAACTGATATCCATCAGTGTCCTCATATTAAATAAAACATCTGAATTAACTTATTTTCCTTCAAGAAAGCATTTAAAACTTACCTTTTTCTATTTTGTTAAATCCTTTTTCATATTTAAAACTACTTTGCTTTTGTCTTACAAACATCGTTTTTCTGTTTACTATATCGGCGTTGCCATTTCCAGACTGCATAATCTTTTCTATTTGTGCTGTTGCCACTCCTTCTAAATTGTTATTATAAATTGTGTTTTGATTTTTACCACCGGATGTCGTGGCGCGGCAGTCAATGTTATTATGCAGATCAACTTGTGTAGGGTAGTATATAAGGCCGTGATGTTTGAAGATACTTCAGTTTCAGCTGAGTTCAGTTCTAGTTTCAATGAGCTCCAGCTAGTTTTGGCTTGGAGTCCCGGTTCCGGTGAATAGCTGCTGGCGGCTGTTCTGAACTATGAATATAAATTGTGGACTACTCATGTTTTATATGCTGAACTCAAATTTAAATATAAAGTAAATCGATTGTTGAATTGTTCTGTTAAGTTTAATAGTTTCATGATGTTGAATATTGTTTACAATTGTTAAGTTTAGAAACTTTTTTTTCAATTTACAATATTTTTCTTCAGAAGTTTAAATGAATAGTTTTTTCCGTGAGGACTTATTTTTGTAATGCCAAGTTTTTTGAACTTTATTTAATTTTCTGAAATCATTGGTCATGTGGCGACCATGAATTGACTTTGATCATTTACTAAGAGAAAGTTAAGTTTAACTGAGGTCCCTCTAGCTATTCTATTCATTGGTCATGCGGCGACCATGAAGTTTGGGATCGAGTGCTTCAATTCTATAGCATTCGCTGGTCATTGGGCGACCGCAATCTTCGTTAAATGTATTGATTTTCTTGATCTTCTATTAGTTTTGTTTCCTCTTCAATATGATTTCTACGTTACGTTACGTGATGTGTGGTTAGACATTCTTCAATAAAAATGGTGAAATGCTTGTGACAGTGTGATGTAATGTTTCCTCATCCATTTTCCACATTGGTCATGTGGCAACCATGTAAATTGACTTAAGTGTTATACCAAAGACTTTTTCAATGTGCCTACAAGTAGCGTTAATGTATTAAATGAAGAGGTAATATAGTTTTTGAATTGTTGTTAAAAAATAATTTTGTTATACTGAATTTAAAAAATTGTTATATCTTTATATTAAATCATTTTGTAGTTACTGTTATAATTGTTTTGAATTTATTATATCTTCATGAATAAATTTGTTTTTCGTTTTAAATATTTTTGCATTTACTGAGTCTAACACTTTTTCATACTAGTCAAATTAGTTTAATTAAAATCCTCTTAACTTAAATAATTCTATTGCAGTTTTTATCTGCTTAATATAAATTTATTCAAGATAGACCTTAAAGTGTAACACTAACTTCCCTACTAACTAGACATTTGAAACTTTCACAGTAACTCAGAACCCGGTGGCAACACAATACTTCGAAGTCCATTTTTCAAATTTTTGATTAGTTTTCTTATAATTAATTAAAATATGAAAATAATAAACTCCTAATAGCATTAAAATAGCCATTAAAATATTAGCTATAATTTAATTGTTGCCAAAAAAAATTTACGAGTTCATTTTCTTTCAACATCAGGGATTAATCCAGCTTTTTAAAAATGGTACTCCACTTGTGAATTTATAAAATAATTTGTGAAAACATCAAGTAAGTTTATGAAAATTAATGATACTTCAGAACAAATAACTAAAATACGTAAAGCAGTTTTTTTTTTTTTTTTTTTTTTTTTTAAATACATTTAAAAAATAAAATGAAACAGTTTTAAAAATAAATATATATATGGGCGAGTTAAGTTGTTTCTTATGTGTAAGATAAGTAGGTGTTTACTTAGATATTTATCATTGTCTCCAGTAAATATTCAAATTGAGGGTATTTTCTGTGTTCGATGCAGTGAAGCTTATAAAATATTTTAGTTTGCAGTTATATTGCTGAGAATTGACTTTGTGAAGGTACCTCTTTGCTGAAAGTTGAATTTGTGAAAGTACCTCATTGCTAAAAATTGACTTTCTGAAAGTGCCTCAATGCGGCACTAAATTTGTTCTGGATTAACCTCTGGACATAAAAATAAATACATTTAATTAAACGTGAACATTAAAAAATTATAAAAAGTTAAATTATGCACATCGATAAGAGCTCTATGGTTCATCAGAAATTTTAAAACATGGTATATAAAAAGTTTTTTTATCTGATTATTTTTTCCATAAATTATATAAATTACATATAAGGAATAGTAAGTATCTGTTGTATTCCTCTCAGATATTTATGCAATAAGATAGATAAGAATTTTTTTTGTTTTATAGGTCTATACATTATTATTTATTAAAAAAAAAAAAGAAAGAAATTAAAAGAATGCCCCTTGTTATTTAGAAACTTTTGGAGAGAGGGGAAAGAAAAAAAAAAACTACACAGCATATGCAAAATGAATGTAAATTAACAAAATTTACATTTACAGTCTCAACGAGTTGTTAAAATATGCTTTAATTTCGCCACTAATCAATAAAATTCCCATCTTTTTTCGAAGCCAATTCTCAAAATGTGCAATATTTTTACAATTGATTGCCAAAATACGTAATTTTTTTTTTGTTGTTAATCAAAATTTTCTCTGTTTTTGAAACTCAAATACTCAATTACTTTGCCGATAATAGACGAAATTTGTGCTTTTTTCTCAAAGGTGAATGCTGAAATATGCAATAATTTTGCAGCCGAATTCGGAAATACGGGATTCTTCTCACTGCTAACTGTCAATTTTTTATAATCAAAATTTACATTTAGTCACAACTAATTCCTAAATTCTGCTATTACTTCACCGCTAAGTAATAAAATTCACGTTTTTTTTTTTTCCTTTCCCCAAAGCTCTTCTTGAAATTCACGATATTTTTGTGGCCGATTGCTATTATTTCGCCCCTAGTCTATGAAATTCATATTCTTTACAAAGTTGAATCTCAAATTCTCAATTATTTTGCGCTAATCGATGAAATTTGTGCTTTTTTTCAAATCTGAATCCCGAAATACGGAATAAATTTACGGCTTAATTCGGAAATACAGATCATTTCAGTACTAACTGTTAAAAAGTTATGCTTAAACGTATCTAATTGCTAAAATATGATATTATTTTGGTATTAATTGATAAAATTTGCACTTTTTTCAAAGGTGATTTCCGAAAATCATTGTGTTTTGTAGCTGATTGTTGAAACATGCAATCCTTTCACCGACACCGCTAATTAATAAAGTTACTTTAATCCCCCAATTATTTACTGAAATAGGTTTTATTTCATGTTATTCTGTGAAATCCGTGCTTTTTTTTCAAAGATGATTTCCAATGTGCACAATAAGTTAGCCGAAATACGGAATCATTTTACTGCTAATTTTTTTTAATTTATGTAGTCGCATTAATTGCTAATAAAGGTTATTATTTTACCATCAATTGTTAAATTTTGTATACTTTTCAAAAATGAATACAAATATGCGATTGTTTCACAAAAAATAAGGGAATTGCTTTTTTATGAGTGATTGCCGAAATACGCGATACGAAAGTCTATCGAAATATGGGGTTGTTTCGGCAGTGAAATTTACATTTAATCATCTAAATTATATGCTGAAATAAGCCATTAATTCACTACAAAACAACATTATATTCTTGCAGTTGGTTGTCAAAATATACCGCTCTACGGCATGTTAACAAAATTTACCTTTATTATGGCTAATTTCTCAAATAAACGATTGTTTCAAGACTTCACTAAATAAAGATAGGCAACTAATTTTGCTGCTATAATTGACAAAATTTGTGCTATTTCAGGATACCACAAATCTATACATATAATAAAGTAAGATATTTGAGTGTGTGTGTCATTGTGTATGTATGTCCGGAGCATTTTAGGAAAACGACTGATCACAGAGCTATACATAAATTTGCATGGAGGTTCGTAATGACCGCTCTTAATGCACCTCGAAACCTGATTTTCGAGTTTTTGATTAGTTTCCATTTAATTAGAAGTTTTTTCTTTATTGAAATTGGATTATTTCATGGTGTTTCTGTGTTACGCTAAAAAACAAGTCGTTTCCATTTGAAAGTAAATGTGAGGTATTCCTTATGTTGGTCAATGGCTCAGTCGGTTAAAGCAACAAGTTATTAGTGTGATGATCATTGGTTCGATACTCGGTGGCGGATGTGTTACTTTTTTTGCAGATAATTAATAGATAAGATGTCAATTGTAAAAGAAAACATTTCATTGTCTACGCAGTATCCTAAATAATTCTGATTCGATTTTTTAAAACCTTTCTTTTTCTTTTACTTAATTTAATTTTTTAACCTTGCTAACAAACAAGTAAGTAACAAGTAAGTGCTAAGTAACAAGTAAGTAACAAACCTTACTTGTTAGCTCCAATGGAGCTAACAAGTAAGGTTTTTACTTATATTAGCTTTCTTTTAGTTACTAAAATGCACAAAATAAAAATTTAAGTGGGAAAAAAAACACTGGTGCCCTAAAAATCATAAATATTTATTCTTGAAGAGATATGGCTATAAAAAAAAAAAAAAAAAAAAAAAAAAAAAAACATGTCATCAATAAGTAAATTTTAAAGAAAAATGTATATGTTTCACTTTTGCAAGAGATGAAATATTTTAACTAATCAAATATTTTAAAAAGCATTCGAGAACATTTGAGATTCTTTTTATGTTTGTTAGATTTTTGATTTATGTATATTTTTTTAATTAATTAAAGTATAAAAATAATTTCCTTATAATAGCTTGAATATTACCCATTTAAATTTAATTGTTGCCAAAAAAGTTTTCCAGCCCATTGTTTTCGACAAAAAATGAAATATATTTTCATGCGAGTAATGCACTTTTGCTACTGAATAATGAAACAAAAATATTTAATAGATGTTGAGATACAGTCATCTTTGAAATCGTAGTTCCTAATAATAACAAATCTACCTTTCACCGATAAATACCCAAATTGAAATACCCGGAATAGACCTTTCTATGGGCAATGGTAACTTGGACACCATGTAGTGCGGGCGGAAAAAGACCTGCCATATGCAGTAGGTACCCGAAGCAACGTTTAGGACAATTTCAATGTAGGTAATTTTTCTTTATATTTTTCTTTTGAATTTATAATTATAATGTGATGTAAAAAATAGACAGTGATTCAATTCTTTTGAAAAATCATTTAAATATAATGACCAGCGAAGCGGGCGTAACCTGCTAAGTATTAAATACATATATTGAGTCAAAAATCAGCGATTTTCTACTTTTTTATGAAATATGCATAATTTGTGTGTCATTTCTAAAATATATGCAATTTTCTCGTCCGAGTATTTAAAAAAAAATTTTGTCAAATGTCTGTTTTATGTTCGCTGATTTCTTAAAAAAAAAAAAAAATTAGTTTTATAGCAAAAAAAATAAATAATAATAATAATGATAATGATAGCGAACATAAACTGTCAGAGAAACAGCGGCTAACAATCTTTTTCGCCAGCCACGCAATGAAACAGGCTGACGATTCATAGATCACATGACATCCAGAAGTTACTTATGGATTTTTCAGACCGCGTTTGTGCAAAAGATGTGAAGTGAAGTGAAGTCTGATGTCACATCGTATAAAATTCATTATAAAGGTATGTTCAACAGCGAAAACGGCAAAATATCTTTAAAAAATAACAATATGGGAATGTACAGGGCATGTTTTCATTTGAAAAAAGTGAAGGGTGCATTTTCACTTGGAAAAAAAAAAAAAAGCCAGGGCGCGGTACCGTCTGAAAAATGCATAACATGAACATTATCAATTAATGATTTTAAGTTCTCACTTTCTCTATAGCAAATATTCCACTGAAAACATGTCACTTTATGACTTTTGTTTATTGGTAATGAGGTGCTTTGCTTATTGAAACCACAGCCTGTCTTTTGTGTTCCTATGTGTGATTCAGCTGAAGTAGAACTTGTGCTCAAACTGCAGGAAGAAAAGAAAGGTGGAAAAATATTATGAAAGCAGTGTAAAAGTTGCTATTCCTAAGGAAAACGTAAATATACCATTTATGGTTGCAAAGTTTGTGACTGTTTACCTGGCTATTGCTTAGATTGTGCAAAGGTGACCCACAGATAAAATGTTAAAAAATATTGTTTACAGTAATAATAACATTCTAAATAATCCATAATAAATCATTTGTATTAAATATTTGTTGGTGATAAAATGTTATGCAAAAATAATGCATTTGGTCAGTTATTCTGTATTTAATTTTACACATTACACGCCAGTGCGTAATGTGGCATTAAACAGAAAATTTTACATCTAGTGCCTACTACGCGCTGGCGTGTAGTCAAATTATTCTATCTGAAAAGGTCTGAATATTAGTAATCAGTTTGATGCACATATAATTTTTTTTTTTTACCACTTTTCAATCATTATTTGTTATGAGTAAATGGCCTTCCAAGAAAATCCATTTCTGTGGTGAGGCAATAACTATCAACACATCCTCACTTGACCAGCAGTGAATGTGTTAAACACTTTGAACTTTTTTTCTTTTTCCTTTTCAGTTGTCTCTTTATTTATTAAGTATCAAAGTTTTTATTTAACAGCCCTCTTCACTTATCGTTGCCGGAAGTCCGAGCCAATGTTATTCTATGGGGAAATTTTCTTTACAAATAACTTATTAACTAATACATATTTTTAAATTCTGTTTTCACATTCAGAAAATTCCCAACTGTTAAATTGACGGACCTTTTTTAAAAATGTATTTTAAAATTTTTAATATTTTATTTTGAAATTGCAAAATGAAAAAAATTCACATGTTGAAAATTCGTATTTTGCAGCTTCAAAATAAAATATAAAAAATATTTTTTTAAAAAAGGTCCGTCAATTTAACAGCTGGAAATTTTCATAATGTGAAAACAGAATTTAAAAATATGTATTAGTTAATAAGTTATTTGTAAAGAAAAATTTCCCATACAATAACATTAGCTTCGGCTTTCGGCGGCGGTGAGTGAAGAGGGCCCTTAAGAATGATTCCCACCCTGTTATGATTTCATTGTTGACATTGACGATAGTTATTTAAAGCTTGTTTCCATTTTATTAAATAAGGCTTTTTTAATGTCATGTTATTAAATATTTATTGTTTTTATCCTTAAAGCTTATCAATATTGGATCATCTTACAACTATGGCAATGAAGATCATGCTGAATTTTTGTGTGTTGTGTCTAGAGAATATCCTGGGACATCCTGCATTTCTTCAGATTTTGAACCTACTGATCGAGCCAAAGTAAAATACTTTATTACTATTAGTTGCCCATTGAACTGACCTTTGAAATTAAAATACATTACTTTTAGATTTTCTAAAGTTATAATCAGTTTATTACTTTTATGTACCGTATTTTATGGAAGAAACGCCGCACCCGGCGTAAACGCCGCATTCTCAAAAGTGAGCTTAATAAACCGGAAAATCATCATAAACGCCGCACCTGGCGTAAACGCCGCACGGCCGATAATGAGCTTAATCAACAAAAACAAACATTGTAAATGCCGCGATTTTAATTAAATAAGTAATCATTCATTAAAATAATAATAAATAAACCTTAATTAAATTTTAAAGTGTTTAAAAAAACTTACTTCTATTTTTTTATTTAATTGAGGAGACATCGGTTGGATTTATTTATCCATCCAGAGCGCGGGACGCGGACCCTTCTCCTCGTGGCGCTCCACGGTTTTTTAAGTGGTCGGTGCCACTGAGCACGCTTTTTTTTGTGGGTCGCATCCACATTAAAAATGAAGTTTACTCAAAACCATCGAAATCACTGGTCTCGCTGTCCGATTGAAAAAGCCGAAGCACTTCTTCGTCTAAACCAGCATCTTCATCTTCCTCCTCCTCATCTGAAACGTGTGTGGTGGTTTGTTCAGGGATGATTCCCGCCTGGGAGAAGCCTGATTTCACCGTACTTGTGGATACCTCCTTCCACGCTTGAGACACCCACTTAGCGACATCTTCATACGACGCTCTTTTCATCTTTCCACCTTTTGTGTAAGAGTGACTTTCTTTAGCCATCCAATTTTCCCATTCTTTCCTCACGTAGCCTTTAAAACTTTTATTGATGGTTAAATCAAGTGGCTGTAGAATCTTCGTCATTCCTCCTGGAATAATTGAAAGGGTGGCTGCAGCTTTTTTCGCCGCCACTTTAATGGAATCCAGTAGATGGGCTCGCATGGAATCCATGATGAGAATTCCTTTCGGCTGGAAAAAGGCTCCCTTTCTCTTACACCAGACTTCCTTTATCCAGTCCAGCATTATCTCTTCGTTCATCCACCCTTTCTCATTACATCTAATCACAACATCTGACGGGAAATTTTGCTTCGGCAAGGTTTTTCTTTTAAATATGAGCAATGGCTTCAACTTTTCTCCATTAGCCGCACAAGCGAGGACACATGTAAAATTCGTTTTCTCGTGACCGGACGTGACGATGGAAACAGTCTTGTCCCCAGTTGTGTTGACTGTTCGGCTGGGAGGGCAATCAAAAGAGAGAGGAACTTCATCCATATTTATAAGATGCGATTCCGTAAATTTCCCTTCCGCTATGGTTTTCTTCAAATAGTGGAGAAAGGCACTTTTCTTTTCTTCCCAATCTTCCGGGAGACTCTGCCCTACTGTTGTTTTCGCCCGGACGGACAATTTCTTCCGGGCCATAAATCTGAAACACCAGTTCGGATTTCCATTAAAATTGGAAATCCCCATGTTCGCTGCAATATTCTTCGCTTGAAGACGAATCTTCACGGTGGACACGGGAAGTCCCTTTTCTCGCTGCTCGAGAATCCACTTGTGGAGATCATCTTCCAGCTGGGGCCAATGTGCTGTACCGCTCCTTCTAGCACGCTTTGTTTTAGGCATGCATGCCAGCACATCTTTTTCAGAGCGCCAACGACGAACGCATCTCTCATCCACACCAAACTCACGTGCTGCTGCACGATTCCCGATACTCTCGGCTTTTTCTACAACTTGAAGCTTAAAAGCAGCCGTATAACTCATATGTCGCTTGGGAGCCATCTTAGAAATACTACTTATCAAAAAAAAAAAGTACTAAAGCAAAATTAGTAATCAAAAACGTAGAACTGAAATTCACACAAGGCAAATGGCAAAGTACGCTAAGCAGAAATACGAATATAAATGATCCGCTTGCTCAGTGACGTCAGATTGAGAGATGTTGTTGCCATTCCAAAGACTAAAAAAATATAGTTAACGCTGGTGTTAAGGTGATTCGTTCAGGAGTCCGAATCGTTCATATCATGCTATCAGCCAATCAGAGCTTTAGTTTTGTCTTATTGTAAATGCGCAAGTATGCATAGACCATGGAGCACCTCCATGGCATAGATTGAGTGTTGTCATAAATATAAAAAGAAAAAAAACGGAAAGAGCTAAAAATCGTGATATGTAGTGCAATTTTTATTTTTAACAGCGCAAATATTAAAATATAGCGCAATCTTTAAAATTTTTAGTTTGGTGTGCTCAAAAAAAGCATGATTCGCTGCTTGTAGCGCAGTTTGGCAACACTGTACTGATTTTGCCAAAACGGGACCGAACCATTTTTCTGAGGAGGTGGGATGGCTTTCTCTAGAACGAGAAATGTTCAAAAGCACATTACAAAAAGTAAACATTGGCGTAATTACACGGAATTAAAAACAAATACAATTTTCTTGAATGTTTACAGCGTATTTCTTAACGACTTCGTCTATTTAAGATAAAAAAATATCGTAAACGCCGCACTGGCGTAAGCGCCGCACTTATTTTTTTTATACTTTTTTACTCGTAAACGCCGCGGCGTTTCTTCCATAAAATACGGTACTGATTCTTTAATTTTAATTTTATTTTTTGGAAAATTTCTCATTTATTTTACAAATCAGCATTAATTTTTACACTCAGTTCTTCAATGTTAGCATTTATGACATGAGTGGCATATTATTTATCAGGGAAAGTACTAAAAGAATATTGTTCTTTAGTATCTTTTTCTTAAAAAAAAAAAAAAAAAAAAAAAAAAAAAATTACTTAAAAGAGAAAATTCTTGATTAATTTTAAAAATTACCAAAATATGTCCTTTTTAAACCCAAATTTAATATCAGTATTTGAAACGTAGGTGGAATAAAGAACAATATTTGTGAGTATAAAATAATATGTAGATGACATATAAATATTGATTTTATCAGTTCTTTTGTGTTGCCATTTTTTAAAAAATAGATCACCACTTCCCGAGTGGCTATTGTGAACAAATGGAAAGATGGAATTCACATTTTTAATTGTTTGAAAACTGACTGTATATATATATATATATATATATATTACAAAAACATATTTACTATAATAACAATGCTATCAAATCATTGTCATTACAAAGTCTCATTAGAATAATTATAATATTCCTTAAATGACTAATTATTGAACATAAAATGCTGATAAAAATCAAATCTATTAAAATAACAATATTACACAACTAATTAAAAGTATAATTTTGATAAATTACAATATTACAAATTACTGAAAATTTCTATAAATTTTTATGAAATTACTATCAAATAATCATGTTTTTACTTGTTTCTTTCTAAGATTATGGCATTAACACCAAATGTAAAAAAGCCAAGGAAAGAGCCTCTTATTTCCAGCATGTCTTGTAGGGGGAATATGTACTCATGTCTCCTATAGTATCTTTTTATTTCAGATAATATTTATTTCAGTGCAAAAAAGTTCAATATCAAAAGAAAAATACATTTTAATGCTTTTCAACCTAAATTTGATCTCTGAATTTGTGTCCTGTTTGTTAGTGTCATGTCTGTTACTTTGTGTCACGTGTGTTACCATTAATATTTCTTCTTTTAAAAACTTAAAAAAAACAAAAACATATTACTACAATTAGAGTTAGATATAAATTCTTTTTGTCTAGAATATGTGATGATGATGCACATTCAGCTCTAACTGTGTTTTATTGTGTTTTATGGTAAAAAGATACTTATAAAAATTCAATCTTAGTAACAGACATGACAAGCAAAAATATAAAAAATATACGAGGGTTGTAAATTAAATAGTGGCAACTTAACCTTGAAACTCGCAGAAGGGCGGGCATGCGCAAATAGGATATGGGAGCAGTGAGGTGGCGCTCTTGTCGATGTGTAGAGTGCAAAAAACAGTCGATCTGCTAAGAAGTGTAGTTGTTGTGTGGCGTTAAAGTGAGAAGTTTCGTTTCCATCGCTCTAAAGCATGTTTGCTGTTGCAGAACCGCAGTCTCATTCCGACCCGAACGAAGTGCTTGAACCCATCGTGCTACTGTCTTATACAGTAAAGCATTTGCGTCACAGGCTTCCACTAATCCTCGATAGCATTCTGTTGCATTTTTGCCACAGGCAACTTCGATTTTAAGCCACGACCGCTGATCACCTTTTGAAAACATGCTTTAGAGCGATGGAAACGAAACTCCTCACTTTAACACCACACAACAACTACCCTTCTTAGCAGATCGACTGTTTTTTGCACTCTACACATCGACAACAGTGCCACCTCACCGCTCACATATCCTATTTGCACATGCCCACCCTTCTGCGAGTTTCAAGGTTAAGTTGCCACTATTTAATTTACAACCCTCGTATAAAGAATTATTTTTAAATTTAAAAGACTTTACTACAAAGATAAAAAGACTAAATACTTAGATTAATAATCATTTACTTTATTTAGTATTGAAATTAAAAGCAATAATTTGAAGGAAAAAGTCCGGTAACAGACATGACAAATTTCATCATATCTGACGAGAAAAAAATCAATAAAAATATATATAAAAGAAAGAAATGTATAAAAAATATTCAAACAGTGTACAGAAACAATGTCTGTTTTATAATGTGAAAAAAAATTATTAATTTATTCAACTTTTTTTTTTTTTTTTAACTTCAATTTCTAAATGACACTGAATTTTGAAAATGACTGATATATGCGGACATGTTGTTTTTCAGCCTTTTTAAGCTTGAAAATTATTTTTCTTGGGATCAATGCACATCTGCATTAAAACTTTTTGGACATGTGTAATGTTGGAGGGGGGGGGGGGGCAGCTTGAATTTGTGCAATATATCATTAGCAATTTCTATGTGATTAGCTTTCAAGAAATGTCCAATTCAAATTTAGAGAAAATGGAAAAGAAATAGCACTTCAACTGCATTTACCTAATGAACTTGAACTATATTATTTTGCTAATCAATTGCCCCAGCAAACAATGCTTCTGTAGAATAAACTTATTTTCAAGTATATGTAATTAGTTTGTCTGTTTTTTAAGCACTTACAACTATTTTAATTATAATTAATATGATATTCAATATAAGATTTATTGTTCTGATTTTGTTTATTGTGTGTACATGTATGCAATCAGATTTAACATTATTTTTATTATTGAAAAATTTATATTGTGTCAGTAGCCTGATATCACTTTTGAGATGGGAGGAGGGGGGCCATGAAATGTTCAGCCCTTTTTTCTGTAAGCTTGTACCATGTTTGTATATGTATTAAAAATTAAACTAAAATATATCTTCAAATATTCGCACACAGAGATATAATTAATAACTTCTTTAAATTATTTAACTAGTTTCTTGCTTTTTCTTATGTACAAGGTCTGATAGAAAAAATACGTTTAAAATTTTTTTATACTAGCAACAGCTGATGCTACATCCATTTGAAATAATATGTTCAATAGTCTGATTAGTTGACATAATCTGTATCAAATTTGAACAAGTTGTAACTTGTCTGTCAGCTTCCAGAGCAGGAATAGTGAGATCGTGTTTATGGTATCTGTCGCACATCATGAATTTTGAGCAACACGCTAACATTAAATTTTGTTTTAAGTTGTAAAAAAGTGCCAAAGAAGCTCATGAAATGTTAAAATCAGTGTATGGCAATAATGTGGTCACTCTGAAGACTGCTTATAAGTGGTATGATTGATTCAAAAGCGGAAATGAGTCGATTAAAGACGAGCAATGGTCAGGACGTCCTTCGACTTCAAAAACAAATGAAAATGTGCAAAAAGTGGCAAAAATGATTCATACAAACCAACGATTGACTATTCGGGAGCTTGTTGAGGAACTGGACATCTCCTATGGGTCTGTACAAAACATTTTGATTGATGATTTGCAAATGAGACGAGTCAGTGCGCAATTTACTCCTAGAGTTTTGAATGATGAACAGAAGGAAACTCATGTGTCAATTTGCATGGAGTTGAAGAAATGTCTTGAAGCAGATTCGGACTTTATGTCCAAAATTATAACCGGAGATGAAAGTTGCGTGTATGGCTATGATCCTGAAATGAAAATGCAGAGTTCCCAATGGAAATCGAATGGCTCTCCTTGCCCTAAGAAGGCATGTCAGTCAAAGTCAAATGTGAAGGTCATGCTCATCGTTTTTTTTTTTTAGCGAGGGCATAGTGTGATCAGAGTTTGTTCCGATGGGAACAATTCAACTGTAAACTTTGAATATTACAAGGGCTTTTTACAACGTTTGTGAGACAATATACGAAGAAAAAAACCAAAAAAATGGGCCTGTGGCTTTCTGCTTCATCATGATGACACGCCATGTCACACCTCACTTCTGATTTGTGAGTTTTGGCCACAAAAAAACCTTGCTGTCTGTCCATATCCATCTTACTTTCTGGATTTAGCACCATGCGATTTCTGGCTCTTCCCAAAAATAAAAACCATGTTAAAAGGAAAGTGTTTTGAGACCATTTCCGAGATTGAAAGAGCCACGATAGGGCAACTGAAGGCCCTTCCAAATGAAGCCTTCCAAAAATGCTTCCAATCATGGAATCAATGTTGGGATAAGTGTATCGTTAGCGAATGAGAGTATTTTGAAGGAGGTTGAATAAAATTCGATGTAAACTTGTTATTTTGTACGTAATGAAAATTTTCACAGTATTTTTTGATCAGACAGGGTTCATACTCATCAGGGAAAACCTGGAAAACAGGGAATGCTCAGGGAATTTGAAATTTGTTAAAAAAAGTCAGAGAAAACTCAGGGAAAATAAAAATTTTTATTAAAAGTCAGGGAAAATCAGTTCTAAAACCTGGAAAAACAATTTTTTTTTCTCTCAAGTTATGTTTTTCTTGTTTAGCTTCGTATCAAAATTTAAATGATTAAGTATTGTGAAAATAAAATACATATGTAAATAAGGATTTCTACCTGAATTCCTAGCATGATCATCAGTAATATGACTTCATACAGCAGTAATGGCTGTATTTTGTCCTGTTTAGAGAAGCGTTTCTTGTAATATGCCGTTAATATTTTCTTGAAAATTGTCTGGGAACTCAGGGAATTTTCCCCCCATATTTGAGTATGAACCCTGTCAGACCTCATATGTGTGTTATTAATGTCCAGTGATAATGAATAATACCAGCCAATGATGTTATTATTATTTTTTTTTTCTTTAACCAGCCAGCAGTATGCAATGCATAGTAGATAATTTTAGAACAAATTTTATGCAATTGTAAAGGGAATCGACTATTTAGTAGAATTATTTCTGGTTGCCAAAGTATCATGATTTCTTAAAATACAGCGTTCAATATATGGATCAGTAACAGCTCAAAAAGTAATAAAATTTAAAGTATTTGCTTATTCAAATACTGTTCATGCTCTTGGGAAGAGGTTTTTAGCTATTATACTATGTTGAATATCAGCAATAATACTGAATGACTTAAAAATTCAATCGCCATGTCCAAAAAAATTATTAGCCAGTGACAAGTAAATAAAATATTTCCTCACCCCTGGTAATGTCAAATACCACTGTTCAGCTAAAATTCTTTCACCCAAGCTATTAAACTGTATTAATATACATATACAAGGCTTGAAATTAACAGTGGTCCGTTGCTCTGGGGCCATAAAAGTATTCAATGGATCAGCAAAAAATAAATTTTTGTGGTCCACCTGACCAGTGAAACTTTTCAATTGTTTTTTATTTTTTACTTTTCTCTAAAATTGCTACAGAATAGTGTGTTATAACAATAGTAAGTGTACTTCTTTATAATTGTCAATGTTACCTATTGTCTGAAATTTTTCATTTAATTTCACTTTAATAACTTTTTTTTTTTTTTTTCCTTTTAATGTACTTAATATATTGTATGTTAAATATGTGACATTTAGTTTCTTTATTAAAGCTTAAATTTAAAAAAAGAAAACATTAATTCTTTTCAGCCTCAATAAAATCATATTACCTTAATTTTAATCTTTTAAACTAGAAGGTTGCATAATTTCATTTAAATGAATTCTATATTCTATATATGTATCAGGGTTCGTAAATATCATGATATTTTCGAAAATATCAAAAATATCCGATATTTTGATATATATCCGATATTTTTGATATATATCCGATATTTTCAAAATTCTCAACTTATGATAAACATTTTCAGATTTAATGCAACTTAAACACCTATATATATTGCACATTATATAAAAACTAATATAAAACATTATTCTAATATAAAATAGTACTTTTTATATATATAATTATAAATAATATAATTTTTTTTTTCTTTTTTTTTTTAAACACTAACAAAATTTTAAGTTAACAATTTCTCTTTCAAAACACAAATTATAAAACTATCTCATATCTCAATTTCTCTTTCAAAACACAAATTATAAAACTATCTCATATCTCAAGAATGTTTTATTTCTGTTACAAAACTAAGTACAAAATGAAATTTATTTATTTTTGTTCAAAAATTTAAATAAAATATAAGTTTTTCTGCTTTTACAGTTCCTAGCCTGTTGCGTAATTTAGAATGAACAAAACCAAAGCTAGAGAAAATTCTCTCTAAGGATGCTGTTGTTGGTGAAGCAGTAAACAATTGATTAACTAACTTAGAAATTTTTTCTTTTAGTGGCTGTTCAATTTTAATATTATCCCACAAAAAAAAAACGTTTTCAGATGTGTGAAAATTATTTTTGTTGGCTCCTTTTGGCATTTCATTTAAAATAAAATTTTCAATAACAATTGAAAATTTAAAGTTCTGATTTTTAGACAAAAAATATAAATATGATGAATAATACTATTTTCAAAATACTTCACATAAATGAAAATATCAAAAATATCGAAAATCCCGATATTTTAAAAATAAATATCGGATATATATCATGATATATATCCATGATATGTATCGATTGATATATATCCCGAACCCTGATATGTATATTTATTTGCCCAATGGACTAATTTTTCTTTCTTTTCCTGTAATTAGGTTATACAACAGAAAGCTTCGCGGATGTAAATTCACATTCCAGCAAACCTTGGAATGAGTGTTGATGCTGGCTGACATCTGTGATAAAAATACTTGTGTATGAATTATTTGTATTTAATGTATGTTGTAGCCTAGTGTATTTACATGTTACCTTCTATGAGAGAATGGACATTTTGCTGTAACCTGTATTTCTGCCAATTCTCACTGTGGTTGTATTCTGTGTCAAGTTTCTTAAATTTTTTTAGAAGTCATTGATGATTAGATAAAAGAGAACTTAGTTTGTAATCTTGTTTAACTTATTTTTTTAGCGTATTTTTTTTTTTAAGTTTGCTGAGTGCCACAAGTCAAACTTTTATACTTAATATGTATTTTGTTTAAAAATTTAGATGTTTAATATATATAAAAGTCAAAGTATTAGAGCGTGTTGTGTTAGATTAATATCTGAAGCATTTTTCAGGGCTCGTACATTACAGTGACATCATCGTGTTAAATATGTACAAAAACAGCATTTTGATCTTTTTATATGCAAATGTATCAATAATTTAAAATTAATATTTTATGGTTATTTTTATTTTATTTTTATTTTATTTATTTTTTTTTTAAAGATTTTTAAAATTTTTCTTTTGAAACTTAAATATACTAAATGAATGTTTTTAGCATTTGGATATTTTTATTAAGTTTTAGAATTGGATTATCAAAAATCGAGTACTATAAATATTTAATATTTCATAGGTAATGTATAACAATCAACCAGTTTAATTCTAAATTAAAAGTATTTGTCATTTTTGTGAAGTTGTACATGCTTGCATAAAAATTACTACATAGTTCTCATCAATTTTAATTAAAAAATGTGCAGTCAGGGGACCCCCATCAGGAACAAAGTTCCTTACGCCTTTTCTCCAATTCCAAATTGCAATAATAAGACAATGTAACTCGCGTATGATTTAAAACAAGTAACAAGTAAGTCTTAACAAAATTTCCATGTGTTTAATATTACGGTTATACAATCGGCTGCGCACAATGCTTGTCTATTTGAAACAGCAACATTCAACGAGGATTTGGCGATGAGAAAGGAATTCTAAAATAAACTAAAATAATGAATATCAGCATACTAAACCATTATTCCAGGCCTCTGCATTCCTCCTTAGCAACCGTAACTAGGGAGAAAAAGTAGAAATTGCTGGGGTTCTTCTTTCTGGTGAGAGAAATTCGCATGGAGAGAGCGTGGTGCTTTTTCCTTAAGTGACGATTTCTGCTAACTACTATCACAACCTGCGTTAAGGAACTTCGTTACTATAGTAATTATAATATATATATAAATAAAATCGTGAAATAGGTTCAAGATAATTTCAGAACCTGTCATTCAAGGTTAAATTAGGTTTATTTTACTTAGAGAAAATCATTGGAATAGATTAATTTATGAGTTTAGTTATTTTCTGATATGTAAGGTAAGTGATTTTATAAAAATGTTGTTATTTTAAATTATGGTTACTCTGTGAGGTATACTTTTTTATGTAATTCTATTTTATTATTCATTTGTATTTTATCATCAATTAAAAAAAAAAAAAAAAAGTTTTGTATATATTATATATATCATAATAAAATGTAGAATTCAAGAGAGTCATATTATCAATGCGAAAATCGTCCAAAAGATTTGTATAAATATGACCATGAATAGTTAAAATAAAGATTAAATTAAATCACAATACTTACACTTTTTAATGAAAAATGAAGCCCACTCATGAAAATAATAAAATAGAACTATAAATATCAAGAATTAAAAGAATATTCATTAATCTGAAACCTTTAAAAAATAAAATGAACATTAACAAATTTAATATCAAGTGGAAAAATACTCAAAAATAGAAGAATTTCTCTTCAGTGAACATACATGCTTCATAGAGTAGAGATACGCAAAATTCCGAAGACTGTAGAGCTATTTTGAGCCAAAAATTTACAGTCATGCATCGATCTTGCAACAAACTTAACAATTAAAAGAAATAAAGATAAATAAATAAACAATATCCAAGGAGAAACAATTGCAGAAAGCTATAAACATACTTGGTCAATATAAGATTTAACACTTTATATATATATATATATATACAATAAATAAAATACTGAATTATTGTATGTAGTAAAAGCCAAGCAACAGATACAATATCACTGAAACCACATAGACCAATAAGAATGAATATTTTTCAAGTAGGAGAAGCACAGAAAGGTGAAAAAAATTCATCAGAGGAAACCTTTTACACCCTTGAGCACCAATGTACATTTCCTTCACTAGTGGGCCCCCTATCGTACCAGTGGCGGATTTAAAGGTGGGGGGGGGGGCAAAAAAAAAACACTGACATTCACAATTGAATATTGCAATTGTAAATTTTTTATTGGTCTAGAATAACACTTTGAAAAATCTTAGCCCCCCCCCCCCTCCCCCCAAAAGTCAAGTTCTGGATCCGCCACTGTATCGTACATGAAATTGATTGATGTGAATTTAAAAATGGAATAAACTATTAATTTCAAATTATCAAAGAATCTAACAGAAAACAACTTTAATAAACAAACAGTACTCAGAGGATGATGCATTTGAAGTCACATGGATTTTAATTCAGGGGTTTATATGTTTATGGAGTAAAAACAATCTAAACTCAAGGTTTAGTGGTATAGCTGATAAAGAATACTGAAACTTTATAGCAACATGGATGTTTATTATGTGTGTAAGAGGATTATTACTAATTTTAAGAATAGTTGACAACTCAAATGAAGAAATTGAACATTTTGAGGAAAAGGAAAGAATGCATATTAATACAAAGTAAATGCAACAGGCCTTCTGATTTTTTATTTTTTAATATATAATTTCACATTCCCACCCAACCATCCAGCCAAACAACGTATGTTTTCTATCTTGTTCTAATTTTGTGTAACATTATATTTGTCAGCTGTAGTTAGCTCAAAGTGTTAAATTAATGTATAAAAAAATGCTAGATGTAAAAATTAAAATTTCCTTCCTTGTATTGTATTGTACGAGCTCTATATATTGCCATCATTGGAAATAATTTGTTGTATAAAACATTCACGAAAATTGTATTTTTGTGATTTTTTTTTATGGATAGTAGTTCCATAACTGTATAATCTGAAGCAAATGTGTGTATAAATGTGTGAGTGTGTGTATATGTATGTTGTTAGTCTTAAGTTTTCAATTTAAGCATTCTGAGAACTTAAGCAGTATTGTTTAGAAATATATGTTGTTAATTTATTAGAACATGTTTTATTGAAAGTGTTGAATTATTATAATGATAGCTAAATTGATGATTTTTTTCTAGCAAGTCAAAAGTTTCTGCGTTAAATTTATTCTTTTAGTTTTCTAGAAATTCTTTTCTTTATGATGTAAATAAATATCAGAAGGAAATTTAGCTTTTACACTCTTCTATCTTTAAAGTTGTTTTTACTACAAACAGAAGTATGTAAATGTTAGGGAAAAATGCAATATTTTAAGCAATAAATGTATGATGTTTAGAAATAAATTGCATTTTTTTAGAAATGTAAATGCTATTCTACTGTTGATTATTTTTATTTATTTTTTATTTTTAATAACAGCTCCTCTCCATCGATTTATAGAATTTCTAACAAGTCGCTTCTTTTCATTATTTATATCCATTATAATGCAGTTAATAACATTTTATATTAGTTGTTGGAAATAGTTGGAACATTATAAATGTCAGTTGTTTTTTAAAGGAAAAAGCATCCCCTTTTTTACATATTTGTGGTAATAAAGTCCTCATTCATTGTTGATAAAATTATGAATTCAAATTGTAAGTTAATTTTAAGTAAATAAATCATTTTATAAATGGCAATTGAAAACTGAATAGCTTTTAACTACATTAAAACATCCGAATAAACTACTACTTTAGAAACGCCAAAAGAAAAATATTTGCGATGCATATAGCTCATTCGGTAGCCTTAAGCGTACCGTCTTCAGTGCAAAAAGAATTTCTTCTTTTTGCACTAAAGACGGTATGCTTAAGGCTACCGAAACAGCTGTATGCATTGCAAATATTTTTCTTTTGGCGTTTCTGACGTAGTAGTTTATTCGGGTTTTAATATCCCAACGCCAAGTTTCCTGTTATTATATATATAGAGGTGCCAATTATTACGATTTGTCCGTAATTATTACGGATTTACGGCAATAATTACGGCATTACGGACAACATATAAAAATTACGGATTATACGCGTTTAAAATCGCGGATATCGATCGTTAAAAAAAAAGAATCCCTACTAACGATCGACGATAAAATGCACAACGGAAGCTTTCCAATTCTCAATCTTTCTGCATCCACAACATAAATGTCAATATTCATTTTAAACTTGCTTTATTGGATTCTAGAAACTATAAATAAATAGAATTATACAATATTTCTCGCTGATGTAATTTTTTTACCCCCCCCCCCCCTCCCTCTTTTCTTATTTCCATCTAGCCGTCGACGATTAAAAGCTCTGCAGAAGCCTTTAGTTTGCCGATTTTTCTCCATCCTCCATCAGCAACATAAATATCAATATTCATTTTAAACTTGCTTTATTAGATTCTAGAACCTATAAAGAAGTAAAATTGATTCACTTCTCATTCATCTAATTATTTATATTTTGACTCCCCCCCCCCTCCCCCACCTTTCGAGCTAGTGATCAAAGCTTACTTTTAGAACCAAAAAAGTGATAGAAGTGCTCAGTATTTCTCACATATGCAATTATTTTTAGTCTTTATTACTGAACTTGATGAATCTATTTGTATTTCCTTAATAAATTTAAAATACATACTGTATCACCCCAAAAAAATATGCTAGATGCATAAAGAAAAGAACAATGGCATTTTTATTATTAATGGCATAAAAAACAGTTGTCTGGGGGGGGGAGAAAAATGACTATTAAAAAAATAATAGTAGTAAAAATAATAAATTTTTGTAACACCCCCCCCCCCCCCCAAAAAAAAAAAAAAAAAAAAAAAAAATTGTAAGGTAAAGAAATACATATTTATTTACTTTTGTTCAGAAATTTTTCTAATTTTTTAATTGTTATATATTATATATTTGTTTACAAAAACTGTGCAATTCGTTATTATATGTGAGTTTGTGCGCAAAAAAATATTCCGTGAGGCGGTTCACGTTTCATAAATGTATAACTCTGATTACTGATAGCTGTTATTGAAACTTGGCACCTCTATATATATTAAAACATATTCAGGGGTGAAACTTTCAGGGGCTACCCCTGAATTCAGGGTTTTTGAAATTTTTACTGTATTTGCATTTCATGTTAAAATACTTTGTTTTTACAGAAATTTCTCATTTTGAATGTTTAATTTGCCTTATAATGATGCATTATGAAATCTGTAGATATCACTTCATATAGGTAGCCATGTGATATATCATTAAAAAATCTCCCCTATCTGCATGCAAGGAACAGTTTTCAGGGTTTTTGCAAGTTAGGTAGTTTCACCCCTGCATATTGTTTAATTTTTAGTGTTTAGAGTTAGTTCTTTTCTTTTTTAAGGGTTACAAGGATTTTGAAGGCTGAAAAAAAGCATATTTTTTTCTTTGCTTTTCTTTTTCTAAAATAACAAATAAATTTTTTTATTCAAAATTTTGAGCAGATAAAAGAGCAACATTTAAATAATATTTCATAAAATTTTCATTAAAAATTTTTGGAAATTCAGCCGGTGGGTCGTGGTTTCGTGAGACCTTTCACAAATGCTGTGCACATGATTTATCAAACACCAATACACTGATCTTATTGAAATTTGAATTTTTGGACGAGTTGTATGCAAAAAACAGTAAAGTTTTCGTTACATTTTATCCCATTTATAGCCTTGTAAAATTTGTTGTAATCAAGAAAATGAAAAATCCTTCATTTAAGCACTAGTCACTTATATTTTGAAGAAGTGTGCAAAATTTGAATGAGATCACTGTATTAGTGTTTAACCCTTTGCGGCGCAGGGTAATTCGGATCATTTAAATTACACTGCCACCGGAATTTACGAACAAAATTAAAATATAAGAAATTTTAAATTTTCAGGTTTAAAAAAAAGGGCTTTTCCTGCTATGTTATAAATGTAAATTTTTGCTAAAAATTTCCGGGATGAGTTTTTGCACTTGAGAATTAAAATTAGGTGTTCCATCAGCGGGAACACTGCGACTGAAAGGGTTAAGAAAATGTGTCCTCCCCTTTTCTGAAAGGTTTCTGGAAACCAGGAATCGCCGACGGAAATTTTCAAATTTTTTAATGAAAATTTTATAAAAATAGTGTTCAAATGTTTTTGTTTTATATTCTCAAAATCTTGTGTAAACAATTTTACTTGTTATTTAAAAAATGTGTTTTTTAGCCTTCAAAACCCATATACCTTCTTAATTCAATACAAAATAAAACACCATTATATGCTCTAAATTTGATTGATGCTTTCAGATCTGTAGACCAGCTATCATTAAACCACCATTCTGTTGAAAAATAATCTAAGTTTAGCGATGGCTGAGGAAGGCCTGATATGAGGGTTCAAATGCAATGTTTATGGAAGTACAGCCAGCTTCCGATAATCTGCAAAAGTTTTGTCCAGAGGTTGTGCAGATTAGAGGTCATTGTCTTTGTTTACATTTTCTTTTCCAGATACAAAGTCAGTTATTATTATGAATTCATAAATAGACATCAAAATGAAAAGACGATTTCTAATAAATTTTAGAATAAAATATTTCTTCAATATTAATTAATCAATCCTATTCATGTATCTATGATGGTAAATAATTTAAGCATATTCAAATAATATGTACTGATAAAACGTAAACATACATTTTACTTTAAAAAATATGTTCTTTTGTATTTTTTAAGTACAGTAATAATATTCATAATTGCTTATTTTTAATTTTGTTAAATAACTCCCTCTAATTCACAAAAGTTTTGTCTAGAGGTTGTGCAGATTATATCTAATAGTAGTTTGTTTTAAATTTTTATGTACTTTCCTGACAATATTTGGCTTGACTTGACTTAGCACTAGTCTGTATGAATTGCAGGATAATAAATACAAGAATCATACTGTTTTTTCCCTAATTGTGTTTGAAAGCGAGGATTAAGCTAAAAATTTTATTGTAAAAATGTGAGAAATGTTACACATTTTTTTGAAATATGAGATGTAAATTTTTTTGTTTCCATTAAAAAAGCAATGGGCCCTTCCCACCGTCGTCTGCTCAATCACGTGATAGAGGAAAACGAATAATTGAATTCTGAGAATCGAATTCAATTAAATATTGTTCTTAAGATCAAAAGTGTTAATATTTAATATAAAATAAAATAAAAGTAATATTGTGCATTTGTAAACAGTAGAATAGTTGTATTTGTAAATTTAATAATTTTTAAAAAACATTTTATGTGTTTATTTATTTTCACCTGTAAGAATCGATTTTTGTATGTTTTTGTGTAACTGTTACATTAACTGATCTAGCAATAAATAATAGCTTGTTCTTGTGGAATGTTTATGGATTATAATTTGAAATTTTAAAATGTTTTCATTCAATTTAATTGCATAAAGATGTTACAACAAGTTAATTAACTTAGTTACTGGTCTAAATGGATTTACGTAGTACGATATTGCACTGTCACTGATTTAAGTACCAAAAATCAGAGTATTTAACATGTTCTTCATGAACATCAATAACAAATATAAACTAAATGATGATTGCAAATGTATACAGCAAACAAAAGATGATGAATAATGATATAAAATGTATTAAAAATGATGATGTATAAAAAATAACACAGATTAAATACGATTGATCAAAAATAAGAATAGAAAATATGTTATTTCAACAATTGCTCTAGATAAACAAGACTTCGTGTGATATTTGTTTTTCCTCTATCATGTGATCTCTGACGTCAGGTGGGAAGAGCCCATTGTGGATTAGAAGGATTTGCAGATTATAGGTCTGCGAATTAGAGGGAATTGGACTGTATTTCATTATGATTACTTTTCACTATTTAATGAAATAAAGATATTGCAAATCTATTAAGATGTATGTGTCATATAACTCAGCTTTTGTCGTTTTACTTCAATGTATGTTAAACAAATCAATATGATATAAAGTACAAATACTAATGATTATTAAAGACACAAAATTTTATTTTGTATAAAATGGGATTTTTTAAAAAATATTTATTAGAGTAGTCAACCAGTTTGCTGGCTTTTGGCATTTTTCCAATATGTCTCCTCTAGAAAGGAGATCTTAGAAAATTTTAAGAAAAATATTCCTATAAATTTTAAGTTTTAAAATATTTTGTGATGTTGTTAAAAACAAACGCTAATATTAAGAATAAATTCTGTTGTTTATTCAATTACTTCTCAATAATCAATAACCGTCATTTTTTTGCTTATATTTTTAATTATATCCAGAATCTCTTTCATTTCAGTTTGAATCTCATAAATAACAAGCATAACCAATAAAATTTCCGTTTCTCTCACCGTTAAGAAAGAAACTCAGGTTTATGGTACTTTTTTCTTGCATGCAGAGATTCCCTGTCATAAATAGACAATAAGACTTCTTCACACACCATAAATTTTAATCCAGCACAACCGGTTTCGAAAGGACGTAGTCTTCCTTCTTCAGGTGCAAAAAAACACGTGCAAGACTGCAGTCTTGCTTTTGCCTCCAAGGCAGTAGCGCGTGTTTTTTTGTACCTGATGAAGGAAGGCTACGTCCTTTCGAAACCGGTTGTGCTGGCTTAAAATTTTTGGTGTGTGAAGAAGTCTTATTGTCTATTTATCGTTTGTACACCAGTTTTGCATTTAGTTTTGTCTCTGTCATAGTTTGATACTTTAATACTGGGATAGTAATAGTAATTTATTTTATCATGTACTTAAGCAGTTAATATTATAAAGTCAAATAATTTTTATATAAAAACCAGATTTTTTGGCTGCGTATAAAATCGACTAATATAAAGTGTAAATATCTTCTGCTGTAATGACAACCAGTGTATCAGTGATATTATAATGTTATAATCTAGTTTAAATAGTGTTGATTCTTTCACTATATTAATGTTTACTTGTTGGAAATAAGTATTTCATCTTTTCATTACTAAATTTGATGTTAGTGCTTCATTTATTTACCAAATTATATTTATTAGATTTTTTTTTTTTTTTCTTTCTTTCTGTGTTTCTTTCTAAAGGAATCCCTGGATTTGCAAGAAGAAAAATTATTAATTATTTTCTTTGAGAATTAGGTAGTCTTTAGGTTGAGGACTACCTGCTTGCAAGGGCCTGACCATAATTTAATAAACCATTAAAAATAAATGAATAAACCTGGAAACTACCAAATGACAATAAAATAGAAAATACTTTCACTTATTTTTATGAATGCAATTGACATGTATACTGTTGACTGTGGAAACAGACCTGCCTGACACAAAAGTCTCTGTGGATTGCTTTGAAAATTAATTTCGTTCTGGCAGGCTTCAATATTACTATATATAATAGAGAAGGGGGAGGGGGATCAAACTAAATACGTTAGCATTCTAGTTTTTATTTTTACTGATACAATAATGATAGAACAATCAAACATATATGACTATGCATAAATAATTATAATAATCAACAAAACAATCGAGTAATATTTTATTTACAACTAGTTAACCCATGCAAAGTTTTCACATTTTATTTCTTTCTTATTCATCTTTAAAATTTGAAACTCATAAACATTATATGAATTTCACCACATAATTAAATTTTTAATTCACCAAAAGCCAAATTATTATTAGAACCAAATTAATATTGTGCAATAGTGGAACTAAAATCATACAAAGAAAGGTTTCGAAATAAAATTCATAATTCACGACACAGTTTTTATGCTTCCGCAACGCAGTACTGTTTTAGTACAGGATCCCCCATGAACGAATTTCAAATTTTTCTTGCCATGTTGGCGATGGTTTTTTATTTATTTATTTTGGCATTAAAAAAAAAAAAAAACCATTTTGATTATACTTTTTATGATTTTTTTTTTTTAGTCAATTTATGGTAATAACTCATATTCTGTATATATCTTTAAAATATTGCTAGGTTTAAAATGACGCTTTCAAAGATTCTTAAGATTCAGTTTTCAAAAGTATATTTTTCATAAAATACATTAATCAGACAAATGTCATCATTTTTTCTTGTTAGATCATTGAGCTGAGCTTGTGTGCGTAAGTATTGCCCATTTATAAACATTAATAATAACAGAAGACTTTGCATTGGAATATTAAAACCCGAATAAACTACTACGTCAGAAACGCCAAAGAAAAATATTTCAGAGGCATACAGCTGTTTCGGTAGCCTTAAGCGTGCCGTCTTCAGTGCAAAAAGTCTTTTTGCACTGAAGACGGCACGCTTAAGGCTACCGAAACAGCTGTATGCCTACATTAAAACATAAATCACCTAACTTTACTTCGTGGTCGTTTGAGATCTTTCGGTACCGGGCACCCGGTCTTCCTCAGAAACGCTATCTCTGTGGTGGAAAAGTTGCTTCTGGTCACTTCTCTGCTGATTTCTCATCAGATGGCTCCAGGCTCTATTTGGGGCCACTGTGCCGCTATCGTTGTATACTTCGTTATTGGTTGATATTTCTATCGATTCGCAATACATGGCGTAGCTGTAATTATCGTAATCGGCTAATTTTGTGGTTTTATCAAAATCTATTTTAATATTGTTTTTACTATAGGTTTTAGCTAACGCGGTATTAAATTTTCCGGTCTTAATATCATTTTCGTGTTCTTTAACTCTGGTTTTAATTTTTCTCTTAGTGACGCCTATGTATGAACCGGGTTTATTGTTTACATCTAAGTATGGAATTTTATAAATGCCTGCGGCCACGAAGTAAAGTTAGGTGATTTATGTTTTAATGTAGTTATTGTATACTTCGTTTTTCTTCTTATTTAAATTTCAGCTGTATGCCTCTGAAATATTTTTATTTGGCATTTCTGACGTAGTAGTTTATTTGGGTTTTAATTTATAAACATTTTTTATCCTCGCATATTTTATTAATTACATCACTATCACATCGTTTTGACAAAACTTAATCGTAACTGGACCATGTTAGAGAAATATTATATAGATAATCCAAGTAATATTTATTTTTCTTTTCTTCCAGTTATTGTTTTCTTTGGAAAGCTACCTTCTGTTCTTGGTATTTTCACTATGAAGAGTCAAATCATTTTATTAATTTTTGTCGCGTTAATAGGGAATATCAAATTATAAATTTCAGGAATTCTGTTGTGGACCACAATATTTTATAGGGTGAACCATAGGCGTCCAAAGGGTCGCAGGTTGACTACTGTTAAATTTAAAATCACTTTTTTTTTTTTAATAAATCTTCAGTGAATCAATATTGATTTCAAGTTAGGTACATTGTCCTTATTAAAAAAAAAAAAAAAAAAAAAAAAGAAAAATATTGTGTGTGTCACATCTATAAAATTTTAATAAATTTTTTGTTATGAATGTTTTCTGTATGAATATTATTTATGAAAAGAACTTTTGTTTCAGATTTTCTGGGTTGGAAAAGAGTATGATTAGCTACTGAAAGTATTTTATGTAATCATAGTTTTTTTTGATTTACCTTGTGTCAAGCAACTAAGTAACTGATATGTTTATTATCTTGTTTCAATGTAAATTCAATGTGTCTTATTTATATCCTGTTACTGGACATACACTGCAATGACATTATTGGCTTTATTTGAATGTAAACAGTAGAGCATTAGTTGTCTAGATTAATTAAGAACTGATTATATCTGGCAAACGTATAGTCTGTATAGTTAAAAATAATATCTATATGAAACATTTTAAAATTGTCTTATTTGTTGTTGTGAGAGTCATTTGAAAATTGGCAAATCATGAATTTTAAGATCTTTATGCAGTGGTGTTCGTGTTCAGGGTTTATCCCTGATTTCAGGGTTTTTACTTTAGCCCATCTGTGTTTTCAAATTTCCTATAAAGTTATTTTTTCTTTCATTGGTTGTTCATTTGTTGTGCAGGTGATATGTGAATGTAATTTAAAAGGATTGAGGACTTCTGGCCTAAATATTTTGAGTGTTATTTGATATTTTGGGTTTTTTTGTAATTTGAGGCTCTAATTTTCAGGGTTTTTACCTTTGAGTCACAATCACCCCTGTTACGCTATTCAATTGATTGGAAAAATACTTTAACTTTTGTTTATTTAAAATATTTTATTTCAAATAAAATGATTAATAATTTTTTTTTAACCTATACTTTTATATGATGCTTTACAGCTTTCGCATTTACAATTTTACAAATAATCGATTATAATTAATGAAATATGCTCCTTTTTCATATTCTAATAATTAATTAAAAAATAATAAAATGCATAAGTTTTTTTTGTTTTTTGAGGGGGGAGGGGGGGAGGAATATTTAAACGGATGTGATCAAATAAAGTAGGATACTGAACTTTTAATGATTTTATTATTTTTTATTGCGTAGAAATTTATTCAAAAATCTTAAATTTAAGTTGAATATTAAAATTTAATAAAAGCTTTGATTTTTTTTATTTTATAAATCTTTATTATTTTCTAATATTATTGAATGTTATCTTTCTTTTTCATTCATGAAAATTTAGGAGCTGAATATCTGTAGAAAAGAACAGTTTTTAAAAATTGTCGGAAAGCAATCTAAGACTGTGCAAGTAAATTATTCTGAATGGCCTTGTAATCACATAGATAAATTGTTTCAAAATGATTTGTTATTTTCTAAATTTATTATTACTTACTGCAGTATTCTTAACGTGGAATTTGTAGATAAGTAATTGGTTTCTAGATAACACATGCTCCTCTGTATTTTACGTGTTATCAAGCATACATTGTGCTGCGTTGCTAGCTGAAGTTAAGTACAAAAATATTTGTGACACATCATTTTATGCAAATAAATGTTATTGCCAGTAAAAATAAATGTTTATTTGTATATTGTCATCTTAGTGTAGTTGTTAAAGCTGATGCAACAAATTTTTACGAATGTAGCATTTTTGAATCTATATGGTGTATTATTAATGTTTCACTAATACATTTGTCGTGTATAATACATGGATGTAAACATGGGCTAGTTGTTGTTTTTTAAGTGTTATCTTTAAATCCACGTTATTTCTGTAGTACTTTTATCTATTTATAAAAGTCCTTGGGTGTATTTTAAAATTCTACATATTTATTCTACAATGAATTAAATTCTCTATATTAAGTATATTGTAATTTATTTATGTATAGTGTTATTTATTGTATGAATTTTTTGCGATATCCTTAATTTAAAAATTAATGTCAATGAACTGTCCAGTTTGAAAAGTTTTAATTTATTGTAACATGAATATTGTAAATGTTGTATGTTTGTAAACTTACTAGTATATATATTTGTTTGGTGTTGTCTTTTTTACATTTAGCTGTGTGTTTTCTTTTATAATAGGTTAACTTCTTACTTTTATCATTTATTATGGAAATTAAAATTAGATTCTGAAACATTACTGTAAAAGTAATGGTTATTTATAGGCTTAAAACCAAGGCCCGACTTAGCCTAATTGGGGTCCGGGGCAAAAACGTCTTTGGGGGCCCCCCTCTGCTTCACTACTTCAGTAATGAAGAACCAAACTTTATGGAGGTATTTAAATTTTTCATCTCATTATAGATATATAACAAGAAAATTGACTAGAACCTAAAATAGCTATAAAGTCTCCCCTCCTCCAATGGCCTGACGAAAAATAGTTTTGTCCATTTTATTTCTGATTGTTAACTATGTCATCTAGATCCGAAGAATTCATATCCTTGCTGACATTAGGGTGGAATTCAGCTAAATTTTCACAATTACAATGGCTCAATTAAGCCGGATTTTACACTATACTGATATTTTGTGTTAAAAAAGTTTGTTAAAGAAGGAAACGTAAAATAAACTTTCATTTCGATTTGGGGGCCTCCCTCTGATGTGGGGCCCGGCGCAACTGCTCTGTATGCCCCTGCCTTAGTCAGGCTCTGCTTAAAACCGCAGTTAAAATTTATTTATAACATTGTTTTTCCTCTTGCATCAAGTTTTATTTATTTATTTATTGAATTAAAAGGAAATAATAGTGTAATAATAGTAAATGCAGTTTATGCATTGATTACTTTATAATTTTATTTTAAAGTAGTGGTGCACAACCAGGGGAGCAAATGTTGCTCACAAGGTTTTAAGTCCATAGCCCTACAAAACATCTTTAAAATTCTAACTTTTCTGCTTTTATTTATCTTTTATTATATCAATTACTTTAACAATTATCTAAATTTAATCTTATAAAAACAGTATGTTTAATTTTCTTAGTGAAATCTGTATGTTTATACTGTAAATAGTAATTAATCATAACAGCTGTGCAGATTTATGTAAACAGGTGTTAATCTATATAAAACTGTAACTTGATGCTAAACAGATATAAATAAGGTAATTATACATAATGTTAAAACTGCCAAAATAAAAAACAGTTTGTGTGCTGCAGTTTCAGTAGCATTAAACATATTGTCATTAGTACAAAATAGCAAGAATTATTGTTCTTATATATGAATAGGAAAATGAATTCTAGAGCTAGATTAACAGCCAATAGAATTGTGGGATTATGGAAGTATTAGCCAATAGGAAATTGGACAATACTGAGCTATGGAAATGATAGTTGAAAGTTTAAAAAATGTGGATTTTATATAATATTTTCAATTATCAGAAAGAGGAGGTACTGCAAAATTGTAATTAATGACATTTTTATGATTTTTATAAAAATGGGAAATTTCAAGAAAATCAAGTTCATGTAAAAATTTAGGTCAGCAGATTATTTTAGCTGAATTAAAGTTAAAAGTTTAATTACTTTTCCAGCAATGCCAATTTATTTATTTCTTATTTCTAAATATAATCAATATGTACTTTTAGATGGAACTTGGATTTATGTGTAGTTTGATGAATATATGATAGTCTGCTTTGACAGGCAATACTGTAAATATCCTAAGAGTTATGCATATTGGTAGGCTCTTTTAACATGGAAAAATCTAGTATGTTTATAAAGGAGAAAGTTGTTTTGAAGTCATATTATATGAGAACTTTAGTGATGGTTTTTAGTGTTGATGTTAATTACTTTACTTCAGACATTAACCTTGTTTGTGGTAATTAACCTCCATGCTCCAAAAGTGGCCTAGAGGTTGTGCACCCCCAGAATGAAGTTATGTGAATAAGCAGTGAAAAAGTATTAAACTATGGTTTGGAGTTGAAGTTTGTCTTTTATATCAGTGTTTCCTGTATCAAATTTAAATGATAGCGAGCATTAAAAAAAAAAAAAAAGCATCTAAATGCTTAAAATGAATGCTTAAAAATGGCATTAGACTATCACTTTCCAACGGAGAGTGACTATTTGATTTGTTTGATTATGTCCAAGATCATAGTCATTTTTTTTTTTTTTTTTTTTTTTTTTTTTTGTTGTTGTTGTTGTTTGTGAGGGGGGGGGGGGCATCCAAAATTTTGCAGATTTTTGAGTTATTCTTTATTTTTAATGCTCAATATTAGGCACTAAAGCTTGAAGCCCCTCTTTTTTTTTTTTTTTTTTTTTTTTAAGGGGGGGAGGGTGCTACAACCTTGATTATGTAGAATGAATATTAACTAATGTTAGGTTATGTTGAAAGAGATGAGTTTTATATTCTATAGTTTTCATACTATTTAAGGAAAATTAGTAATAATGTGCATTTCTATCAAGCATTTGGTGCATTTCGTTTGAATTTGAAGTTGCTAGATTTTTTGCATATTGTTAGTACAAATAATACTGAGATGGTAATAAATCAAGAGTAAATAAATTCATTGCCAAGCTGTTTCATAAAATATTCAGCTGTCTTTTTTAGTCACATTATCAGTCCATTATAGGTCCATGGTTGAAATATATGAACAAAGTTCAGAAATTAGATGTTCTAGCGTTTTTATAGCAAGCATAATGTCATATCGATCATTGTAACTAGGAAAAAGTTATTCTCAACTTTCATCTCTTTTGAAGCAAGAGTTTTTTGATGGTGTTTGTAGCTATTTGTTAATGTGCATTGTTAATATATAAATTTTTTATGCTATGTTTTTTTAATTATTAAAATTATACATTTAATGCAATGTCCTTGAATTAAAAAAAAAATTATGTCTATGGACTAAGCAGAAAAGTATGTAATTTTTTAATTGCTAGTTTTTCAAGGCGATTCAATAAATAAACTTAGCATCAATATTGCAAATGTTATGCATTTGTAAATTTACTTATATAAGTATACTGGTTAGAAGATATATGTTTGTTTCAGTGTTGTGACCTTTTTACAATTAGCTGTGTGTTTTCATGTAATGTCGATTCTTACTCTAAAGCCATGCCATTTCTGAATTTAAGTTTATTTGCTAATGTTGAAGTTTTCTGAATCATATTTTTGTAAGTGAGGTTTGATCAAGAAGAACTGGATTTAGTTCAAAGCAAAATACATTAAACTGTATATCTCAGAAAAATTTAATGTTTTTCATAATTTTTTTTTTTTTTTACGCACTTTTATTTAATTTGATATGTACGAGGGGTGATCCAAAAAAAAGTTTACAGAGGCAAATGAAAAAGTATTTATTAACAATAGAAACAAGATACAAATGGGAATCAAGAGACACATCTGGCCTTCACTTTTCCACATAGTCGCCAAACCTGTTTAGGCATTTGTCAGAACGTTCGACCAACTTGTTTATCCCGTCTTGGTAGTAATCAGGGCCCTGCTCATTGAGCCATTTCTCGGCAGCTGCTTTCACTGCATCGTCTGAGGTGAACCGTGTTCCGGATAAGTTTCGCTTCAACGCCGGAAAAAGGAAATAGTCACTTGGAGCCAAGTCGGGGCTGTATGGGGGGTGATTCCAGACCTCCCACTTGAACCTTTGCAGCAATTCCTGGGCCTGGCATTGTCATGCAGAAGCTCATTGCTTTGTCCCCGTATACCTCAACGATTTGTCTGTGAATTTCGGATGCGGCCACATTCTTGGCCCATAAGAATCGAATTACGGCTTGCACCTCTATGCGAGACCACTTTTCTAGACGTCGTGCCATTACTGTCGCTCTTAAGTGTGTGCGTACTGACGCTACTTACTCGTAGAACTGCTGTAGGACAACTAGCGCCATCTGTCAACCACCCTGGGTGGAAATATTCGCTCCACAATTATTACGTTTCAAATGCTTCTGCTTGTAAACTTTTTTTTGGATCAACCCTCGTAGTTTATATATGTGTGGGTCAATTCTAAGTATTTAATTTTCACTCACTTCCTATTATTTGATTGAGCTGAAATTTTGCATACACGTATAACTCTGATAACAATACATGTTCAAGTAGTAATGGACTTAGGGTTGGCGGTCTGGGGCCTCTGGGCTTCTAACTCTAGTTGAAAATTTGTTTTTAAATTTCAACATACTTTCTATCATCCAGTTGAGCTGAAATTTTGCATACATGTATAATTCAGAGAACAATACATGCTTGAGTAGTAACAAACTTTGAAGGGGAGGGAGTACTGAGGATTCTTGATTCTTGTTATTTTATGTAGAAGCAAAATCAGCTTTCCTTGTCTAAATTTAAACATTAATTAATAATTATCAGGTGTTTTATTAAAATTCTTATGTACAGTCGGTAACAAAAGTGTCCGAACACTAGCAAAAATTCCTATGTAAAAAAAGTACACTTCATACGGTTCTGTTAAATAAATCCTTGTCGAATCCTCTTCTTAGTCAGTGTAAGAACATGATTCGATAAGGATTTATTAAACAGAACCGTATGAAGTGTACTTTTTTCACATAGGAATTTTTGCTAGTGTTTGGACACTTTCATTACTGTGTATATATATTGTTAGATACTCGGTGGTTTGTGAATTGTCTCGGAATGAGTGACAAGTCTTACAGAATTTTCCAGAAGATTACAGGTCTGTAAACCAAGTGTCAACTTCAGTTTCACCAGAAAACACAGCTTAAATAACAGCTGATAACATCCAATTCACACCATATACTGTAGCATAGCATTAACACACAGAAATAGATTGTAATCAATTGGGGTGACTTAGTCAAGCAGCGTTCTTCATAGTAAGCCGGTTGTCGAGAAAACTGATCCGCTCGGCCAGATCAGGACTCCTTTTATAGCCTGTTATTAAATGAGAATTTTCTAGTAAATTCTCAACTAATCAAGTTAGAGCTTAGATATTCGAGGTATTGATAATAAGGATTTTCTCACCAAGGTCGCTAAGGAGCGAAAAATTCACCAAATTTGACAACGAGACTTTTACAAGTACCTGCCTTGGTGAAGCTTTTTAACTAGTTTTTAAAGAAAAATGAGCAATTTTAACACAAAAACAGGCTAGAGATGCAGAAAATTAACATTTAATAACTTGATCAAGTCTCTTTGAATGAAATTACATGAAAATAACTACTATTATTTACAAATTCATAACAATATATATACTATGCTTAATAGATCATCTTTATTATATATATATATATTCAAAATCTTCTACCTGGAGATGCTAATCTGTTTAGCTCTTGAGTTAAGAAAAGGACAATACAATTTTAAAAACAAATATGTATAAGTAGTTTAATAACCATGTTGAGTACAATTCATTTTTATTTATTTGTTTGTTTTTATTTATTTATTTATTTATTAAGTTAATTTGTATGCTTATGTTTTTCTGGATTCTTCTTTTTGAAACCTCACATACAGTTCAACAAATGATTAAAAACAACCTTTTACCATTGGTTCCTGTTTTGTATTTCTACCTCTATGGAAGAAAAGAAAAAAGTATTTTATGTAGAAATTTAGTGTATTTTTAAGTTATTATTTTTGTCTAAGTAAGAAATCAAAAATAAAATAAAAGGTATGTTTTCTATTGATTATTTTTTTTCCTTGTGAATTTGATTTTTTCTTGTTGTACTAGAGTTTAGAATAATACACTGTAATATACTGTAGGGTTGGCTTTTTGATATCAAAAACTTGTTTTTGACATGACAAGCATTTAAAAAAAAAATTTTAACCGACAAAAACTAAGTCTATGAAAAGAGAATTATATGTAAAATAATTTTCTTGTATAATTCAGTATATAATTAACATTAATTATATTAAGAAGGAAAAAGTATTTTTTGAAAATGTATCAAATACATCACTTTAATTAAAACACGAATCTTCTAGAAGTTTAAATTTCGTATATAATTCACATGTTGACATTGTAATTAGAAACATATTAAAAACACTTTATAAAATATTTATTAAAATCAAATTATAAAAACATTGACTAAGCTTTTTGCCATCATATCATGGCATCATTAGGTAAAACTTTTTTACGAAAAAGTAGAAGAGACAGCATCTTTATATATACGAGGATATTAAAATGGTTACATCATAAGACAACTTGAACTAAACATGGAAGGGTCGATTTTTTACTTGAATTCTTAGGCATAAGTTGAGATCGATCTAGGTAACACCAGGACTACTTTCCACAAATTCCAGTAGGAGAAACCTTGTCTCAGGCCAAGGATGACGTCTTAAACAGCAGGAAAATGTCAACTTGGATTCAGAGGACTTGGTTGAGTTCAATCATGGTAACATCAGGACTACGTTCCGCAAATACTTGTTGGAGAAACTTTATTTTAGGACTGGGACAGGAGATTCCAAGGTTACAACAGGCAGCAGACAGCTTAATGATGGAGGTTAACTGAATAGATATGTATGTCAATAATTTTATTCACATAAGAAATGCCAAATTTTGGGTAGAATTGCTGGATCTTTATTAAGAACCATTCCAAGAACACATTCATAACATAAAAGAAGAAAAAAGCTCTGCACTTGTTGAATTTATTTATTTATAATAATCCTAGCACTACTCCTTTATGGTCTAAAGCCGAAATAATCACTGCTCCTCGAAATAATCAAGACCTACTCCTGGCTGAAGTTATTAACATTTTTAAATGTGATAATGCAATTAACTATAAAGATTCAGCAATTATACCCAAAATTTTGCATTTCTTATGTGAATAAAATCATTGACATACGTATCTTTTCAGTTAACCTCCATTATTAAGCTGTCTGGTCTGCTGCCTGTTGTAATCTTAGAATCTCCTGTCCCAGTCCTAAAATAAAGTTTCTCCTACAAGTACTTGCGGAACATAGTCCTGATGTTACTCTGATCAAATTCAACCAAGTCCTCTGAATCCAAACTTTTTCCTGCTGTTTAAAATGTCATCCATGACCTGAGACAAAGTTTCTCCTACTGGAATTTGTGAAAAGTAGTCCTGGTGCTACCTAGATTGATCTTAACTTATGCCTAAGAATTCAAGTAAAAAATCGACCCTTCGTGTTTAGATCAAGTTGTTTTATGCTGTAACTGTTTAAAGATTTTCGAATATATAAAGATGCTGTCGTACTCTTTTGTAAAAATGTTTTACCTTGATTCCATGATATGATGATAAAAAGCTTAGTAAATGTTTTAATAATTTGATTTTAATAAATATATGTTTTTAATATGTTTCTTATTACAACGTTTTTATTACAAGTAAGTAATTTTATATCAATTTTAATACAATTAAAAAAATGAAATTGAACTAATCTATCAATTTCTAAAATTTTGAAATTAAAATATGGTTAAAAATTTCTTGTAAATTTCTGAACATAAAATATACTTTTTATTATAAAAACAATGAAAAGAAATAATACCTAAAAATAGAGTAATTTCATTCAGTGGAATAAAATACAGATCAGCATCTTCAATTTTCGAAATCAATAAATACTAAAGCTTCCTTTTTAAAAAGTAAATAAATAAAGGAATAAAAAATTGCTAACTTAAAATGCAGACATGAACTATAAGAAAATAATGGAAATAGATAAGATAACCTATTCGAAAGCAGGTTTTTGTTTATATATTCTGCCTTTCTTATACAAACTTATAATGAAATGCATGACTATTCAAGTTGAAATTTTCCATTCTTATGTTTGAAATTCATGAACGTAAAAGAAAAAAAAATGATCTGGTGTGTCACTCACACGACTTTCTCTTACCCTGAAAGTTAATACTATAAATACAGGTTGCAGATTAAGAGGTAAGATAACGAGTACTGTTATGTAAACATGTGTTAAACAATTCAAATTAGGCTTCGGAAGAGTTTTATATGATAATTAGTTCTGTGTGAGGGGGGCTACTGCCCCCTCAACCCCCCGTTTCATTAATGCACCTAGATTTATATAGAATTTAATTCAGCTATTTTAAAAAATATTTCTGTTTAAAAATATATATATATATAAATTATTATTTAAAAAAATTATCTTTTATGATAATGCAGACGATTTCCATATTAGAGAAGTAGTATAACACTAAATATCCAAAAAAAAAGCCCATTTTATTCTCAATAGTAAAAAAAAAAAAAAAAATTTTTTTTTTTTGTTTTTGTTAAAAGTAAAAAAAAAATCGATAACTTTGTTATTATCGCAGATCGATGGTTCAACCATTCGTTTTAAGGGTATTGGCGAGCTCTTTTGAAAGATACCCATCATGAAAATTTACTCCCCCCCCCCCCCCAGGGGGGGAGGCGAGGCTCCTACATACACAAAATTTTTTTCCCAGTTGACTATCTCTATTACAAAAAATATATATTCGTTTCATTTGGTTTAGTGCAGGCTATAGACGTTAAACTCTACTTACTTGCAATTTCCCCCATAGACATAATGTATTAGAATTCTCTTGATTGTCCCTGTACACGAACCATTTGCTTGATCTTAAAAAATAAATAAATAAATCCTTAATAAATGATAAATAAATCCTTATCGAATCATGTTCTTACACTGACTAAGAACAGGGTTCAACAAGGATTTATTTAACAAAACCGTATGAAGTGTACTTTTTTTACATAGTAATTTTTGCTAGTGTTCGGACACTTTTGTTACTGACTGTAGTTTATTGGAGTTGTGCCATGGTTAATATGCTCACCTGTTATATCTGCATTTGCAGGTACTGTGGTTTTGCCGACATATGTTATGTGAGAAATGCTGAATTGGTAATCAGCCAGGATGGCTCAGTGGTAGAGCGTCTGCATGATAAGCAGACTGCCTGAACCCGATTCCCGACTCTGGCATTTTTATCATAGTTGGTATGAAAAGTCAATTTTACAATCCAATTTCTATAAATGAATATTCATGGTTGATGAATAATATTTCTAAGTAGAAATTGAGTAGTCTATTGGAGTTGTGTCATGATTAATATAGAGTCACCTGTTTATTATATTTGCGTTTTCAGACACAGTGGCTTTGCCCACGGATATTATGTAAGAAATGCCAAGTTATTAATCAACCAGGCCGGCTCAGTGGTAAAGCATCTGTATGGAAAGCGTAGTGCCCGGGTTCAATTCCTGGCTGTGGCATTTTTCACATAGTTGATATAAAAAATTAGCTTTACACTCTAATTTCTCTAAACAAATTAATTTTTTTTAATATGAATATAGTATGCCTTGTAGTAGAAATTTAGGAAAACAAATATATGATGGGGAAATTAAGCATTATTCACCTGTGCCAACTAGTTTGCTAGGAATATATATCGTAAAATTCTGATTATAACCCCCCCCTTTCCTTTATAAATAAAAATCATTAAAATCAGAAAGTGTGATATTATTGGAAACTTTTAAATAGCTGAAATTTTAGGAAAAACTTCAGATTATAATAGCCAAGAGAATGGAAGGTTTTGGGGAAAGGGAAACATCTAAAAATTACAGAGAAAGGTATATTTGTGTGGGGGGGTTACTATCGGAATATTACGGTATATGTAGCAGATGACTTACCATATTTCTTTAAAATAAGAAAATTAGTATTAATATTTCACATGTATTGATATATTTAAGAATGTATGCAATGTAATGTTTAAGACAACAATTATAATATTTATAGTGTGAGAAGAAGTGTAACGATTGATGATTTTGATGCGACTGTTTAAACAATGGTTAAAACCATCAAAAACTGTCATTCATCAAAAATCTGCCATTCCTGACTGGAACCATGTTGATATAGTTAAAAAGTGTTTGTCTGTTTGCCTTCCTGCCATAAATTTTCATGATATTTTCCCTATTCAAAATGGGGCTTATACCACCACTAGATTGTCTACAGGAACACCCAAATGAATTCCAAAGTTTATACATTCTATGAGAGGTAATAAATCATATTTTAATAGCTATTTTTGTACAAATCCTAATGAAACTGACATTTGTTATTTACACGCTGAGAAAATACTTTTTATAGAATATAGTATGATTAACATTAAGATTTACAGGAGCACTTAAAAATATTCAGTTACTTAAAGGGTTTAATTGGAAATTACTGGAATTGCATCTTTGTTTGCATTAAAAGTTTTAACACTTTATAACTATGTTTAAGAGCTATTATGATTTGAATTATTCTATCTTTTTGTGTGCCTCTTGCATATGTATATATATATTTCGAATATTTTTTCAAAATGCTATATGTTATCAAGTTCACAATAGCATGTTTCCGATTTGAAATGGTGTAAATAGTACAACTGGTTTGTGTACAGGGGCATCCAAAATTAATGCCAAAGCAACACATTTTGTGAGAGGCATATTTTATAAATCATGTTTAACCCTAAGCTACACACACTGGTGTATATACAGCATTTAGTAAACAGAATATAAATGACTTTGGGATCCCTCTCTCCACGCTGTGTGCACAACTAACCTATCAGTGAAGTATTTATTTGAAGATTTTTCGTTAGTTTTTATGAAAAGTTTTGATAATTAAAACTTATACTGTCGGCAGCAAAAGTACTCGAGCACTAGCCAATAATTCTTATATAAAAAAAGTACACTTAATACTGTTTTGTTAAATAAATGAATCATGTTCTTAGACTGACTAGGAACATGACTCGACAAGGATTTGTTTAACAAAGCAGTATTATGTGTACTTTTTTTAGACAGGGATTATTGCTAGTGCTCGGATACTTTTGCTGCCAACTGTAGCATATATATTTGTTCTTATTTCATTGATTTTCTCTAACAACACATCTTCTCCTAAAGGCAACCTCTGGATGTCCTGTGGATAAAAAGGAAATCCTATGGATCTCTTCAGGATGTTCTGTGGACAAGTGTGTTGTCAGGGTTTATTTGATATTTTGGTGGTGCACAAAATACACCACGCGTGTACTTGTGTTAAAATATTAAGCACATGTAGTTAAAGGTTAACACGTTGAGCATTAAGTGAATTCTTAAGGAAATTCCATTCAGGCCACGCGTGCTGCTTAGAAACGTGTTATGTTTATCGTGTTTCAATAAAATCCATTAAAATGCCTTAATGATATAATCCTATATTAAATAAAAATTAAGTAAATTTTAAATAAATCTTCGGTAATTACTTAAAACAATGTAATTTTTTTAGTTTTATATCATATTTCACACTGTCAGCCACCGGTGGCTAACATGGCCTAAACGGAAAGTTCAGTGTCAGCCAACGATGGCTGACGTGACGCTGAACGTGTTAAGTAACTTTGCACTGCACAAGCTATATAATGAAATTGACATTTATTTGTTCATATGCTAAAGAAAATATTTTCTGTTGAATATGGTATGCTTAGTATTAAGATTTAAAGAGATGTACTGAAATATTCAGATACTAGATCAAGGGCTACAATTGGGAAATTGCTGTAATATCATTTCCGTTTATGTTAAATGTTTTTAATACTTTCCGTTATGTTAAATGTTTTTAATACTGCGTTATTTCAACGGAGACTCCCTTATTTTGGGACTGGTCTTCCACTCTCCGTTATTATCACGCATTTCTCCCTTATTCTGAACATTTTAAAGTTATACCTATAATTAATTCAAAACTTCAATTTTTAAGCAAGATTTTTTGCTTTTGCTGAAAAAAATTCTCGTGCATCTCAATAAATAGCACTATTTCTAATTTAATTATTAGATTTTTATTTAAAATAATTAAGTTTAACTTACGCATTTTTAACTTGCATAGATTTTTGACAATTTGAACCATGGATGAAACTATTAAATATTATCATATATCTAAAAACCATCAATGTTGTTTAAGCCTGAAAATGCTACTTATAAAATCTCCGTTATTTTGATCATTCAATGTTGGCAGGTATGATAATTTGTAAAATAATGAAGATATAAACAAAGCTATGGCGTTCATGCATGGAATATTTCATAGAATACTTCATTTATAGTGTGAATGTTTTCTTTTTTCATTTGAATATCTTTCCTTTTGTAAATATTGTCTCTATGTGTTATTACTTGTATGTTTTTCTTTTTCATTTTTGGTAACAATTAGAATGCAATGTTATGTTTACTTTTGATGTGTTTGTTTGTTGTTTCATTCAAAGTTATTTTTTATTCAATTGGATATTAAAATTGACAACATACAAGAGAAAGTACAGATTTTATGATGGTTCATTATAATGAAATTAGAAATGCAAGTAAAAAGTAATTATTCTTCAACTCCATTTCTTAAGGTTGCTGTGTACCCGCCATCTTGAATATTAAAGGTTCCATGTTAACCTATGGGGAAACTTTGTCCCTTAATAATTAATTAAAAAACCAATAGATTTGCAAAATATTTGTCAGTGTTGTAGAGGACAACTTTTCATATCTTTCTACAGTTTTATTTTTTTGAAGAAATGATTTTTAACACATTTCAATTAAATTTATTCTGGGCGAATTTGCATATGTTTTACTTTAAACATCGATAACTTTAGTTCAATTAGGAAAATTTAAAAAGAAAAACTCTTCAGAGATGTAAAAAAAATTTTTGTTCAGTGTCATACCACTTTTATTCACTTTTATGCGTTTAATTTTTTGTAAAACGGCCGAAAAATTAAAAAAAAATATTGCGATCTTCTTTTATTTTCAATCTCTGTAGAGGGGAAAATGATGGATCATGATAAATTACTTCCTGTGTCGCTAACTTTTACTCGTGTACCCTTCGGCTATAAATGACAATTGGAAGAGGACGTAAGCACTTTTCACTCGTATTTCTTGTAGAAAAAGATGTTTCTCCAGATATAGTGTAATAATTCATATTACGTATTTGTACTATAAGCAGAATAGTGTGTTTTGTTCAAAGGCGTAAACAGAGAAAAATAGTTTTTCACACATCCTTTATATTAAAAAAATAATAAAAATACATCCATTGAATTCTATTTTTGAAATGCAAAATGCGAATTTATAAAATCAATTTCAGGATCTTTCGTAATTCGTCCTCTAAAGTTAAAGGGAAGGGGTGTAGCAAAGCGTGATTTTTAACACGTTATTCCCACTAAGAAGTTAAAAAAAAAAAAAAGATATGCATAATAATCTTCGTTTAAAATGTAACAAATGCTTTTTCAGAATTAAACTTCATAAATTTCAAGAATTTTCTAAATTGAAATAATAGGATATGGAGCAAGTACTTTTCAAATAAGCTTTCAGATGTCAAGAAAAATAAATAAAAGAAAAAGAAAGAAAGAAATATATATAGTTTATATATATATATATATATATATATTATAGGCATGAATACCTAAATTACCGATTTCAAAGTTTTAAACAAATCATTCCTTCTTTCCCCTCACCCCGAATCTCGAAAGAAGATAAGGAATAAAGCGTCTTTTTCATATATTCATTTCCATCTCCAGGGAAAATAGATATATATATATCAGGTGTCTGTCCAGGTTTTTTTTCCAGGGTCCTATTTTTGTGAAAAATTTTCTTATTTTTGTGAATTTTTCTTATTTTTGTGAAATTTTTTTCTGACATAGTTATTATTTTTATTTTTGTGAAAATTTATTTCACAAATTTTATCTGCACACACACACATATGTATATATGTTTCATCTAGAGCAGGCAGGAGGGTGCTGTGCTGCCCTGCCTGCCCTTTGTCTGAAAAAATGACACCCTTCTTGCCCTTAATCTAAAAAAGTTGCACCTTTGCCTTTTATTGAAAATAACCTTCAAATTGAAGATATGTTATAAATATAAATAAATGTAATGTATTGTGCATAACAATCCACAGTCGTTCATATGTCAGTAACAAGCAAAATTAAGTTGTAAAGAAAGTTAATGTTTGAAAGTTTTTCTGTTATTTGTACTTAAAATCGAAATTTTAAAATAAATGTCTGGATTTTAAATATTAAATGACCTTAAGAATTCCAAACTTGCCCACATACATCTAGAAAACGCCTTTTCATTAGCTTCACATTGCCCTTTTTATAATCCCGGGGGAAAATCCTAATATATATGCTTATACTTTTAATGGATCATTATAACTCATAGGTAAAAAAAACCCCAAAAAACTAGTGTTTCAGAAAAAAAAAAAACACCTGAATTTCAAATGATACTCAAATTATTTAGACAGAAGCCCTAATCTTTCTGTACCTTGTTATCAATCAATCAATAAAAGAAGAGCAACGTAATTTGAACGTATTTTTTTAACGTAATAGTCCGAATAACAGGAATTTACTCCCGTAACTGGCCGGCCTCGCTTTATCTTTACTAAATAGAAGCGATCAAATTATTGACAAAAATACAAAATCACACTTCTATAGCTATGCTACTCTACAAACCACATACTAAAGAATTACAAACTAAACAAAAACAAACACAACGCGGCAAAAGATCTTGCCAAAATATTTATGTAATTTTCCACAGAAAAATTTCGTCACATCAAGGAAAGGTACGCCACACCCATTATCGTGTTTGACGTCATTCCCTTACTAATCAGCGTGGACTGCGCGAGAAATGGAGGCGTGGTTTTATTGTCATGTAGTAACGATAGTGACTAGTACGAGAACATAAGAGAAAATTGATGGGATGCAATGTTTATATATTGCTGAGCAGATGTTTTTGCTCGGTATTATTTTATAAATGCTTTGTTTTTCCAAAAAATTTCGGGAAAAGTTTGTTTATCTCCGAATTGAATTTTGTGAAGGGTCCGTTTTATGAGTATGGAATTTTGTGAAGGGTCCGTTTTATGAATATGGAATTTTGTGAAGGGACCGTTTTTTTAGCCTGGAATTTTGTGAAAGGTCCGTAAACGGACCCAGTTTTCCCCCTAGACAGACCCCTGTATATATATATACATATACAGTTCTATATAAATGTTCATATGATTCTTATTTTAAAAAGTAACTCATGAATATTTAACAATAAAAATCCTATTTTTATTTATATACTTTTCTTTTTTTTCATTTTCCAAAGGAGTTAGGAGATGTTTTGTTGTTAGGATTAAGGTCAATAAATTTCACGGCTAATTTAGGTTCCTAGGCGTAGTTGGTACCACCATAGCCCGTATTTACGCAATTTTTGGAGAAAACCAAGGAAAACTCCGAACGGCTATATCGTAGAGCGTGACCTGGTATCGAACCCAGTACTTCTCTTTTACAAGTTTTGAGCGCAAAACTGCTGAGCCACTGGTGAGGCGGGTAGTGGCAGAAATGGGAAGGTGGGGGTAAAACTTGTTTTCATGTAATCCATCATATGTCAAAAGAAAAAAAGAAATAAAACACATACTATATACATAGGATCATTTCATTAAAATGTATTAAATACGAATTTCAAACACTTTAAATTGCTCCCCCACCCTATAAATAAATAAATGAATAAAAATTCACTAGAGTAGAAAAACAAGATATTTAATATGTCTTTTCATAAATCAAAGGAGAAAATATACCCATAAAACTTTGATTTTTATATGTAACTATATATGCCTAAGAATCATATTTAAGATTAAAACCCTTCCCCCTCTATCAAGGAAAGAGGGGGCATAACATGTTTTACAGTATCCCTTTCAAAAGTCTGTAGTGATTTTGTTGAAACTGGATATGAAATGGCAATATTATTTATTGAGCATTTCCGAACTATCATTTTGTAACAGAACTGTCTTGTCTTTAAATAAGTTTCCACTGCAACGCTAGATTCTTACAAACACATTAAAATGAAAAAAAATAATAATAATAATAAATAAATAAATCAAATCAAATCAAATCAAATAATAGTTTTTAATTGATAACTTTGACAATATATATTACACACTTTTATGATATAAAGGTCAAAATTTCAGCAATGCTAGAAAAAGTGATCCCACGTTTCGAACCTGCGTTTTCTTAGCATAAGTGCTCATAAACTAAGCTCCCCAGTGCCTACCTAATCTACACTAATCGCTCTCACAAGAGACGGAATTTTCCCTTCTGTTTCTGTGAATAGAGACGCAGTCTTTTGAATGAAATTTATTTTGTCTTATTTTACTCCATGTCCATTATTAATTTCCGACCAAAAAGGAGAAGTGTCAGACATTGTAACTCCAAAACGAATAGGCCGCTCTCAGTGTGATATTTTTATTAGAAAGCTTGTTACTGGTGTATTTCTTAGCTATGTGCAATGAAAATCTGTTCGACAAATATTTTAATATAATTGAAATGTGTGGTTTTTTTTTTTCCTTTTCTTTTCTTTTTCGATATTTGAAAATTTGCAAGCAATTTCCAACTCATGTTGAGTGATAAATCAAACAGTTTTTAGATAGAAGTAATAAAATTAAATAAAGCATAACAATAGTATTACAAATTTTTATTTAGTATTTCTGCTAAAAATAAAATTTTTAGTTGAAGTCTGCTTCACAATGAGTAAAGAAGAAAAAATATTTTTTCTAAAGTATGCGTAGTTGTAATTTCATTAAAAAGGATAAATAACAGTATAATTATAAATAATATATTAGAATGGTATTCTGATTTCTAATGTACTTGTTATGTTTTAAAAAACATAACACTACTTTATTCTTAAGTTTCAAAATAATTCAATACTATTTTATTTAAAATTATAGGTTTTCAGTTGCCTTTTATTTAAAAAGCTTTCTCTTTCGAAATTTATTTTATACTCCGCGAAAATTTCTATCAAAATCGATCGCGATCTATTTATTTAAAACATTTCCGTTTTTACTTGAAAATTTGCTTTTTTCAAAAATAAAATAAAATAAAAACAGATACAGAAATTCCGTATTAATATAATATCGTAATCGATATTCTATGCATAAATCACTAAGAAAATAATAGTAGAGAAATTACTAGAAATGCAAAATTAAAATTAAAATGTATAAAATCAGAAAAACCCTAAATTATCTTGTCAGCAATCAGTGTCCCGATTTTGCATTTAAAATTATTTTTCCAAGCTTTATTTATATGTAACATTAATTTCATTAGATAGCTTATTTTATTTCCGTTAATTTGAGCCATCGCTCATAGAAATAGCTTAAAATTTAATTGTTTTCCCTTCAAAAAATCATAAGTCCAAAAATACCTTTTTTATTTGACTGTATTCTTAAATTCAGCGGTCGGCCATGTTTGCTTATAATTCTCGACTTTCCCGCGCTTCCAGAGGGGGAAGAAATGTTCTAGAATACTCCGGAAGGTTCACGGCGTCCGTTCTTGACGTCACAGCGTCCCTTTCGTGCAAGCTGATTGGCTAGTTGAGAAGAGAGCGCGAATTTCCGATAGCTTTCGCAGCAGAACAGCAGGAGGGCTTGTACGGTGAGGTGGTGTCGCGAGGCTGCGGCCGGGAGTCTCTCCCGAGCCCAGGCTCGGCACGTAAGCTTTTTTTTCTTTTCAAGATCATAGGAATAATCTTTAATAGATTTTGCTTTTATATATGTTACCAACGGATCAGGAACATACCTAACTTTTTCAAGAAATGTGAAAATGTCCGAGCCGGCTAGGTTCTGATAAATGTGCCGTGAAGGAAACACTGTTAAAAAGGAAACATCTTGCACGATCTTTCAATCAGTTCTATATTTAAGACTCTTCCTTCAAGAATTGCTTTGCTGACGAATTGCCTATAGCACTCATTTATCAAAGATGGTTCTACAATTGATACTACATTTTATGGAAACTACCACATTTAGATACCAGTAGCTTAGGTGGCTAACCACATATCACATGTTAACGAATGTGGGGTTCTACTACATCTTACACAATCTTCGAATTACTTCTATATTGAAGAGACTCTTCCTTTATGAATTGTTTTGCTGATGACTCGCCCATAGCTCTCTTTTTTATCTAAGATGGTACTACTAATGATACAGCAGTGTTTGGAAATAACTACATCTTGATACCAGCTGCTAAGATGGCTATCAGTGAATCAACGTATGTGGTGACTGTATTTGATATGACTGTAGGGTCTTTCGTTCGTTTTTTTTCTAATAATGAACATTCCACAAACTGAACACTAGCGGCCTTCAACTTAGTGTAATTTCACATATAGTGAAAAGTGTTTTAGTTTTAATCAAGATTATACATGTAATATACGTTTTGTACAAGTTTTAGTAATTGTTTTTTTAAAGTGGTACCACTCTTTTAGTGATTTGGATTAATACATGTTCCTTACAACTCAATAAAACAGATGTTTGGTAAGTCAAATTTTCTCTTGTCCTTTTTTTATGTATTTTATTTTTTCATTCAAGATATATTTTAATTTCAGGTTGAATCACTCAAGCTTTATTTTAATTGTACTTCCACTATAGTTAAAAGTTGATAACGATCATGGCACTCTTTAAATCTAATTTTGTTTAAAATTTATTACGAGGGGATTTAAATTCATTATGTACATTAGCTCTAAATATAGTATTTTTGATATTTAGTGACTTTTCAGAGATCATTCTCTCAGTTTCATTAACTTGTATTTTCCAAAACCTAAATTCCGAAATTTTGTTATCTTTCAATTTCTTAAACTATCCCCAGTAATACCTAATCCCATGTAGCAGTACTGTCATTTGATTTTAATAAATATAATCTACTTAAGTGAAGAGAGGTGTCTGCACATGTGCATCTCTGTGAGCATGTGTGTGTGTGCGCGTTGTGGTGCTCGCACAATTGATCGCAGAGTTACAAAACTCGGCAAATGGATAGCCGAGATTCTGCAAGTGTACACCTCATCGAGATTTTTTTCGAATTTTGAATTTGAATTTTTTTTTTTCTACCGATCTTATGTATTCATATTTCGGTTTCATATCCTAAAATTTATTCTCACATTTCAATCGTCTGTGTATCTTAACGACTTTTAAGTTTTTTTTTTTAATTATTAATTTTCCTTTTAATTTTATTTTAAGGCTATAAACTCTTTATTTTTTATTTATTTAATTCATTCATACATGTAAAAGCGATTTATTATTATTATTATTATTATTTATATATTATATTTACTGAAATCAAATGGCAATACAGTAGAAAAAACTAAACATATTAAATTTTAAATAAGATATATATACATATATTTATAACAGTTATGTTTATGTATAATTTTTTTAATATAATTAATTGTAGTAAAATTATAAATTTATTCTATTTGAATTTTTATAATTCTACAGTGTGGGCAAAAAAACCGAGTGATTGGGTCTTGCTAATACATGGTACAAAAATGAAAAGGCTGGCATATATCCATCTGCGAAATCGTAGTTCTTGAACAATAGCAGCTCCATCTGTCGTCCAATAAATAACTAAATTAAAATTTCGGGAAATGTCACTGCGTTAGGCAGTGAGACCTGATTGTATAGACTTGTGCCGACATAACACGAGAGAGAAAGATGCTGCCAAGCGCAGCGGGTACGCGAACTAATGCTCAAAGGGATTCATTTCAATGGGATTTATTGTAAATTTTTATGTATATAAAGTGTTTAAAAAAACAGTGTTCAATTTTGAGAATTCATTTAAATACAGTGACCAGCAAATCTAGCAAAACCTGCTAGACCTGCAAGAAAAAAAAATATTTCGCATTTACGTGAATGAATTAAATAAATAAATAAATAAACAGTCTAAAATGCGTTGTATTATACGCAGACGACTAAAGTGAAAGAATAAATTTTAGAAAATGAATCAGAAAAGCCAATGGATAAAATCGGAAAAAATCTAATTAAAAAAAAAAAAAAGTCGATGAAGTACACACCTGCAATGCCCCAACAACCACTCTGCTAAGTTGTGTAGCTCTGAGATTAGTAGTCTGAGCTCCAGAACGCAGACAGAGAGACACACACTCACTCACACACACACTTCTCTTTATTTTTATAATACTAGTTTGTTATAGAGCGACTAAGGCACCCGTTGAAAAATGATCACTTCATTTTATTTATTTCTCACATCAAATAATTCGTTTGCTAGCAAGCCCGTGCGAAATTTTCGCACTTTATTTATCTCTTCGTTACTTTTAAAATTTAAAATTATAATTATTATTTTTATAGACGTCATTTTTTCATATGCATGAGCAAATTTATTATTTTATTTATTTATTTATGTGTTATTATTATTATTATTATTTATTTTTTTATTTTTTTCACGTGAAAGCATATTTCATTTTATGCTGAAAAAAAAAAAAGGCAACAATTAAAAATTTAAATGCCTATTTTAAAGCTATTTCTATATTTATATTTTTGTTAATTTTAAAATATCTAATCAAAAATTTGTTACAAATAAGGTACCAAATGAAAGGGACGATTTTTCTGAATCCGTCGGATTAAACAGCTTATCGATTTAGATTTTTTAAAAATTACATAAAGTATGAAAATTAGGTGGCGGTTCAAACACAGATAGTGTCCAAGGAAATCTCTTAGCCTTGACAGAGTGAGTGAAGAGTGCCTGATCTTCTACAATGACCCATTTGGAATTTGATTTCAATTTGATGAAAGGCAGAATTTTATTTATTTTCAGAGGATCCAAGTATCATATCTTTCGGAATAACAGGATTCAAAATATAAATAACATCCAGCTACTTTTCCGAGGTTCAAACTCAAACTGATGATAGCACAAAAAAATGGGTGTCGTACCCTTAGCGACCGTGCCCTTAGCGGAACGTGCCCTTAGCGGAATGGGCTCAAAGGGAAGAAGAAGGAATAGAAGAAGCCGTGCCCTTAGCGGAAATAAGAAGGTATGCTCATTCTCGAACTGATATATGTTCATTACGGAGTGTTCTCTATGGAAAATGGAGTTAATATTGTTATTGGTTTATGTACAGGAATAGCCGAAAGTATTCCAAAGCATTTCGTTCTATGAGAGGTATTTCTACAAACCAAATTTTAATAACTTAGCACTTGTGTGTGTGTGTGGGGGGGGGGGATTTTGTGGCAAATGTATCTCCGGAACTACTGCTTTGAATTGCATAAAACTTTACGTGTAGATGCACCTTGAGCTGTATTAGTGCCTGTCAACTTTTGATGTGAACTGCTCAACAGGTGGCTCTGATGTCTGATATACAGCAGTTTCCACAATTTAAGGGGAAGCTACATCTCAGGTTCTATTGTGTATAATCAATCAAAACTTGATATAAGAGAAGGCCATTGTGAGACATTATGCTGATTCAATTTGAATGCTTATGGACTGACAGATGGCGCTGCTATACAGATATTTCTGCAATTTAAGGGAAAGCTATATCTCAGGAACTACTGCATAGAATTGCATATAAGTTTATATATTGATGCACTCTATTCTAAATGAGTGTCTATAAACTTTTAGTGTCAACCGCTCAACAGGTGATGCTTCTATACAGCGATTTCCGCAATTTAAGGGGTGGCTATATCTCAGGTTCTATAGCTTATAATCGAACAAAACGTAATATATGTGAAGGTCATTATGAGACATTATGTTGATTCAATTTGGATACTTATCGGCCAATAGGTGGCTCTGCTATACTGCAAATTTCCTCGATAACGATAAAGTTATATCTCAACTTCAGTGGCATATAACTGTATGAAACTTGATATGCGAGATAACTGTTATAAACATGCATTTTTTAAGATGTTATTTATAGACAATAAATCTGTCTTTCTTTGGATATTTAATGTTAGTTTTCTCTAAGATAAAAATTGATTATTCGCACTTAGTGAATTTGTATAGGAAAATATAGAAGAAAATCTTGTGGTGGCCACAGCATACTAGTTTTTATTTTTATTTTATTTATTTATTTATTTATTTATTTAATGATATGTGTTATTCAAATTCATTATTGATTATTCCCTACTTAAAATGGCTCTAATAGAACCTATGCCACTGGTTTGTGTACAGGGACATCCAAAAAATGCCAATGCTTTGCGCTTTAGGGGAGACATTTTAAATAACTTCATCAAAAAAAATCATAAAGAATTTCGCATTTATTGTTTATATGCTAAGAAAATGTTTTGTATAAACTATAATATGCTTAACTTCTAGATTTACAAGACTACGCAAAAATGTTTCGATACGTTAAGGGGTGCAAATAGGAGCAGCATATCTGTTTGTGTTAGGCATTTTTAACATTTTCCAACAATGTTTCAGAGTGATTATGAATTCAATTAATCTATATGTCTGTCTTTCTGTTTGTACACTGTGTGATAATATAGACAAAGAACATAAAATGTTATACGATACAACGAATACGTACGGTTGGAAATTGTTGATAATCAATGTATACCTCACGATTTTTCATTTTTGTTTTAGTTTTAAAAGGTGTAATGCTTAATTATATTTTCTCAAAAACTTAAATAAAATCATAAAATGGCAATAATGTTCGTTTTCATATGGAGTACTGTAATTCATTAAACTTTATACGGTTACAGATCACCATTCCCTCAAATAACGGATATTCTACAGTACGCATACCTATTTTTGCGACGGGTTACTTCTGAAGCAAAGTATAGCCTGTGCTAAATGTATATAACGTGTAGAGGAAAATTGAAGATCTCATTTTTTATTTATTAATTTATTTTTAAATTTATTATACATTTCCGCTAAAGGCACGTATGCTGAAAGCACGCCACCGAGGGGAGATAACATTTCCGCTAAGGATACGGGTTTATAGATTTCCGCTAAGGGCACGGCCCCAAAAAATGTATGAATGTAGCACAGACTCAATCACAAGAACTACTTTCCAGAACACAGACTACTACTCACACATGCAATATTCATTATCAAACCTATAATAAGTCATTTGCTTGCACTGTTGCAATCTTTAAAAAGATTTACTTTACCGCTTTGAGTATTCTCCGCCACATATGTTTACAATGCAATATCCCAAACTTACAATTCACACAATTACCCTTTTCTAAAAAAAAAAAAAAAAAAAAAAAAACGACTCTGTCATTTTTTAGGTAAACTTATGGAAAATCAAATCAATCTTTGCAGGAAATTGCGTATTATATATTTCTTTTTTCTTTTGTGTAAAGTGCATTAGTTTCCGAAAAGAATAAAGAGATACTGGGACTGTAGGTCTACTATCATTGGCAAGCTATTGTTAAAATACACATTGAAACTATTCCCATTTGTAGACTGAAAAAAGGCCATCCTTTGTCATACTTACAGCAGAACAGCTATTAGAATTTTCAAGTTACTGTACTGTCAGTATGACACTTTCAATAATGGCATGTTTGTAATATCCATTAATAATAATAAAAGTTATAGTCAGGGTTTTTATAACTCTGTACAAGCGTATGCTAGTGAGTATGAATAATGTCTCTATTAGACGTTTGCACTAAACATGTTTATAGACTAGTACATCAAATAAAATTTTGTTTTGTTTAAAAAATGCTTATAACTTGAACTTGATAACACAGAAAATTGCTGCCTGCATGAAAATTGACCCAACACCATTTTTGCAAACTCTTATGTAAAATGATCTCCTGAATTTGAATATGACGCCAATTTTGCCCTATCACCAACCGTTTTTTGGGGACGCCCCTATATTTTTATTACTTTTCGGTAATTTTATGGCTATAAATGTTATTTGCGCGGTGAAAAGGGTTACTTTAACTTTTAAATATCTTCTGAGGGGCTACAGATGTGAAAAAATATAAAACATGAACATTTGCAGAAAGGGAAAAATTTGGGGGGGGGGGGGGGGGGCATTGAAATTATAAATTACATTTATTTATTATAATTTATTAATCAATTATTATTATTACTTGATAAACATTATAGTTTTTTGTTTTTAAAAGTAATTCTTTTCCATTCTCCAAATTAAATTCATGGCCATAAAATTACCGAACAGTGATAAAAATTGAGAAGGAGGTGACGTCCAGAAGAAACAATGGGTGATTGGGCAAAATGGGTGTCATATTCTGATTCAGGGGGTCATTTTACATAGAAAACAGCAGGAATTGCATCAGAGCTCAAAATTTTATTTTATTTTATTTATTTATTATTATTATTATTTTTTTTTTTTTTGCAGCGTAGTGTAATTAATCTATATGTCTGTTCGCATTTTGATTTTCGTAAATATTTTCTGCATATCTCAAAATTTATAGCATATTAACAAGTTTTCTATCCAAAATAGTGTGCATATGTAGTTTGCGCACATATACACACAAAACAATTTAGATACGTTAATGTTTATGAGGCTTTTATACCTTGCATTCTGTAGAGTTTAGAGATTTTGAATGATATTTTTAATCACTTTTCCACTTCTTTCCAAGGCATTAAATGTAATGATGCTTCAAAGCATCTCTTGCATTGAAAATGGTTATATTAACATTGTTTTGTTCACAGAATCCCGTAAAAGGATTCGTATAGATTACGGCATAAAAGTGGAAATGAGTGAAAGTAGATTTATAGTAGTAATAAACATTTCTTATACTTTAAGACATTGTTTAATGAATATAATTTTTTCGATTTGATTTTCTGCCTGTGTGTGTGTACCTTTTGTCCGTCCGTAATAATCAATTTCAGCTTACACGTAATTGTCTTCTAAAGAAGATCAGTAATTTTGTAAAGGATATTAGATTTCATGGCTATATAAAAATCTGAAAAGTAGATTGCATAGAAATGCATGATTTCCCCCACCCCCTTTTTTCTTCTTATCGGACTGGACTGGACCGGAGAGAGGAACGAAGAAGGAAGGAATACTCCAAATCTTCAAAATGTAACCAACAGTACGATTTTGCAAATGCCTCGGGGAACTAACTACAAGTAGTTCTTTCAGGTTTCAATTAGAGCCCCCGATTCACATCGAGGGCTCTAGTTTCAATTAGTAATAAGAGAGGGGGGATGGGAAAGCTGTCAGAATGTCAGTGTATACCCGTTTCTCCTTTTTTGAAGTGAAGTGATGATTAAGAAGGACTTTTTTTTGTCACTACACAGCAACCTTAAGATCATGGAAGCCTCTGCACAAGTACTGACTCAAAGAGTCCAGTGTTAAAACAGAAAAAAATTAAGAGTGCCGAATGACTGGATGTTTCACAAATCCCAACCTGTCGGTCTGTTTGGTACTCTCCCAAACATTTGGACTTGTCCTCACTGCCAGTCTTAGGAAATGTGGTTACACTATACAGAAGAGTATACTAGAAAAATCCTCCACCAAGAAACAGTATTTGGCAGTAGAAAAAGAAATTCCTAGAAACTGGAAAGATCTTAAATTGTAAGAGACCCCAGGCATCGTTAAACATACAAATGATGATGATATTAAGCATGCTAGAGAGACATTCTTTGGAGGGGAAAGAGAATATGATATGCGAGTTTCGACTGTGCAACTGATCTTAGGAACAGGAATTAATCTCTGGTTTCAACTGGTTCTAAGCAAAAATTATGATTGTATGCTTTACAAAGTTCAAATTGTTCAAATCTTGGAACCAGATAATAGCATGGAAGGATGGACTTTGCAACAGACATACTAAGGAAGAGAGAGAATGATATTGAGTTTTTTATTTTTATAATGTTCTCTGACAAAGCTTGTTGTCATCTTTCTGATATAATAAATCAACGCAATGTTCACAAATGATAATCTGAAAATCTCCATGAATACCAGGAGATACAAAGATATTCTGTAAAGGTTAATGTATAATGTGAACTTATGTATGACTGCATGATTGGCCCTTTCTTTTTACATATTTCCACAATTCAGAGCTTCAGCCTCATATCTTTGTAACAAGTTGATGCACCACCTCATTGGGGGACTATTGTTCGCAGTTCTTTGAATGAAAGATGGATTAGGCAAGGTGACCCAATTCCTTGGTTACCTAGATCTCCTGATATGATACTTTTACTTTGGGGATCTGTAACTAACCTAAAGGCCAGGATTACATTCACATTAGCTCCTGTAAATGCCAATATACCTGCCCGTGTTTGGTGTGCAATCAAGTAATCATCATTCATCTACCATGCATCGGTCTTTGCCACCTCTAAAATTTGCACCAATAATTGGCACACTCGCAAAATAAATGTTAAAATAAGCATTTAATAGCATCTATGAATTTGATTGGTTGATTGTATTTAACGTCACCATAGCACTGCTCTATGGGTAATTGGCAACGGTCAGGGACACCCCCCTAATAAGTGAAGATACAAACAAATGGTCCGAAGACATGCCATCATAATTTTGATCCTCTGTCTATGAACTTGAATCCGCCTACCCTAGTTTCCCTAAAACCAGAGAATCTAGCTTAGGCGGATTCAAATTCATAGATGTTATTAAATGCTTTTTTTAACATTTCTTTTGCGAGGGTGGCGATTACTGGTTCAGATTTTAGGGGTAGTGAACTCTGATGTCTTTTCCTTATTCTCCGTGTGACAAACGTGAGAGCAACATGAGAAAGTTTATTGAAAAGGGCTATAAAATTTTTATCTATCCAACTATTACCCTAACAGCACAAAATGTTCCAGAAACGTAACAATCATATAACATTGAAACATTATAAACATTCCCGAAACATTTAAAAACGTTCAGATTGTTTTCGATTAGTTTCGAAAACGTAGAAATGTCCACGATCGTAACAAAAAATCAGATACGTAACAGAAACGTTACAATAACTTAACAGATGGAAAATTAAAAAGGGCGAATGTTTCAGAAAGGTATCGGAAAGCATACTAAAACGTTACGTTTTTGAAAGATAGTAAACTTTTTGCAACATAACTGAAACATTCTGTGCTGTATGGGTAATGTTATTAATTTAAATCTATCTTCATTATTTTATAAATTATTAAACACAAAAATATGTCGACCATTTATAGACACTGTATTCTAAAAAATGAGACACAATTTGTAGGTAACCATAAATATAAAAAGTTGCTGCTTATACATGTAAATTTTGTTGCATTCATAGATAAGCAACTTTTGCTGTCATAAATTAAGATTCTGTTATATCTTAAGATTCAAGTTATTACTTTTATCTTTAAGGTAGTAACACTTCATGCAGCCAAATGTACACAAAGTATTTTCTTTATAACTTAATTTTACAAAGCAAAAAACTTAGACTATTCTTGGACCACATTTCATGAAACCATGGAAGCATCTGCGTAAGTGCGAACTCAACGAGTCCAGTGCTAAAATAGGGGTGACAGTCATCTGACTCAGAGAAAATGAGCAATAACAGAGCGTGGAATTGCTAGATGTTTTCCAAATTGCAAACTGTCGGACAAGCTGGCATCCCTCCAACATTTTGGACGCGTCCTTACTGCTAGTTTTAGGATATGTGGCCGCACTGTATCAAGTTTATCTAGATTAACCGTTTAAATGCATCGAAGCACTATCATGCTTCTCTTGTGTTGTGCCAAAAATGCATAGAAGCGCGATCACACTGCTATTTGTTTCTATAATTTTCACATTAATTAAGAGAAGTTGTATTCATATCAATTGTGGTTTTTAATAAGATAAGAACTATTCTCTTAAGGGCTCGCTTTACTTACCTTCACCACAAGTCCAAGCCAATGTTATTCTATGGGAAATTTTGTTTACTTATAACTCATTAACTAATACGTGTTTTTAAATTCTGTTTTCACATTCAGAAAATTCACAACTGTTAAATTGACCGTCGTTTTTAAAAACGAATTTTTTTTATTTTAAATCTAGGACTTCTAGTGTTTTTACAGGGACACAACATATAATTCTGTATAATTATGGCCTATGGGGTAAAATTATTTAAAGTGCGATAGCATCTAAATGCCTTATCCGTTGGAGTGAAAAATTTATATAGGAGTTATAGGCCACCATCACACAAACTATATAGATTTTGGCGACCCTAGCATTTAACAAGTTTTACAGGGACACAAATAAAAACTGTTCATCATTAAGACCAATAGGCTCAAATTATTTAAAGTGCAACAGCGACTAAACGCCTTATTCAAATGAACTGAAAATTTATATACATGTTGTACGTCACCGTCACACGAACTTTATGAACTTTAGAGAATCTAGCACTTATGGTTCTTTTTCAGGGACAAAATGCAAATTTCTTTGAGGAGCAAACATTCAAACCGTGTTTTCTCCAAAAATAAAAAAAAATGAGTTAGCGATTTTTTTGTGAACTCAACATTAAATAGCACAAAATTATACTATTATTTTAAACCAAAATAATTTTTATCACATTATAAATGCGCTTAGAAAGTTAGGGTTTCAATCAAACAGTGTTTCCTCCAGAGCCTGTTTTCAGTCAAACTGTGATTTCTCCAGCCAACCAGTCAGTACTGCTCTTTCTGGTCGCGTGACTCGTATATGTACCAGCTTTTTATGTTTGTTTTTTCGTTAGTTCTATCTTGTTTTCTTCATTTTAGAGGAGTGTACTTTATTATTATTTATTTATTTATTTTTCAAATGGAAGAATTAATAGAGGGTGTATTAGTGAGTACTTCTAATTATGAAACTAGAAAAATACAGAGAATTGGTGGAAAAAGAAAAGAAGCGAAAAAGAAACGATATTCAGCACCTTTAGATAACAACATTTATGCTCCATGCAAACATTCTATTAATAAATACTTTTTCATGCACTGATGTTAGACCTAATGACGTTAAGAAGTTTCGGCATAGACTTTACGAAATTCCGGACAAACAGCGACAAGATTGTATTATAGCCTCATTGGTTGTTACAAAAAAATGTAATTCGACGTAGACCTAATAACCCCCCCCCCCCCCCCCCAAAAAAAAAAAAAAAAAAAAAAAAAAATCGCAATCATCTGGCTTACAGCATGCATTTTCTGCTTCTTATTTTATTACTAGTAGTAGTGGTGGGAGAATTCCTGTGTGTAAAAACAATTTCATGGCTATAACTAAAATAGGTCGTACAATGCTAGCCAATATTGTTACTAAGGTACATGCTGGTGAACCTATTGAAGAGAGCAGGGGATAGAAAAAGCCACTTAAGCATTAATTAAAAAAAATAAATAAATAAATAAAACAAGGTAAGAGAATTCATCTTAAACTTAAAGGCATCAGAATGATATAGACAAACTTTTACAATTGATGTATGTTGAAGAGTGAAAAAATCAGCCTGTTTTTAAATGGTATAAAGATATCATTACTAATAACTTTCATGTAGAATATGAAGAAACAGAGGAAGCATGAAATTGCTTAAGTGAAGATATTGGTTTAAAAATTTAAATTTCAAATTGGCTTAAAAATTTTAGTTCTTCCCTACAATTTCCATGATGATTTTTCACGCGTAAATATTTAATTTAACTTTATAATTACTTAACAAAATCTGTTTTGTTAATTACATTAAGAATGCTATTTCATCAATATTCGAGCTACATACTTTTTCATTCAAAAAATGTTTTGTCCACATTGGAAACATTCGAAACTTGTTTTCTCCACTGTGTTTCGGTCAAAACATGCTTTCTCCACATTGGAAACATTCAAAACATGTTTTCTCCTCTGTGTTTCGGTCAAAACATGCTTTCTCCAAATTTCAAATACATTTTTCTAATTAACTCTAAGTTTATTAGGTAAAGTAGGCCTACAGATCTTCCTAGTAACCAATAATACAACTAAACAAATGATAATTAGGGTCTAAGAAGGGTTATTTTTTAATTTATCAGTTTTTTGTGTTTTCTGAAAAATTGCATTTGAAGGAGAAAACACGGTTTGAATGTTTGCTCCTCCTTTATCATTGTGGCATATGGGCTCAAACTTCAAAGTACGATAGCGTCTAAATGCCTTATCCGATCCAGCTGAAAATTTATATAAATATTATAAGTCACTGTTGCACTAACTATAAACATTTTGGTGAATCTAGCGTTTGTAGGTTTTTACAGGGACACAACAAAATATTCTTTATTATTATGATCTAAGTGTTCGGTAAAATAGTGTTAAATTAAACATCATGTACTATATAAAGAGAAATACTCAAACTCCCTATTATAATTTTCTCTCTTTTGTTTATATTACGACTCCTCTTACTTTACTTTATCTACAGAACCATAAATTACTCAATGTTCGGAAAGTCGAGTGGAGTCACTCCAGATTTTTTTCTTTCTAAAGCGCGATTTTTCTGTTGATTTTTAGCCTTTACCTCCTGTTTTGTAAATTCTACAGTGCAGTGGATGAACAATAGGTACGGCTTATTGTTCTAAATAGGAAACTGCTGATTGAAGAGGGATTACGTCTTTATTTTATTTATTTATTTTATTTTTTTCTAAAAGATACCATGCATTCAACATTCATCTAATGAATTCTTTGTATATAAAAAGTTTATTATATGTAGTCTATTTTATGTAGGTATTAATATTTAATTTCATATCTCAAACTGTTAGGTAAAATAGACACCCCACTGGTACTTAGTATAAATGAGATTTTAAAGAAAGATTTTTAATTATGTTGTCAATTTCAAAAAAGGATTTAGTTTTTGCCACTCTATGGTCTTTTTTTTACTTATTATTAGGGCTCATTATATCGATAGGTTTAAAACAGACTTCAAACCTAAAATGAGAAAGAAATTTGGAGATTTCAAAAAAGACCAAAGAATGAAATTCTAACGCAACAAGACTAAAAATTCAAAAAAAAATTTCCCTATGCTTTTCTGTAATTTATTGGTATTTACAGTGCTATTCTAAGAGGCAGTAGTTTAAAAAGACCTACACATTGTATACCCTTCCCACATTTCAATGAATCTTATTTTACTGCGTAATTTTACTGATGTGAATTGATTTTGGTTTTTCTACTTGTGATTGCGCGTAACCCCCATGCTTTTCTATGCATTTTTTCTTTCTTTTATTTTTGACATTTTAGAGCAAAGTTGAAAAATGTTTATGACTTTGGTTTGTCTGTCTGTCTGTGCTACAACTTTCGTAAATATTCATAGAATTTCTTTAAACAAATACATGTACTTGAAGTTCACTATCGGATTTTTACTATTGAAAATAAAGTAAATACATACCACTAATTTGTATACAGGGTCACCCAAAATAATTCGAAAGCATTGCGTTCTATGAGAGCTATTTCTATAAACCATAATTTAATGCCTTTATTTTAGAAAAATCATTAAGAAATTGACATTTATTATTCATATGCGCAAAGAAAAAGGAGGGGGGGGGTAATAGATTATAGTATGATTAGCATTAAGATTTACAAGGTCATATATAAATGTTTGGATACTTTAATAATGGCTTTAATTGGAAATTGCGGTTTTGTTTTAGTTCCCCATCATACTATAGGTATGGGGAACTTAGGTAATCATGAAAATTTTCGACCTCGGATTTTTGACTTTTTTACACGTTCTCAGGTGTGAGGAATACGAAAATGACAAAATTTGTATGGTGTCTGTCTGTCGGGTGTCTGTTAGTGTGTCAGTCCGTTAGTTTGTTAGTCTGATTACACGATATCTCACGAACAAATAATCGCAGAGAGGTCGGATAAGTTTTAAAATATTACTTTCGATACTGGCAAGAACCCTATTCATTTGCAACATTCGAATTACAAAACTTCGTAAGTTATTAGAAATTTACGATTTTCTTAACATGGGAGAATAGGACAAAAATTCACTTAAACGTGCATTAAATGGAAACTTTTTACTGTAAAAATGTCAGACCAGTTTTAAAATATCAGTTTTGATGCCGGAATGAACATCAGTAACTATAAAAATGCTACTTTGAAAATTTCGCAAGTTATTGGAAATTTACGAATTTCTTAACATGGCAGTATAGGGCAAAATTTCACATAAGCGTCAATTTTTAGCGATATTTTCAGCGTAAAGATGTCAGACTACTTTTGAAATATTATTTAGGACACTGGCATGAATATTAATGACTATGAATTTTCCAATATAAAAATTTCGTAAGTTATTGGAAACTTACGAATTTCTTAACATGGCAGAATAGAGCAAAATTTCACATAAACGTCAATCTTGAGGGATATTTTCATCGTAAAGATGTCAAACCACTTTCGAAATATTATTTTGGATACTGGCATGAATATCGTAGACTATGATTTTTCCAATTAAAAAATTCGTAAGTTATTTGGAATTTACGATTTACTTAATATGTCAGAATAAGGCAAAATTGAGCATAAACTTCCATTTTGAGGATAATAAATACCCTAGACAACTTCAAAATTACATTTATGATATTTGTTTGAGCATGATTGAATACGAATATTCTAATAGGAAAATTTCGTAAATTATTAGTAATTTACGATTTTATCAACATAGCGAAATTGAAAATTTTTCATATAAATATGAATTTTGAGGATTATTGCATTGGAAATAGTAGCATGAAATCTAAACTGCGGAATCGACCCTGATAAAAGAAATTAATAGATTAGAATAAGATAAATATATCGAAGTGAACGGTGGATAGCCTATTAGGCGGGGATTTCATTCTGTCACTGTATCAAGCTTTGGTCATATTCATTTCTTTTAACATGATTATAATATGTCTCGCACTAGAAATTTATGGGAACATAAATATGATGGGGAACTGAGCAGAGTCCACCTATGCCAACTAGTTTTCTAAGCGTTTTTAACACTTTTTAACAATATTTAAAATTGATTTGATGTTGTTTATTTGTCTGTCTATCTTTTAGTCTGAGGACCTCTAGCGTTCGTAAATATTTTTAGAACTCCTTACAAGTGATGTATGTTATTCAATTTCACAATGACATGTTCTGCATTTAAAATTGTATAAATAGCGCAACTGGTTTGTGTACAGGAACTCTCAAAAGAATGCCAATGTATTGCGTTCTGAGAGGCATCTGAGAGGCTTTCAAATCGTACTTGAATAACTTTTTACTGCACAATTCATAATGAAATTTATTTTTATTATTCATATGCTAAAAGAATATTTTATATAGAAGATGATATGTAAGCTTTAAGATTTACAGGGCTACACTAAAATATTCAGGTACATCAAGAACTGCAATTGAAAATTGCATTTCCATTTGTGTTAAACGTTTTTAGTACTTTTCATCAACGTTTAAGAGTAATTATGAATTCAATTTAACTATTTGTCTGTCTTTCTCTCTTTCTGTCTATCTTTTGTGTGATCACTTAGATAAAGTACATTGAAAGTTAAAAACGACAAATCGAGTACGTACAATTGGAAAGTGTTAATAATCTATGCGCCCCGCATGATGTTTCGTTCTTGTTTTTATTTTTATTTTTTTCGGGTGAAGGTTTCCCATTTAATTTTTTGATGCAGTGGTAACAGTGTGTTATTATTTCTTATCAAGTTCTGCTGAATATCAGAGATAAGTAATGATAACAATATTAATTACAAAATCTACGTATTTCTGGGCCAATACAATAAACTGATTAAAAAATAATTTAGAAAGTAAAACTTTTTTATGCTTTTTATAGAAAAGATTATTTAAAATTTTTTTAAGGAGTAGTTATTATTTCTTTTCAAATTTTATCCAAAAAAAAAAAAAAAAAAAAAAAGAAACAGAACTTATACACAAATACTTATTAAAAATTATCCTGTATATGCAGAAGAAACTAATAGTGTCCAGAATATAAAAAAATTATTCCTTCATTTCCCTATTCATCATTTCTTAAATTAATTTTTCATCGTGAAACTTTTTCCCCGTTGAAATAAATAATCACTCATTATCATTTTTCATTTCATATTATTCGTAAAGTTTTTCACCGACAACGTTTAGATACTTTGTTATTAAACTTCAGGCTTTTGTGAAACAGTTCAGTAATAATGAATTTCTATTGTTATCAGTTCCAGCAGTAAAGGAACTGCCGCAAAAAAGAATTTTTTCGCCTCCCCCCCCCCCCCCCCCATTACCCTGCAAGCTTTTTTCGAGGAAGATTATTATTATTTTTCATTAAAGGGAGAATTTATATAATGTCACTATTTAATGAAAAACCGGATTTAAACAGGTCATTTTATGATGATATTCATTTCCCAGGAATTTCAGTTTTAATTAATAATTCTTAGAAATATATCACTTTCAGCTATCTGAGTTCCTATTTATAACGACGAAAGTAATTGGGAAAAAAATGGTTTCATTGCATAATGAATAACTAGTGTTCCGCGGTAGTTGTTTCTTAGGATTATTTTTATGAATCGCATGCATATTTTATTTATATTTTTGTCTTCAACGTTTCTTTTTAAAAACTTTTCTTATACCCGCTCTGTCTGGTCACCGGCGTTTGTCCGAATGTGTCCCATCTTTCTGCTTATATCTCGGCAATCAGACCATCTAAAGAATTCGGGTTTTCATTAAAATATTAGTCATGTCTGACCCTACAATTTCACACAGTCAGATTTCCGAATTTTTTTATTAGTTTTCTTTTAATTCGAAAAATAGGAAAATAATAAGCTAATAATAGCAAAAAGGTAGCCATTTAAATTTTATCCATAATTTAATTGTTGCCAAAAAAATTTACAAGTTCATTTTTTTTTTCCCCGACAGGAAAATAAATACATTTATCTAAACGTGAACAATAAAAAAATATAAACAAATAAATTATGCATCTCACAAAAATTAACGTCATTATCACTTAATTATTATTATTTTTTTTTTACACATTGATAAAATGCTAATTTAGTTACGATGCTAATATATGTTGTACTAAAATCAATTTTATTTATAGATCCTCCTGGGCGATTTTTTTAAGACTTTTTCTTATACTCGCTCTGTCTGTCAACGGCGTTTGTTCGAATGTGTCACATCTTTTTGCTTATATCTCAGCAATCAGACCACCTAAAGACTTCGGGTTTTCACTAAAATATTAGTCTGACACTATAATTTAACACACACACACAAAAAAAAAAAAAAAAAAAAAAAAAAAAAAAAAAAAACGGTTTAAATTTATTAAATTTTCTTTATGAAAAGAAGAAAAAAATCTTTTTTTTTTCAACCATAAAATGAAATATGCTTTCACGTGAAAAAAAAAGAAATATATATATATACATAATATTAAATTTGCGTCTATATGATGTCGTGATGATCTAAAAAATGACGTCTATAAAATAATAATAATTATTTTAAATTTTAAGGGTAACGAAGAGATAAATAAAGCGCGAAAATTTCGCACGGGCTTTCTTGCAATTGAATTATTTGAAGTCAGAAATAAATAAATAAAATAAAATAATGTGAAAAAACTTTACTTCTTATTTTACCACTTTCCAACAAAATTGAAAGGATGCTTTCTATTGAGTATGGGGTGAAGACCGCCACTGGTTTGTATACAGGGACATCCGAAAGTATTCCAAAGCACTGCGTTCTATGAGAGGTATTTCTATAAACCGTATTTTAATAACTTTATTTTGTACAAATCTTAATGAAATTGAAATATATTATTCATATGCACAAAAGAATGCTTTCCATAGTACATAATATTATCAGTATTAAGATTTATTGGGCCACACAAAAATATTCAGTTACATTAAGGTGGAAATTTGCTGGAATTGCATTTTCGTTTATATTGAGTATTTTTAACGTTTTCTATCAATTTTTAAATGTGAATATGATTTGAATTACTTTACCTGTCTGCTCTACTATACATCTATCTGTCCGTCTGCCCACTTCCAGCGTCTGTAACTATTCAGAATTTCTTAAAAATGATGTATGTTATTCAAATTCCCTATGGAATATTCCTTATTTAAAATGGCATTAATAGGTCTAATTAATAGGCCATTAATTAATGGCCTATTAATAGGTCCTGTGCAACTGTTTTGTATACAAGATATCCCCCCCCCCCCCAAGAAAAAAAGTATAGACATTTTTATAAATCATATTTATAATACTTTCTACTGTAAAAATCAGGAAAAAATTGGCATTTATTGTTAATATGCTAAAGTGATGTAAAAAAAAAAGACTCTACATTTCCCCCCAAATTCTTATGTACTTACTGTCATTTACTACGGTATATTTGTGAATCTCAACCAAATAAAAAATGTGCCTCTATTTTAAGGTAAATACAAATTTTTCATTTGTCTCTCCGTGGCTCAATTGGTAAGAGCGCTATGTTAGTAATCTGGTGGTCCCACGTTCGATACCCTGAAGGTTCGCAGTGTTAATTTTTGCAGACAATTAGTAGAAAAGATTCCAATTGATTAAAGAAAATTTATCGTTGACTACACAGTATTCTAAGAATTTTTGAAGAGTTTTTTTTAAGAAGCCTTTTTCTTACATCTCTTTTTAGAAGCAAAAAAGAGTTTTTTGTGGACTACAAGCGCCCTCTATTAGGCGGAATATTCACTAAAATGTCACTGAAACAATTAACAATATAAAACAAAAATGATTAGGAAAAATACATAAACATTAACCAAATGAGTAAAATGTTAAGTTATAATATAAAAAAATAATAATAAACTAAAATAATAATAAAAAGGTGCCTCAAACGAATAATTATTTTCTTCAAATAATCTGTATAAACTCTCAAGATGTCTTTTAACATGCATTACTTTGTTATTACAAAAAAAAAAAAAAAAAAAAAATAATAATAATAATAATAATAATCTTTTTGATTAAGTAGGTCAATTTTAAATCTTAGAAATTTGTATCTACTAACTTTCTTTAAACTCACCATATAAACTCTCTTTTATTAGGTTGGCGGGAAGTTTCTGTCGTATTTTACTACTTGTAGGTAATTTTGCCTGTCATGTTAATACGTTAACGCCGGCGTGTACCACCGGTGGCTTATAGCTAGTTCAAAATTCGGAAAAATCTGAAATCAAAGGTCTTGATTGGCTGGTTTACGTTTGGCAGTTTTTTCATACTCGCCAACAGATTAAGGATAGAAAACCACCTAGTAGTTGAAATATATATTTAACTTTCAGATCAGAGGGGTGTATGTCGCACTACTGCTATAGGCAATCGGATGAGTGACCATGTTAGAGTATCTTTACAGTAATGTAACATAAAAAACTATTATAAGTACCACTTTAAGGAGGTATTCCTTATTTTAAATAAATGTCGAGCAAATCGGCAATAATTATGATAAGTAATTTTGTTTTCTACAATTTTTCAAAAATTAGAAAAAAAGATTTAAAAATAGAGGTTGTCTTGCAATTTTGAGGACATATGTTCATTCCAGCAATCGGCGACGGTTCGGGACATGAAATCCCTATTTTAATTTTCCACGGAGGGGATGACTGCCCTGCCTCACTGACCTTCTAGAGGTATTTTAGAACGGGGAGGACTTCACGGCCCCGACGAATTTTACTTGCATGAGCCACTCGAAGATCGAATCTTAATAAAACAAACAAACAAACAACAACAACAACAACAAAAAAAAAAAAAAAAAAAAAAAAAAAAAAAACAGAAATAAATCGGAAAAGTTTACTCCAAAAAGACACTAAATTGTTTGGAAAACAAACATTTTTACAAAATCTGCCATTAAAAACAAAGATTTGAATCTAAGACAGTCGCCAGTTGCTTTTTGCATAGGTCTAATTCGACGTAAAAGTAAAACCCACTCACCTCAACTTCATTAAGAAAAAAATTTGTTTTCTTGGAAATAAAATCTTCCTTCACAGAAACCAAAATAAACCAATCAAATCTTCCCCTGTCATCATTCCCCTGCCCACAGTATAGCACTAGTGCGACGATAAAAAAAAAACCACTCAACTCAACTCTGTTACCATGATGCGCCATCATAGACTAATATAAAGCATGTAAAAAAAGTGGTGAAAAGAACTAGACACTTTCGTTTGGAAATTTCTCCAAATACGTCCACTAACTTCTGTTTTAAAAATTAACTCAGAAGACTATGTGAACAAAATACGCCGGCGTGAACGTGTTAAGACAAGTATGTAGAGTACATCATGTAGGGTTTTATTGTTTAGTGTATCTCTCGTGGTATATAAGAGAACTATTTCAATATACCCTTCATCAGTTAGTTGCGAAGTACGGAGTGAATAAGATGGTAGTGGATAAAGTGCATTTAAGACACATTGCATTTGGTATGAGTTCCAGAGAGGAAGAAACGAATTGGTTGTTTGTAAAATTTTATGTGATACGTTGGGAAGTGAAGTTGCAAATGTTGGGACCTGCCAAAGTTGGTTTATCAAATTTCATACCGGAGATTGCAGTTCCAAAAAAGATCGTCTATATGGGCGGCCATCCAAGTTCGATAATGACATTTTACGGTACATGTTGAGGAGAGTAATCCACATCTAAACACTATACCAACTGAAAAATAACTCGGTGTCCACCATTCGACTGCTGAAGAACACATCAAACATCTTGAATTTATCTTAAAACAGAGTATTTGGGTTCCACACAATTTTCTGTGATAGAAATTCATTGAATCGTGTGAGAATCATCTGTTAATCTCTTAGACACAATGTGGAGCCATTTTTGGACAGGCTGTTTACAGAAGAGGAAAATGGATCCTTTATGAGAATATAAAGTGAAAAACATTTACTGCACACCTTGAATGTCCGCCACAATTATTTTAAAGCGAGATCTTCATCAACGGAATGTGATGCTCTGTTTTTAGTGGCATTCAAGAAATCCAGTGTATTACGAACTACTCAAATAGGGGCAAATCATAAATGAAAACACATATTTTAATCAGCTTAATATATTGAATATAGCTATCAAGGGAAAACGGCCAGTGTTGGCGAACAAGAAAGGAATTATGTTCCATGAAGATAATGCAAAACCACATGTTGCAATGGTGACAAAACAAAAGTTCAGTCAGCTTGGATGGTAACTTTTTTGTCAACAACCATATTCCCCTGCCATAGCACCATCGGATTACTATCTATTCGGTCGCTTCAGAATTGTATGATTCGAAAAAAATTTACTTCCTTTGAAGTTGTCTCCATGGCAGTTTCTGAATATTTTGGGTCCAAGGATGAGAACTTCTACAGTAGGGGGGGGGGGATCAACAATCTGCCTAAAATCTAAAATATGGCAACAAGTGGTTGCAAAAATTGAATACAATATTATTGGTTAAAATGTAAATAAACGTTTATTAAATCTGATTCAAATGCTAAATTTAAAATATGACAGAATTTTCCCGCCAATGTACGCTCATGTTGCAGTCGCTTACGCTACCAAGTACGCCCCTGGAGCCTTGACTCTCTGCCGAAATAATTTAAGTATTACTGAAACTTTAAAGGCTTTTTTATCAAGGTTGTTTGGCTAGTGTGCGCTTCTTCTTTAATATTTTGTTACCTTCATAGTATATATACTACAGCTCTGCGCAATTTCGTCCCGATCTAAATTTTCCAAGTCGTGACCTCTTCTTGTTAGAGAAGTACTCTACAACCGCTGTCTCGAGATCCCCCCCCCCCCCCCCTCCCTTCAGTGATAGCACGTCAAATTCTGAGCCATACGTTTGTGAAATTATATTTGAGAACTTATATTTAAAGAGTACTTCCATGATCAGAACTTTTATAGTAAAAAAAAAAAAATGTTAGGAACTTATTACTTAGAGAACTTTTATGAAAAAGATATTTTAATATAACTTCTTAAGGAATTTTTTATCAAAAAATGTTTTTGTTAAACTTTTACGTTAGAACTTTAGTTGTAAAAGTTCTTGTGAATCAGTTCAATGTTGTGAATCAATTATAAAAGTTTTTGTGAATCACTAGAACTTTTTGAAAAGTTCAATAACTGTTTTGAACTCTGGTATTAATTTATTACTGCAGGAAAATTGTGGGACATCTGATTGGTTAGGTCAGCTTTATGTCTTCTGACCATGACTACACTATTCTAAAAATAAGTTTATAATAGGTGTAGTGTTGCGTAGAGGGAGTCAGGGATTGTTTCGTAACATTTTTTTTTTTTTACTTCTGAGGCCATGCTTCATTCGAAAAAATACAGCAGAAGTTTTAATGTAATAAAAGGTATTAGACTTAATTAATACTATAATAATTTCTTTTGTTTATAAGTTTGCGTTTGTCGCTTACTTTTTTGAGAATAAACTATAAAGTAGAATAAGAAATTTTTGTCTACAGAAAATTCTAAATAATGTATAAAAATTATTAAATAACTCATAAGTGAAAGGAAAATAAATGTAATAAATGGTACTAATTTTGACATTTGTATGCGATGTACTACTTAAAACAATAATGAATTGTTATCTTACAAGAAATAATATTCAAATTTGTAACATTTTCTGAAATATCTTATTTGAATTTTTATAACAATGTACTCATGAAAAATCAGTTTATATTCATTTTAAATAAACAATAAAAATATTTGGTATTCTATCATTTTATACTTCAAATAGTAATATATCTGAAATGGGAATTAGTTTTTATCTTAATAAGCAATAGAAATTTTTGGTGTTCTATGATTCCTTATTTCAGTTAATGATATACTTAAAACAGTAATTGAATTTCATCGTAAAATTTGTAAGGAAAAACTTATTTAAAAATATATTTTTTTCGTTAATGATATACTTGAAATTGAGATAAACAACTATTTTAAGCAGCTGGTTCAGTGATATTTCTATTCTACAATGATAAATAGATATAATCAAGGGATATTTTTTCAGTTTCTTTACAACAAAGTTAAAAAGTATTTATGAATTCAATTTGTCGTTCTGTCCATAATATTGCTTTTGTAGACATTTTTAGAATGCTTTGGAACTAATATAATGTTATCGAGATTCACTATAGCTTATTTTCTACTCATGTAATAAGGCCCAAAAAATATTTAGATATATTATTGTTTATGAGAGGTATCACTTCAAAGCATAAGTTAAATGTGCATTATCCTAATGTAGAAAAAATTATTTCTTACAGAATGTACCATGATAACCCTTTATGACTGGTTTACAGCCCCCCCCTCCACATAACCCTTTATGACTCGTTTACAGCCCCCCCCTCCACACACAAACAAACAACCCCCCCGCCCTCCAGATATATAGTGGGATATAAATGAAAATTCAATTCAATTTTAGTTGTGTTCTATGTTTTTAACGTCTTTAAATAATTAATTTTAACGTGTCATCCGATAGGAAAAACAAATTGAAGGTTAAAATATGCAACTAGTAAATACAGTTGTAATGTGTTTTTCTTAATCTATATGAACCGCATGATTTTTTTTATTCATCTTAATATTCTAAAAGAATGATAGAGTATTTTAACTTATATTAATTTTATTTTCCAACATTTAATTTTAAGTTTGATGCATGCTTACACCTTTAGAGGTCATTTTCTGAAAACATACATTTTTTTTTAAAATTTAATTTTTTTGAATTTCTTCATTTGTATTAAAAAAGTATTAAAAAAACTTGAAAAGAAGTATATATATATAGGGGAGAGTGGAGATGAATGAGACGCAGGATGAATAGGACAATAGCAAAATTTTTATGTTTTGCAAGCACTAGAAACTTGACAATTTTTCTGATATATGGCAGTACTGAGGTCCTTCATCAAGCGTAGTTTCAGAATTGTGCTGTCTATTAAAGGGCAGAAAAAAAATTAAAGTGTCTTTTTCTGCTGCCAGTGTACGTTTTTACTGATTCAATTAGATAGTAGTTAAAAATTAAGTATTTGCTTAAATTTAATATAACTCATATATGCTGAAAAGGCATAATATTTTCTTTATGATATTCAAGAATATTGACAATTGTTCCTTAGGTCTATTTCATGTTTTATATGATCATGTGGTGGTGGGGATGAATGAGACATTCCCCACTATGTGCTAATTTAAAATTGTACACAAAAATTATATTAAAACAAATAGTAAATAGATTTTCTATATTTTTATAACATGTAGCTCAATAGTTATAACATGGAATTACAAAAGCACCATGGATTTAGAGAAAAATATATTGAAATTAATAGTTCTGATTTTTGTTTATAATAATTATGATTAAAAAAATTATAAGTTAGAATATTCAATGCAACTTAAATCAATAATATCAATAATTAAATAAATAAATAGATAAACTAATAATAATTGGATTAAAATCACAATTTCAATCAAGCTAATTAAATAAATCCTGGTGATTATTTATGTAATACAGAATAGAATGCTTATTTTTCCCGATCAGTCGGAAACAAAAATTTATCTGGATAATTTGTACTCTATTATAATGATATACATCTTTCTAGTGTCTTATTTATTTATTTATTTATTTTTAGATTAGATCTTATTAGATTAAATTACCAAAACATAGAGCACTACGAACTGTGCGAACCGAAGGACTTTTGCCTTTTGATGTTAATTTGAGTCAATACATCAGTTTATGTTAATTTCAGGAACTTCATAGTGTGTAATAAAATCACATAAACCAATTTAACTTTAAAAATTTATTTACTTTCCATTTTGTTTTCTTTTCTTTGTTAATTCCAGTCCTGTCCCATTCATCCCCAATCATGTCCCAATCATCCGGATAGGTGGGTATGAATGGGACAATGCATATGCATGTAAAAAACAATTATTATTTATTAAAAATGATAACTTTTTATTAAGGTTAGTATGTTTATATGTAACTGGTTACTGAAGTGTACTTATGAGCAATGTTACAAAATTCTGAATTACATATGGTGAACGTTATCTGTAAAAACATGAAAAATGTCCCATTCATCCCCACTCTCCCCTATATATCTGTATATATATATAAATATATATATAAATTACGTGTTACGATGTTTGTCCGGGGTAAACTCCTAAACTAAGGAACCGATTTTAATGAAATTTTGCACACTGTGTGCAGTTTGGTCCAACTTGAGAGATAGGATATTTTTTATCTCAATTTATTGTCACAATATTGTTTTATTGCAATTATTTGTTAATTATAGACCTTTATTAAAGTTGCTCCAAAATATCTGTGAGTTCCATTAATTTAATTGTTGGCAAAAAAAAAAAAAAAAAAAAAAAAATACGAGTTCATTTTCTTTCGACATAAAAATAAATACATTTAATCAAACGTGAACGTTAAAAAATTATAAAAAGTTAAATTATGCATCTCACGAAAATTGACGTCATAATCAATTTAAAGATTTTATACACATTGATAAAGTGCTAATGTAGTTCTATCATAGATATAGTAATATATATAGATCTCTCATCCCCATGTTATCGTACAAAGATTTTTGATGCTGAAAAAAAAAAAAAGTTAATAAAAGCTTTGGAAACAGCCATTAAGTGGTATTGAAAAAAAAAAAAAAAGAAAGAAATATGAATTTGAAACTGTATCTGGAGTCTTCCATTCCCCTTTAGCAAATAAATTATTCATAAATTTTATTTGCTAAAATATTAGTATGTATTCCCGTGTGTATTCACTCGGGGAAAGACGGCCATATTTTGGTAAAAACGTCGTCTTTTCCCAAATGAAAAGGAATAACTTTTTTCTCCCCAATGATCACTCTATTCTATATATGCTATACTATATCTATGAGTTCTATACGCAAGCGAAGTGTGACTCACTGACCGTCTGCGCAGCCAAGAAAAGATTTCCTATGTTAATTGCCCACTGGATTTTTTGTAAGAAATTATTAAAAATCGAGGAAATTTATTTTCCGATTTTAATCCTTATATTTGGGTATAGATATCTATTAGTTATCGCGGGTGTTAGATTGAATTATTTTGCTGTCAAATTGACAAAATTTTAATTTTAAATTTCAAAACTCTGTCGCCCTTGGCTTTTTTTATTATTATTATTATTATTTGGCGATCAAAAGCGTAACACGAAAATATACATACCAGATGTATACATTGTACGAAATGTAATATGTATTATTCATTGTACGTATGTATGACATGTAATATGTATTGTACGAAATATTGTTTCATATTATTCATTACTCTTTTGATATAAGTTGTTAAAATAACCATGATTTTTGAAAGGAATTAAATATTTTCGCCAGATAATTTGGCGATATTCTTTTTTTTTCGCCAAGGATGACAGAAATGAAATCTATTCCGCTGCAAAATATTAGTATCTTACATCAGATATTTTATTTAGACATTTGAAAACAAATTTGACTTCAAACTATGATAGAATATTTATCATTTTCCTTTTAATAAGTATATTATTAGTATATTAAAATTTAAAAGCATGGTATATAAAAAGTTTTTTTTTTTTTTTTTTTTTTTTTTTTTTTAAATCTTATAATTATTCTTATCCTAATCCTCAATGTTTCCCATCTTTATTAACTTGAATTTACTATTAAAATTTTAACATACTCAAAAACTTCTCATCACTTCGTTAAAATACACTAAACTTTTCCAAAATCTTTTTCTATTTAAAATGATACATGTATTTACTTTAAATGTCCAATATTTCATAAGATTTCCAATTTTAAAGTTTTAAAATATTTATCAAATTTACTTATTTTTCTGGTTTAGCCCTATTGTTTTCCTTTTTATAACTACAGCTGTTGCCCTCTTTAAAATATTTAAAATGATGAGGTCATTTTATAGTAAAATTATCCATTATAGCATATATTATATTTCACTCCTCCATAAAAATTGATTTTAAAATCGTCTTTCTTTTATACTTTTATTTTAATAGAATTTTAATAGAATTTAATTTATATATTAGTCATTTTAGCAATTTTATCCAAAGTAGCATTAGAAATAATATATATCACTTCTCCATTAAAATTTATAGGACCCTACAATAAAATTAATTTGTGCTTAATATCAACACTACGAAAATTTTTATCAATCGCTTCCAAATTTTGACCTAAGTTTCAAATCTCAACCCTGTGTTTTTACATCGGCTACAACGTTTTCGTCTTTCTTCGTAAATAATAATTTGACTGTACTAAATAGTTTACAGCCGCATAATTCAACGTATAACTTAGTCACAGCAACGCGTGGCCGGGTCTGCTAGTATATATATATATATATATATATAGTAAAGACACGTATGATGTGTTTAAAAAATGACAGTTCCGCAAAACGTAAAATAATAAAAGAAAATAAATATTAGAAAAAAATTTAAAAAGCATTTTACTTCTAAAAGTATGTTTTAGGATTTGAAGTATTACTATAAATTTGTATATGATAGTTTAGGATTTATGTGTTATCAATCTAATTGCATTGAAAAATTTCCAAAAATTTCGACACATTTCTATCTTTTAACCCTAGAAAATAAACAAATTTTAAGATACCTTTATAAAAGTAGTTCAAAATCTGGATAACTTTTAAACTAAGAGAAGAGGTATGTTTTGCGGTAAGTCGTATACACAGAAAATGTGTTGTCGTATACGTTTTACTTCTGTTACCCGACTACCGTAGGTAGTGGAAGTATTGTATTTAGTCCAAAAATCCGATTTCGAGTTTTCACCGGATTTACACGTTTATGGTCTTCTGAGTCCAAAAAGGTAGTTTTTGGCAATTGGTGAGAGTGTGTGTGTACGTGTATGTATGTATGTGGGGAATTTTTTGGCTATCATACCTCCGAAATTAATGAAGATAGAACTATGGAACTTCAGAATTGAGACAGGTCTGGTGTGCAGATGAATTTTCCAAATTTTAGGAAAAACTGGAAAACTAGAAGTGGGAACGTAAGTCTGTATCTCAAAAAAGCTCTAACGATTTTCTTCAAAGTTGCTATATAAATGCTCCATTAGATGACCTTTCGAATGATATAGTTGGTAAGCTCAGGAAAATTGATATACGTCCTGTATTAATAGCTCAATTTCAGGTCTCGCAAGTGCGTTTCTTCAAAAGCAGCTGTACGGATCAAACTCACCACATCGATTCCTTTTTAAATATCCTTTTGGGCGTGACTGAAGAACAGGGTTCGGTCCGGTTTTTTCGCCAAACTGTTGGAAAAGTCGCCAAGTGTGGTGCTAGTTTAATTCCTCGGATTATCGCCAAAACTTGTTTACATTTCGGCAACCCCTTAAATTTGAACGACGCCACGGCCCCCCTTATTAAAAAAAATAAAGAATAAATAAATGCCTTGATATGTAGGCCGCCATCTTGGATTCTGACGAAAACAACCCTTTGGCGTCGTGGCAACGAAATTTTGGGTTGGCGATGGGACCGTACCCTGTTCTTCAGGATTCCCTCCTTTTGTATGTTATTATTGTTTTCTGGTCAATAATTGAGTATGCGAAGTTTTGGTAAAAGTCGGTATCTCAAAAACGGCTCTAACGATTTTCTTGAAAATTGTTACATAAATATATTTTAAATATCCTTTCTCACGTATTACGTGGTTATTATAAGAAAATTAACAGTCATCCTGATTAGGTAGGCCAGTTTTAGATTTCGCAAACAGGTGTTTCAGAAAATAACTCCACCATTTTTTTTCTTGTTTTTTAACTCGCTATATAAACTCTTTTTTATATGCCTTTACACGTGTATCAAGTTTCTCTTACCGGAAAATTGTATGTGTCTACTTCTTTAGGTCAATTTTATATCTTCTGATCACATTATCTCCAAAGAGTGCATATAATACGTGTAATAGTGGGTAATGGAAGTCGTGTGGATGTTTCACACCAGATGTTTTTTAAAATGTCATACCTCAGGTTCGATTTGCTGTAGAAACAAAACTCAAACAGATAATTAAAGCTAAAGCTGAAAATTTGAAGCTAAAGATTTGATTTCCTAGATGAAAATTGAAACTTTTTTTTTTTTTTTTTTTTAAGAAAATCGCGTATAAAGAGTGCATTAAGAAAGAACAAATTAACAGTGTGCATTAAGTAAATATGGTCAACAAATATAAATGTGCATTGTGTAGTTATACTTCGAATAAAAGCAGTGTATTTTTACTTTCATAAGGATTTCTTAGTTTTATAATTCATTTGGATAAATATTACCAAATGAAAACAATTTTTTTACAAATTACAACTATTTCACTTTCGACCATTAGTATGTTATTATTACGGAAAAGCACAAATATTTATTAAGAAAGGAAAAGAAAAAGTCAAGCAAGAAGTCTACTCTACGACAGCAAAATCTAAGGAAGTGCCGATTTTGTCAGGGGTGCTATTCGGAATTTTGACCTGATAAAATTAGTATTAAATTTGCCTTCAGAATACTTATGCCTAAAGTAAGATCACAAGCATTAAATTAATATTTGTAAATATATTCAATTGAATAGTCTCTTTTTCAAAGATTAATAAAACACCAAAATGATATCTGGTAACAAACTCGTTTGTTGATATCAAGAAAAGGTTACAAGTATTGTGTAACCACGTTTCCTACGCTTAGCAGTGAGGACGAGTCGAAAATCTTGGAGGGTTTCCAAGTTGACGAACAGGTTTGAATTTAGTAAACATCCAGTCATTCGGTATTCCCTTATCGCTTATTTTCTCTCAACGAAAAGCTTGTCTCCCCTGTTTTACTAGTGGACTCGTTGAATCCGCACTTGCGCAGAGGTTTCCATGGTCGCATGAAATGTAGTTAAAGAGTAAATGCTTAATCAGGCGACACGTTATAGTGTTGCACAATTCACACCAGCAAATAAGTGACAGGTGGATTTTTTTTTTAAGAACTCCCGGCTTCATTTATATCCTATCTACTGAAAAAAAAAAAAAAAAAAAAAAAAAAGATTCGCATTACTAGGTTACACCACGGCCCTACTAGATCACTCCTCGACGCCAACGCGCCAACGTCGTGAAAGCGGCCATAACAATCGACGATTTCTCCGGAATCAAATTCATTGAATGTTAGGGTTGGCATGCAGCGCCGCCACAGCAAACTTGCAGAGCATTTAAATTAATTTAAAATTTAAAATGCAGTCATCAGATACGCAAAAATATCTGAATCATAAAAATAATTGTAGCAATAATTTTAAACCAATTCACGGAAAAATAATAAATTATTTTTTCCTTTTTTTAATAATTAATTGTTGAACCATGGATGAATATTTCTTGCTTCTTGGCATAAACTTAGCACGATGTAAAGTTACAAACTAATTTTCAGGGTTGGGAGCGAGCGCCATCTACTTTCCCAGATGGATTCCGCGGCATGCATTGATATTTGCAGTTTTGTTATGGCCGCTTTAACGTTGGCGCCTTTGGCGTAGAGTGATCTAGTAGGGCCGTGGTTACACTAAGCTGTTTACTGGCACTGATGTATACCAGTATTTTTATCTGTTCCTATAAGAAAAGATATTATGAGTTTAGATTTGACAAACAGAGACCCAGTGCCTGTCTAGCATGTCCAATCCATTTTAGAAATATGTGCCTTCCCTCCGATAAGCTAATCAGCTACAACTATTGATGCCGTTTCTTATAAATTGAAATTTGCATTTAATTATATGACATGACAAAGATGTTCTGAATATGTGCTGACTGTCCGGCTGTAAAGAAACCATTTTAGAAGTAAATGCTTGTACTGACCAGTCGTGTTTAGTACTGAACTTTTTCGACACTCTCTGTAGAATACAGAAATTCCAGAGTGATTATTATTATTAGTAATTATAGAGAGTACTCCAGCTTGAAAGTATTTATTTATTATTCCTTTTAGTAGGTACACAATAACTTCTCTTATTTTCTAATTTTTTTTTTTTTGAAAATCCCTTATATTTATCTCATTCTTGTATTTTTCATTTTTTTTTTTTTTTTTTTTTTTTTAGTGAAATAAAAGTCTGATATTATAACCTCATTTAAGAATAGGAATGTGTACAAAAAATTAATGTGTAAGCGCGGTAATTTTAACGAATAATCATAATGTTTTTGTATTTTTTCTTTCTTATACAAGATATTAGGGAAATATTGTTAAACAAATTATGAAATTATTTTGCACCGCGCACTGTTCAAAAAACGGTTTCTTCATAGAATGTTGAAAAGTAATATTTGTAACTGTCATGATATCTAGTTTTACACCTAAAATTTTGGTCCTGATATGACCTCCCAATTTAGAGATCTTCACGATTATAGAAAAATTTTCGTGACGTATGTAAATACATGTGTGTGCATATGTGCGTGTATCGCATCCCAAAAACAGTTGGATATGTAGAAAGTTGTAAATTTGAAAGAGGGTTGCCTTTAAATTTCTACAAAAAGTAGGAAGAAAAAGAATTTTTTGGGAACAAACTCTTTTATTGCTTTTCATAATATTCGCCTTTAAGATTTATACACTTTCCCATCCGTTTAAACCAATTCTTGAAACAGTTTTTCCACTCTGAAGTTGAAATCACAGAAACATGGTTTTGGAAGGCACCAACAGCTTCTTGAGGTAATGAAAATCGCTGCCCACGCATTTTTTGATTGACATAAGGAAACAAGAAAAAGTCGTTAGGTGACAAATCAGGAGAAAATGGGCAATAAAGCATTAATTAGATATTTTTATCCTTCAAATAATCAATTGTTTCATGTGCCATGTGGGAGCTGGCGTTGTCGTGATGAAGAATGATGAGGCGATTTTTGCTGTTTTTCCTGATTTCGTTGATGACTTGTGGTAAACAAATTTCTGTATATCATTAATCGTTAACAGTTTTTCGATCCTCTATCGGAATGATTGCGATATATCCTGCAAGGCCGAAGAAACAAGCAATCATTTTCTTGGAAGTGCTTCGTGAACGAACAACTTTTGTAGGATTCGGTTCATCCGGAAACACCCAAACAGTGGATTGTTGTTACGTTTCTGGCTCATACGAATATAACCAAGTTTCGTCACCTGTAACGATATGTGTGTGTGTGTGTTGTATACGGATTTTACTGTTCCCAATTTGAATTTTTTTTAGCATTTCCTTACACCAATTTACACGAAGCTCTTTTTGAGCTTCTGGCAAATTGTGCGGAATCCATCTGGAACAAATCTTTTTAACAGCTAAATGTTCGTGCAAAATCGAATGTATTGCAGTCTGTGATATACCAAGGAATGCTCCTATCTCACGATACGTGACATGTCGATCTTCTTCAATCATCTTGCGCACAGCATCGATGTTGTTTAGAATCAGTACCGATTTTGGTCGTACTTCACGAGATTCCTCACTCACGGACGCACGACCACGACGAAAATCTGCAAACCAATTTTAAACAGTCTTTTCTGATGGTGCTTCATTACCAAAAGTTTCACGAAGCGATACTGTGCATTCTTGTCTAGTGAGGTCTGTCTTAAAATCATAAAAAATCATCCACCCAACAAACACACGAGAGTCGGGCCTATTACGAAAGGCGTACGGCATGCCGAACAGTGATTATGGCCCACATACCACCTTCAGTATCGGTTCCATAAAGTTTTTGTCCTCTCCGCCGCAACGTCGCCAAATGGCATCGGCCCATATTTGGATCAGTATCGGCGAAATATATCTTATCGGCGTAACGATAGTCTATGTGATTAAAACATTTAGTAAGGTTTTTGGCCCACAAGCGTATTTCCGATCACAAAACAGTCATCGGTTTGCCGACACTGTTACGATTCCGGACCGATTTCATTTTAATGAATAGATCGGCATGCCGTAATTGTCGATGCTGGACCGTACAGCTACCGACAATTCTGTGTTTGTTGGGCAACGGAAACCTTCACGAGTTGCTTCCATTTTTTTCACTCACTTGCTTCTTTTAAACACTCACTGTACACAAAATACGCAGACGATTTCTAAGATGCCACAGATTCCAAGATAAAAAAAGAATGTGAATTTTACAAATATCCTGAAGACAAATTTCAGTAGCGCCTTCTATTGGTCGTTTGTAAAAACATAAAAGACAACCCTCGTATGTACCCTTGTTATATCATCTAGCTGTGTTGAACCCTTTTTAATCTTAATAATATTTTCCATTCTAGAAATATCCATGAAAATTGTTTCCATAATGGCCAAAAACGAAATGTTTGATCATTTTATGACCTACCATCAGATATTTTAACAGAATCTAATAGTAGATTTCGTAATGATAGTGTCACGAAAACTATCGACTTTCTTGTATGTAGAAAGTGGTTCATAAAGAAAAAGGAGTGTTCCAGCTGACAAATGCATTTTATTTTAGGAATAATCTAGAAATAGTTCATTAAAACTGTTTTTTGTACCCCAGACGTCAATAATCAACAAATATTCTTGACACATCATAATAAAATAGTCATTTGTACCACAAAAGTCAAGTAAAGAGTGTTGGATCATAGCCTCCTAAACTAGATGCCTGTCGCGTGACTCGGAAACCTGGCAACAGTTCAATCGGTAGACAGCGCCACCTGGTATAGATTGCGGGACTTTTTTATTCAACTGCCACCAAAAATTTTTAAATGTGAGATTTGATAAACATAAAAGGCGAATAGAATCGAAGAAACGTCGATTATATATATCATATATCACTTCTTAAAATTATTGGTGACAGGTGAATAAAAAAGTCGCGAAATCTCTACCAGGTGTCGCTGTCTACCGCTTGAACTCTTGCCATGTTTCCGAGTCACGCGACAGGCATCTAGTTTAGGAGGCTATGGTTGAATGTATCACAGAGCGGGAATTTTGCGATTTAGACACAACAATCAATTTCTTAAATCACAATAGTTTAGAGACGACTGTTCAGCTCGAAGTCTAAACACAAACTGAACTCTTCGAGAGTAGTTTATTTTTATTTTTATAATCTCGTTAGTAATTTATTGATTTTTCGAGGTAGTTCTGCGCTAGAAACCAATGGGAATGGATTATTTAAGAAGTCCTATTGCAGTTATAGCTTTCAAGTTGAGCAACCATCAACTACCATTTTTTGCCAAATTTAATCGCTAAGTTTGTGAAGTTGGTAACTTGAAGATATTAGAGATATACTTAATTTACCGAAAAATAGTAAAGCAGTGTTTCTAGAATCGGTAAGCACTTTCTCAGTATTTCTCTCAGCTTGTTTTATGTATTTAATACAGAATTAATATTTTTGGTGTAATTTTTATGACACTAATTTTCGCCAAAGAGTGTTAAAAAAGTCCTCCACGCTCGAGTGAATTCTCCAATCAATAAGAGTTTCTGCAATGAGCTATGGAATGCTATTTCTAAACAAGCAATATTCGTATTCTGTGACGTATATAATCCTATTATCGTTACAGTCGGTAACAAAAGTATCCGAACATTAGCAAAAATTCCTGTATAAAAAAAAGTAGAGTTAATACTGTTTTGTTAAATAAATCCTTGTCGAATCATGTGCTTAGACTGACTAAGTACATGATTCAACAAGAATTTATAGTATTAACTGTACTTTTTTTTATATAGGAATTTTTTCTAGTGTTCGGATACTTTTATTACCGACTGTACTTTTGTAGTTCGAGTAATAGTTTTAATGATTTGTCTCGGAACTATTCATGGACTGTAACATGCTTAGTTAAAAGTCAGGGTCTTCGCTAAAAAATATGAATATTTCAATAGGTGTACTAAGAAATCATGTGATGCCGCAAGAGACTTTTTGTAAATAACTTTACACGAATAACGTAACAGTAGATAACAATCTTATAAAACAAGTTTAAAAGATTGTGAAAAAGATAATTAATGAGTTTATTTGTTCAAATGTTAATATTAATAATAGCTTATTGTCTTTACAAAGTTTGTAGCTTAAAGTAAATTAGGCAAGTGAGAGAAAAATAACGTTTGAGTTTTCAAATCTCATAAAATATTTGAATTCAGTATTAAATTAAATTATCTAGATTGCGACGGAATAAAAATGCATTAGTAAAGAGTTAAAATAAAATTTAAGGAATACTTTTTTAGATTAAAAAAAGAAAATATTTAGATACATTGATGAAGTCGTTATCTGTTATTGAAAAGAAGAAAGAAAGAAAGGGGGAAAAAAAAAAGAAACATAGATTACTAATAATATTATCTCTTTTAATCATAAGAAATATATGAATGGATAGATAAGAATCATACTTACAAAAGATTACAGTTTTCCAAATAGCATCGCTCATTCCCCAAACTCCAATAATAAGGAAAAAATAGCTGACCTCTGCGCTGTTTGGAATCCATACAAGCATAATAACGCAAGCTATGGTGTTTCCTAAAGTTCCAGTAACCAAAGTGAACAGTCGAGGTACATTTTTGGCGAAACAACCAGTTAAGTAAGAAGCCACAGCGCTAACAAATCCATAGAAAATGAAAATTAGACTTATATTTTTGATTCCCCATGCACAGGCTATAAAACCCTTAAGGAAAAAAGAAACATCATGTTATGTACACTGATTGTGTTAAAATTTTAAGTTATACATAACATTTACATTAATCAATTATATATAAAGACATAATTATTGTTTATAGCATAAGACGTTATTTCTTTGGCAGAGATCGAAAATTCTAACGTCTAGAGCAGTTGTGCGAAATGATTCCTGCTTCTTACTTTAGTAAACAAATAAATGCATGCTATGCAATATTTAAAAAAAACAATTCAACATATGTACCACAGTGATGTAAAATTTAAAATAAAATCATAAAAATATTTTCCTAACGTCTTCTACCGTTAGAATTCCGTAACTACTTCAGTATTTTTCTCATTTTGCACACATTTCACGAAAACTCTCTTTATATTAATCACATTTCAAAAGATATTCAGTTTTTTCTATTAAGGTACAACTATGAGTGAAATTTTATACGAAATTATAACAGAATTTTTTAAAATAATCGCATAATGAAACTTATCTATTACATTGGACGTAACAAAACTAATGGTCACAACTGTAAGAAGTAATAGAACTCGCCGAAACAAATAACTTTCACCATACCATATGAGATCGAAAAGCAAGAAATGAGCCGCAAGAGGGCGCCTTCTAGGTGAAAATGGATTATACAATAAAGACGAATAAAAGACAATGAATCTTTATTATTAAACACTATACAATAAATGTTCAAGTGAGGGAATTACGCAGATACTGGATGTTTCCTAGCATTTCCTTAAAATCTGCAGCGGCGACTCTAAATTGGGCGACAATGTTTTTTGGTGATTCGATGGGTATGTGTAGATGGTGCATTTGAACATTGTTGCAATTCTGGGGACAAGTAACAGCTGAATGACGGGTTCTGAGAAAAGTCACGTTTTATCCACTCTAAGAGAAAACGCCCTCTTGCGGCACGCCTTTATTATACTTTACACAACGCTCTTAGTTGGGAAAAGTTAATTTCGATTCCTGTAGAACAGACATCAAGATGCATGGCCTTATGCCAGAACAAAAGAAGAAGAAATTTCTCCCCTCTCTTTATTTTCAGATATAGAAAGTGGAAAAATTATGAAATAAAAACGCCTTGTAAAAGATCATTTCATAATATGGAAGTATAAAAAACTGTCTATTTAAATATTTTTAAAATACATAATGAATTAAATTAAACGACATAAGTTACAGAAAGGACTTACCTCAGAGTAATCACTGAGAATAAAAGCTTGTTCCATGCCCATAAAAACTGTTATAGGAATCATTAATATCTGATTCGAATTTCGCATGTGTTTCAAAGTGGCAGTAAGTTTAAAATATATGATGGCTGAATCTTTTTCTGAGTGATTCCTTTGTAACTGATCTAAAAACATAGCTGTTACAATAGCTGATAGAACAGTAAAAAGAAGATATACGCTTATAAGGCTAATTCTCATCTCATTAGTTAACAAGGAGAGCTGATGCTTCATTTCCCCGCAAAAGTTCATACCACAATTTACACTTGAATTTTTATTTTGCATCATTATTGTTTCGTTTGTATTTTCATTTCTAATTGATTTCAGAAGAAAGAATGGCACCAAATTTCCCCAAATCTGTGAGTTCTGGAAAATCATGAAAAAAATTCCGAAGAATCTGGTTGTAACGAAGTCTCTTTGTTCATTGCTTTGACATGAATATAAGGCACTGATTTCGTTTATGTAAGTACATGCTGAAGACCATAAAGTTGCTCCGCCTAAACCAAGAACTACAGAAGTCAAAAACTGAGAGAGGAAGTCTCCGAAATAATTAGAAACCATAAATGGAATGTGTGTGATAATCGAGAATAAGTACGTATGTTTGCAACCTAGTTTGCTAATCAATAGTTTTGGAAATAGCAGAGATGCAATGGCTTGAGCAACATAAATAATGCTTTGAGACATGCTGCCTTGTTGACTGATGGTAGTTTTAAGAGTTGCATTTGATTGAAAAGCACAGAAGAGGAAGAAGAATCCAAGGCAAATAACATTGAGGTTCTTCATAATGCGACTCTTGCTCATGCATATTACTTCCTGTTCTTCCTCTATCATCTCATTATATTGAGACATATTGATTTTGACGTTTCAGTTTAATGTAACTTTGATTTACCATCAATCATTTCTTTAGTAATATATAATTCATCCGACTTCAAAGATTTCAGCAAAATTCTTTCACCTAAAATAAGCGATGAAACATAATAAATTGATCATTATGCAAACAGTGAGTACTCATAGAGAAACAAATGAACACAAAAATGCAAATGAAAACTAAAAATAATTATAATATAAAAAAAAACTTTTCATAAACCATGTTTTTAAATTTTCTGTTGAATCATAGCTATAGAACTAACTACATTAGTACTTTATCAATGCGTATTGTTACGAAATTTTAAATAATTGTATTTATTTTTTGTATAAATTCTTTCAAAGAGGCTTAGTAAGTTGATAAAATGTCAATTTTCTGCATTTCCAACTCTTTTTCGCATTAAAATAGCTTAATCTTCCCTTTAAAACGCATTAAAAAGCTCCAATAGGCAGGTAATGGATTTGGCGCCAAATTTGGCGACTTTTTGCCCTTGGCGACATTTTTTGGTGACTTTTGGCGAGAAAATCCTTATTATCGATATTCCAAAGATGGACGTTCTAATGTGATTGGTTAAAGAGTTACGGGAAATTTGAATTAAAAAAAAAAGTTGGTTTTAAAAATAAAATATTAATTCTTTCCGAACAACATATATTTGCATCATGAACTACATTAGCACTTTATCAATGTGTAGAAAATCTTTAAAATGATAATGACGTCAATTTTTGACAGATGCATAATTTAACTTTTACAATTTTTTAACGCTCACGTTTAATTAAATGTATTTATTTTTATGTCGAAAGAAAATGAACTGTTATTTATTTATTTTTTTTTTTGGCAACAATTAAATTATAGCTAATATTTTAATGACTTTTTTTATTGCTATTAGGAGCTTATCATTTTCATATTTTAATTAATTAAAATAAAACTATTCCAAAATTAAAAAATCTGACTTCGAAGTATTGTGTTGTCACCGGGTTCTGAGCTACTGTGAAAGTTTCAAATGTCTAGCTAGTAGGGAAGTTAGTTAAAAATAGATTGCAAGATTTGTACCGGACAAACAAATACACAAACAAACAAGAATAGAAGTTAATAAAAACATGGTAATAAATATTTTGAAGTATAAGTTTCAATAATAGAACCATATTATAATAAGCATAAGGGAGACCTGTGTACATAGGGCCATCACGTATCTAAGGCCACCTCCTTTTATTTCAATAATATTTAGTTTTAATTTTTACTACTCAATTAGGTGAATAACAACACAAATTGCTGTTTCCGCAGCCACTTTGAAATCTTTAAGAAGAAATTTTAGACAATTTACAGGTGGGAAAAAGCTTTATGTGGTCTAAAGTAAAATTTTGCAGCTCTTCTATTTTATTGTTTAGAAAAATAAGTCAGATATTTGTTTCCATTTCTAGTACATAATTTTGCTTGTTACATTGAGTATTAAATGAGATAATAAAAACGCTTCTTCGTCATCTGAATTTTTTAGTAGAAGCAGAGCTCGAAATCTCCAACCTTTTTTCAGGACTTCCTCATTGGTGAGAAATTCCCACATTTTTTGCTACCACTATTTTTATGCAGCAATCTCTAACCTATTTAATCACGACAGTTTAATATAAAAACGCAGTAAATATTTCTGTATAAATATAGTGGTGCCAAATTATATTCATTTTTGAAAGCGTCTTGAAAAAAGGGCAGAGACTTCGAGATCTGGTAAGACATTTTGAATAAAATTACCTAGTCTATTACCTAGGGCCACATAGCTGCCTTGCACCTAGGGCTATGGCTTTGGGTAAAATTATAATGATATTTTTTTATGTTGTTACTATTTCATTAAAAAGGTTTTCATAATTAAATAAAGGAAAATGGTTTTAGTTAATTGACATTGCGGAAAATATTGGCAAATCCTATCCTTTGGCCTTTACGTCTATAAACATTCTAACAAACTTCCTTGTGTCTTGTGCATGGCCAATGAATCAAAAACATATTTACCGATTATGAATATTTGAGTACAAGTGTGACCGACGGCCAGATTTCTTCATAAATTGCCAAAATAATTAGAAAGTGAGTCAACATTGATGTATAGATGCTAACATTTTAATTTATTCCGGAGTATTTTTAGCCCCGCCTTTATTTTGCACCACTTTATTTACAGAAATTTTTTTTCCAATTCATAACTTTGATAAAATAAGAAAAATGTACTTTTAAAAAATAAGTGGTATGGAATAAAGGTGGGGCTAAAAATACTCCGGAATAAATTAAAATGTTAGCATCTATGATGATGAAACTTATCATTTCTGCATTACTGCGCTCTGTTTCTTGTCCTGCAGAATTTTTGAAGCTTTCAACATCTAATTCCATCTCATGTGTGATGTCTGAACAGGTACGACAGTTTCAACAGGCAAAACCTAGCACATAAAAAAAAGAAGTTACTGAAAACTAGGGAGATGTAAAATCTTGTCAGGCATTCTAGAAAAGCCAGTGCATGCAGCTCATTTTTGGATTAGTTTTTCAAAGTTGAACAATTTAAGACAATACTTGTAATTTTGCCACATTAAACAGTTATTGTATGATAAATAAATGTCTCGATATTGAAAAAAAAGTAAATGCTTGATTACCACAAATATAATTGTACTGAAACATAACTTACTTGAAAATACTAATAATTAAAGATTTTTAAGATTACAACTTGAATATTACTTTATAGTAGACCTTATATTTGAAGATTATACTTAAAAAAAAAAAAAAAAAAAAAAGAATTGTTATAAAATGTGAGAAAAATCATAACATTAATGCATGACTTTAGAACTATTTATATATCTCATATTTTATTTTCACTAATTATATATCTCACTAAACTATATCATTAATTATATATATCAATGAATATATCATTAATTATATATATCAGTATTTTATTACATATCTTGAATACTATATGAACGCATCCTGAATTATACACACACACATATATATATGTAATATTATCATAAACAATTAATCATAAATTATTATAAGTTAACATTAAAAGAGGAGTGAATTCTTAGTTTTCAAAAATTAGCAAGCCATGTTGACTTGAGACAACATTGTGAGGTTTAGCCAGCTTTACCATACGTACTCTCCCTCTAGCTTGCCAAAACTAAGAAAAGACCATGCTATAAGCAAAATAAAAATTCAAATGAAACAAAGTGAACATATCAGTAATAATTTTAACTGGAAAATAAAACTGAACCTCCTATAAGTTTTTATAAAAATCAAAGCAGTAATCCTTAAAGAGTGCATTTATATGAATAAAAATGAAAATAGCGTACTTATATGATAAACAGGTAAATAAACCGATGAATAAAGGTATAAACATAAAATATTCTCTCAGAACATATAAATTGCCACAAAACCTACACAACACTGTAGGTAATATATATATATATATATATATATATATATATATATACTAGCAGGCAACGCCCGCTTCACTGGTCCCTATTTTTAAAAGAATCACTATAATTACTGAATTCTCAAAATTGCATTAACTTTTATCATATGAAAAAAAAAAAAAAAAAAAAAAAAAAAAGAGATACAAAATGTGATTAGGAAAAATGTCGCATCGGGTTCTCATTGCCTTCGGAAAAAATTCCCAAAATGCTCTAACTCATATTTCTATTATTTTCCCCCTTCGCCCCCCTCCCGTCTATCCTAATAAATTTACAAATTTGAAAATATCCGCAATCGATTTGTAAGTATCAAAAACCTCTATGCACCAGTTTTGAACGATATATCTCTATTTTTATTTTTTTGCCCCTCTGCTCCCCCCTTCCCGCCCCTCCCAATAATTTTAACAATTCGAAAATATCCGCAATCGATTTGTAGGTATCGGAAAAAATAGGTATTGTAAAAATAGGTATTGTAAAACCTATCTGTATCAATTTTGAACGGCCTAACTGTATTTCTATTTGTTTTTACCCATAGCCCCCCTGATTCCCCCCCTGATTCCCCCCCTTCCCCCCTCCTAATAATTTTGCAAATTCGAAAATATCCGCATTCGATTTGTAAGTATCGAAAACCTCTATCTACCAGTTTTGAACGATCTAACTCTATTTATATTTTTTTGCCCCCCCCCTCCCCTCCCCCTTTCCCGGCCCTCCTAATAACTTTGCACTTTCGAAAATATCCCCATTCGACTTGCAGGCCTCTAAAACCTATCTGTACCAATTTTGAACGGCCTAACTGTATTTCTATTTGTTTTTGCCCATAGCCCTCCCCCTTACCGCCCCTCCTAATAATTTTAAAAATTCGAAAATATCCGCAATCGATTTGTAGGTATAGAAAACCTCTATATACCAATTTTGAACGATCTAACTCTATTTTCATTTTTTTGCCCCCCCCCCCTTTCCCCTCCCCCTTTCTGCCCCTCCTAATAACTTTACACAATCGAAAATATCCTCATTCGACTTGCAGGCCTCTAAAACCCATCTGTACCAATTTTGAACGCCCTAACTGCATTTCTATTTGTTTTTGCCCCATAGCGCCCCCCTGCTGCCACACCTGGGAGCTGAATTTCTAAAATTCCAGAAATTGGTTTTTAGAAATTGGTTTTTAGATTGGTTTTGCATTAGCTATATTTTAGAGCAAAAATTTCACGTATATCTATTTTTTTGTTTGAGATATATAATATTATGCGAAATCACGTTTTACACATGTGAAATCACGTTTTGCCCCCCCCCCCCCCCACCCCCCTTGGGGACCGAATTTTGAAAATTCCAGAAATAGATTTTTAGAAATTTGTATTAGCTATATTTTAAAGCAAAAATGTTACGTATATCTGTTTTTTTGTTTGAGATATGAAGGATTTTGTGAAATCACGTTTTGCCCCCCTCCCCCCCTTGGGGGGCGCATTTTGTAAAATCGCTTCTTAGTGGATGCCTACGTCATAGAACGAACATTGTTACAAAATTTCATGCTTCTAGGTCTAGGGGTTTGGTCTGGGCGATGATGAATCACCCCCTCACTCACTCAGGAAGAATGATTTTATATAGAGAGATATTACAAATCTGCTTTTGTTAACCCTGTGTACTCTTGCTGTTTTCGTTTAAAATTTCAATTTTATCTTGCAGTGAAAGTGCTTGCTGCTTTCGAAACATTCTAATATTTCAAATAACAATCGGAACAGAAGAACAATTAAGAAAAAGTATTATTTATCCGACATGAAAATTCGAGAATGACTTATTTATCAGAGTCAGTCCAATGTCCCTTATATTGTCTGTTTTGTGATAAGGATCTTCGATCCTTTAATTGTTCACCCATTTAAGATGCTTTCTATGCTCTCTAGGGGGAAAAGTCCCCCTTATTTAAAACGGAAAATAACGACCGGTCGAGAAATTTTGAGAATTTTAGAAAAGTTAAAAAGACGTATAACCGATATTGAGCGGCGTATAAAAGAAGAATTTTCGAATTAAAATGAACAGAAATTAATCGGGACTTCACTAAAAGGACGTATAAGAATAAAATACGCATAAAATTTATTTTAATAAATTATAGGGGAGACTGGGGCACAGTGGACCACCCCTATTTAAATCTCTTAATATTTAACTCTTTTAGTTTATATTGAGACTCATAGATGACAGCATGGTACTACTTGTATACATTAAAAAAAAAAAAAAAAAAAAAAAAAAAAAAAAAAAACATGGTAAATGCTAAGGTAGCCATTTTATACAATTTTTGTTTTGAGCTGCTCAAAGTAATTTTTGAAGCTTGAAGTTTTTTTAATTTTATTAGGACTTAACTATTGACTACAAATATTGGATAGTTGTTAAGAAAAGGTAAGATATTGTTGTTTTTAAATTTATAAAAATTATTAGCATATTTATAGTCCATATATAATTTTAATATTATTATTTGTTTTGTCTGGACATGGAGCACAGTGGACCACCTCTAAATGGGGCACAGTGGACCGCCTTCCAGTGTGCCTAAAAGTCCAAATTATATTTAATACCTTATTTATTTTAGTTAAATTTACATATACAAATATAATGTGACTCAAAATAATTAATAAAAAAAAAATAATAATCTTAATGTTATAATAAAATAAATTTCTGAAAAAAGTTGAATAGTAGTATAATAATTATGAATATCTAAATTTAGTAACTATTCGAATTGTTTAATATTTAAAAAAAAAAAAAAAAAAAAAAAAAAAAAAAAAAAATGATTATGTGATATAATAAATAGTAGATTATATAAATTTATTGTTGTTGTTTTTAGAAATAACACGTAAAAGATAAAAGCAGAATAATTTTTAGTTAAACTTATCTAAAAAATATAATGTAAAGTAATAATATCTCAAAATAATTAATAAAAATGTTTGAATAGTAATATAATGTTTAATTATATATTTCATAATTTTTATAACTATATAACATTAATAAACAAATTAAAAATATATCTTATTGTTTTTAGTGATGGCACGTAAAAGACAAAGGAAATTTGATATAGAATTCTTACTCTAATTTGATTTCTTATTTATTTTGATTTCCTTTAAATTTTGGTAATTTTATTTTATGAAAATGTTTGAATTACGTTATTTAGACTAGTATTGCATAAGAAACTAATTTTAGAAGGAAAAAAAATGAGTAATTTATATTAATTGAACATGAACAACAGAGGTTGGTCCACTTTGCGAGTGCACACAATTTATTTTTTTATTCGTAATGTATTCGAAGTATTGTTATAAAAAAATTAGGACATGCCAAGAAAGGTTTAAAATAATGTTTGCTAATTTTTTCAAGTACCTTGCTTTTTTTATTTTTGGTGAAAAAAATATTATAATTGTAAAAGTAGTCCACTGTGCCCCAGTCTCCCCTACATGTAAAAAAAAAAAGTATTAGCACACACACACAGACACAAAAACAAAAGCATACCACAATTTGAAAAGCACTTCGAATCATTTTCACGCATAGCTCTAATATAATAGAACTAATTTTGTGTGGCCCAGTAAAAATAAAGAATAAATGTTTTTCATACCATATGTTATACGAAGCTTGCATTTATGCGAATGATGAATGTCAATTTCATTCTAAATACGTCAAACTGTACTTACCAGAAATTTTTCCCATAGATGTAATATTTATGAATAATTTTGTATGTCATTGTACACGAATCCTTCGTCCGATTTCGATAAAATTCTAAAAGTAGCATCCTCGTGTGATACAGGTTTAGGATACGGAGTTTTAGCGTTTGAATTTCCTGCAGCTATTTGTTGTTGAGGCATATGCTGATAATAGACACACAGACATACCCAGGTACACATCAGCGCCTAAAACCTAATTTTTGGATACAAGAGACCTCAAAATGTCTCTCATAGCATAGCCTCAATTTCCAAAATATGTCACGAAACAAAACTTTTCTACCACGTGTGGGTAAGATTAATTAAAAAGGATAAAAAAAAAAAACTTAACTTAGAAATACACAATTTCACCAGTTTCAAACAATTAAGACAATTATTGACAATTTAATTAAACGTTAAAGAGAAAATGAACAAAAGGTCTAAAATTTGCATACGCCTTTAACTTTTGTTTCTGGGGCTATATATATTGTAGAAACTGAAACATAAATACCATGTAAATCTTAGATTGTATTTTTTTAAATATCAGTAACAAACTAATTATATGAAACATAAAAGTATTTAAAATAAATAATCTGGTAGGGCACTCACATCACTTTCTCTTACTCTACATGATTTTACAAATATTCTTACAGTTTAAGGCATAAGATATGAAGTACTGTATTTTAACATTTTTGTAGTAATTTAAAGAATTGTTCAAAGCATCACAAATACTAGATAAAACATCCAAGGACGTTAATAAATAAAAAATATTATTTCGAGCTATTCCCACACCACTCTTTGAAACTTTTTCGAATAATTTTGAAAGGCTCTGTATATTATCTGTAAATTATAAATGCATTAAACATAGCAATAATATATAAAAATTCTATTGTGTGACCCTGTAAATGAAGGAAAATACTTTTCGTACCGAAAGTTTCAAATAGCATCTCCATATGATACAGATTTAGAATACTGAGTTTGAACTTTCTGTTAATAGTATTTGTTTTTGAGATATGCTGATAACACTTGTCAGACGAACACACACAAAAAAAGACCTGATTATCGGATTCAGGGGACCTCAAAATGTGTAAATATATAAACCTAAAACAATACTTTCTCTATATGGGTAAGAGAAAGTAAAAAATGATGGAGTACAGGAAGTACGCCTTTTTTTTTTTTTTTCTTTTTTTTCTTTTGAACAATCGTTCACTGAGAAAAAAATTCTGTAACTGACATCTGGAATCTAAATTGTGGCTCTAGTAAAAATAGTTCCATGTCATTCTTATAAATTCTAGTTCCCTTTGAAAGCGAGTTCTAGAAACCCCTATTAGAATTCTAGAAAGTTTGTTTATATTATCGAGGTCCTATTTGAAAATATCTCCAAATAAATGCGAACACAAGAGGCGGGTTTCAGCAACTATAATCTTGGATTATGACCCAGTTCTAGATAATAAAGCGAGAATTTCTCGCCATACAAAAGATTCAGAATATTCAAAATATTTTTTCACCATCTAGAAATGTGTAGACTAGAAATTCTCGATCATTTCGTCTATTCAGTTGATTGGCGTGCCTTATGCGCATAGCTCGGAAATCTATATTTCTAGTTACGGGATTTAGAAAATGGCCATTTATTCATTCTAGATGAAGGTTAAATATCTTTTTTCTCAGTGTTTACAAAATGAACAGATACAACAATACCTATGATGCTTACAACAAGGGTCGTATTCCCGCCCTTTCTCTCAGGACATTTTCAAGGATAAGAAATTTCCATCTTTTGTGCTACCCCTATTTTCATACAGAAATCTTTATCGTACTTTTATAATAATGTGGCAATTAAATATGATAGAAATTATTGTATAAAAATAGTGGTGACAAAAAAAGAAGCAGAAATTTCTCATTTATGTAAATGTCCTGAAGAAAGAGTGGTGACTACGATTCCTAAGACAATAAATCTATGTAACATTTCACAAAAGAATAGTCTGTATATATTGTATAAATGGACATATTTATATGTATAATATTAAACTTTTAAAAAATATTTATATAAATACACATCTAATTATAAATACATTATTAATTTAAATATTTTAGTTTGTAAAAATCCTATTACTTCGTATTTAATCTTCGGCGTATTTCCCCATTAAATCACCAATACTGGCTTTTTTGACGCTGCTATAACTGAAATCTTATCCTTAGTCGGTGCTTGTGAATGTTTCAGCAACATGTTCGGGTAAAATAAAAACTCCAACTGCCGTAAGATGTTATCATTCTGAGGGAATGTACAGTGTAAACTCAAAGCTGCGTAAATATTTCTTTCACACTAAAACTGATTCAGAGATGATGTTTTATTATAAGCAGGTGCTAAAAATTATACGACTGTGAGAAATACAGAAAAATTCCAATTTCCAATAAACACAAAATAAAATAAATAATTTGAAGCGGCAATTATACTAATTTATCTGACCCTATACACATATTATTATAATTTATGATGTTGGATATAAAATACTATATTTAAACATTTCCAGTGCACTTCAAAAAAAGTTTTATTTCGCATTTATTTTTTTATGTGGGTTGTTTAAAACACGGGAAAATAGGTAAAAATTTATATTAAAATATATTAAAAAAATCCCTTTTCGGCAAGCTTAAAGGCAAAGGTAGATTCCTTTACGTTAATGTTACAAATGTAAAGAAATTTTACATCTGCATTAATACTTAGCTAATGGCTTTGTTCTCACACATTGCATTATTTACGTCGCTATTCTGTTTTCAAGAAATTTAATTTTCAACTAGAAAAGGGTTTTATTCAATCTACCTAAAAATTTTAAGCTAGATTTATTGGTCTGTAAATGTTTCAATTTTTTAAAATTCAAGCTCATAATCATTCAACAAATAGAAGTCTTAAAGATGTACAATCCCAGCAATAGTGAATCCCGGAGGGGGCTATTGGGCTACACCCCCCTCCCCACCCAAGCTTAATCAAAATTATAAATTTTATTTAAAATCCATAACTGTTGTTCAATATCTTTCTTAAAAAATAATAATAATAATAATACAAACGTGAAAATGCACTGTGTGTGACACAGTGTTTGTGTCACATGTATGTTTGTGTCATACGTATGTGACACAGTATTTGGATGTATTTGTATAATGTCGAGTGGCAACAATTATTATTTTTTTTTTATAAAGATTTAAAAGTATGTAATAGTTTTCTAAAACCTTTATTAGTTCACTTTTCAATAAAAGAGTGTTCTTAATTTTTGTTTTTAAATGGCATAATTTTATTTATCAAAATAAGGGAATTCGAGTAATGAAATACTCTAATTTAAATTTAAGTTTTTATGAAAATAAATTTCAACGTTAAATTCATTAAAATCGTCCCCAGTGCATTTGTCAAAGGGATAATACCTAAATATCCCCAAATTTATTACTTTTTCTACCATGACAGTTTAATTCATTTAGCATCCATTTACACGTTTTTTTTTTTTTTTTTTTTTTTTAACGATGACATTTATTTTTTACATCATAGCATCTATGTCATAATAAAAAGCTAAGTCTAAATCTGCTTAGCCCTAAGATATATTGATTTTATTTATATATTTATTCATTTATTTATTAACTTTTATTTTATTTGTTTAAAATCACGGATAAAATTTTATTTCTCTTTTCTCACTACGAGTACATTGTTGTAATTATGACGTCATATTTTCCGTTAAACTTTTTTTTTTTTTTTTTAATCATGTTATTATATTGTTTAAAAGCATGATTAAAATTTTATTATATTTTCAGTTATCTTTTTTATTATCGTTTGCACGTGACATAAGCATCAGAGTATAAATTTTTTGCAATGAAAGCTATAGAAATGTCGGCTTCAACACACGAAAAATCACTTTTTAGCTTGTAACTTCTAAGCGATTGAAGCTATCGAAAAAGTTTAAATACAAAAATTGATCTTTAGAGTAAGGCGGTAATTCGACTGATTTGAAATTTTCCCTTATTTTCAATATTAAAGAAATCATGGACAAAGGAAAATTTCCACCCCCACCATTTCCACCCCCTTTGAGCTGGATACCCTATCTACGAACTTAACCGAGATTTTTACTGTCCTGACAACATATCCTGAGCTGGTTAAATTTAAATAAAAATTACTCCAGTTATCGTGTTCACAACTTAACATGGGAAAAAGCGTTATACATATATATATATACTAGCAGGCTTTGCCCGCTTCGCTGGACACTATATTTAAATGATTTCTTTGTAACTGAATATATTTCGATTGGCGACTATTTTCGTCACAGCTTTAGTATGGGACCTCCTTGGCAATATCAAACATTTTTTGAACTTCTCGAATCTGTACAAAAAAAACTATTATTAAAACAAATATTTTCGAAAATAGTCCAATAGCTGGTGTTAATTCTTCGAATATTCTGGAAACAGTTGAAGCTGTTACTCGTACAGTATAAGTCATTATTCGATGAATGTTCTGGGACAGTCTAAAAAATAGTCACTTATTCCACAGGAGTAAAGCAAATAACATGAACTACACCAGAGCAAAAATTTTCACTCACTCACGAAAAATGTCCAGTTGCTTAGAGCTCAATCCCTAAAGTGCAATGACTCAGAATAGGTCTCTGAATAACTCTGGATCGCAGTGACTACATACTCTTTCGCAAAAATCAACTCACACCTACTTATAACTTTTGGCGATGGGGCTTGGAGATGACTCCATCGAGAATCCCTTGGTAAGCTCAAGGTCTACGTTCCCGTGTGTCGGAGAGCTTCGAAACATCGGGAACCCTAAACTATCATTTTTCACCAAATTTGGTCGCCCACTCGCCAAGTTTGTCTCCAAGACTATGCTTTCTATTAAACATATCTTTATTTAGTTATTTAACTATTAATTTGAATTAATCAAATATTTCTGCACGACAGCGTGCAAGTGCAGTCACACACAGCAGCTCATTTATTTGTATGTTAAATTAGCGTAGTGAATGGTATCCGCGATTGTAATGAAATGCTCGCCCTCTGGTGGGCTAAGGTGAAATTATCACACCACTGCATATCCTCATATTATGCAATCGACTTTCCATGATGAAATGGCGGAGAAAGAATAATAATTACACGTGGCTGTTATATTTACTAACAACTGCAGTGTTCAGAGAGCGCCATCTATCGATCATTACAAACGCGGATATAAAAAAAAAATAAATAACTAAACATTATCGTGCTACACAACTTTATTAATTTTACATTTTTCTTGAACTACCTAGATTAAAATCGCTGTTGCTAAATTAAACCTCTTGGCGAAAAATGTTCCGTGTACTTCAACGCAACAATTTAAAAAATCACCCAGGAGGATCTATAAATAAAACTGATTTTAGTACAACACACATTAGCAACGTAAACTATATTAGCACTTTGTAAAAGACATTTTTAATTTAAAATGACGTCAATTTTTGTGAGATGCATAATTTATTTATTTATTTTATTTTTTATTGTTCACGTTTAGATAAATGTATTTATTTTCCTGCTGGAAAAAAAAATAAAATAAACTCGACAACAATTAAATTATGGATAATTAAATTTAATTTTGGCAACAATTAAATTATGGTTAAAATTTAAATGGCTAATTTTTTGCTATTATTAGCTTACAAAATTGCTATTTTATGCATAAAAATAACAAAAAAAAAAGGTTTTTTTCGGAATAAAAGGCAGCCAACTTTCTAAGTTAGGGTATAAGCTATCTCCATAACAAATTTTATCGAAATCCATCGAGCAGTTTTAGCGTGAAACTCAGTCAAATAAACGGACATTCACATTTATAATATATATAAGATATACCTATATATATATATATAAACTTTTGAACGGAGGGTGGTTTTGGGTTCTAGGGGTCATGATCGGTGAAGATATGAAGAAATTTTCCAGAAGTCGTGTCATGAGAACCATTGCAATAGGTAGATCTCCTATAAGGAATCTACCTAAAAACACTTTAAAACACGTATTAAAATTTATTAAAATCGTTTACAAAGCGTTTCGCCATAACATTATGGCAACATCTGGTAAGCAATTTTTTACATAAAAATAAGGGAGACAGCATCTTATATATCACAGGATCTTGAAACGGTTACAATAAAAAGATAACTTGAACAAAATACACCCTTGTGCAAATTAATTGAAACAAACCACTTTTTTCGGGAATTTTAAATCCATTTCTATTATTCTTTTATAATCATACTAAAACGTGTTAAAATATGGGTGGGATGAATAAATCCTTTCCCTAGCAACAATTTCCACTAAACAGAGGGGCTCGTTGAGCGCATCCGCAGAAACTTCTGTAGATGAAAGATCCAGCTATGATCACATCAGTTGAGAGTCCACTGTCGTTAGAGATGGATATGACGCAGCGAAAGCTTGCAAACATTGTTACTCTCTCCAAACATACTCCAAAGACTTATAAAGAGATTCCAAAGATAGTTGGCATTAGTATTGCAACTGTAAGCCGTATCATAAAACAAAATAAAAAACAGGATCCATATCTCCAAAGCGGAGAGTAAAATTTAACCTAAAAAAGAAAACAACGTCAAGAGATGACTCTTTTCGACTTATGCAAAGTAAAAAATACCCTCAAAAGACTAGTGTTGCACTTAAAAGAGATTTAAAAGAGCATGGAATAAATATTAGCTCATCTACTGTTTGGAGGCGACTTCTTGCAGCCGGTCGGCCAGTCTATCAGTTTATGAAGAAACAGCTTCTGACCTAACCAATCAACAAAAGTTGTACTTGTGGGCGTTAAATATAAGAATTCGACATTCAGAAACTAGGAGGAAAGTACTATTTAGTGACGAAAGCTATTTTTTTGTCTAACGCCAGCGAACTCAACACGTGCAGAGATCGCCCGTCGAAAGAATTCAGGATTGACACATCAACCAATTTGATAATCACCCTCAAAAGAAGATGTTTTGGGGTTGTTTCGGTTACAATGGGGTTGTTCTTTGTAGCCTGTTGACGGTATGATACGTCCTGAGAAATATATTACTATTTTGCATTAAAAAGTTGTTCCAGAATTGAAGAAACGATACCCTAATAGAACGGGGATTTTTCAGCAGGATTTTGGCCCGTGCCATACGTCCAAAATGGTGAAGAAATTCATGTCTGAGAACCAAATTGAGACACTGGAATGGTCTGGGAACTCTCCTAAAATCAACCCAATGGAGAATTTCTGGGCTATATGCAAGAATCGCCTATTAAATATGGACTGTATAATCATGGAAAAGCTAATCACAGTGCTAATCCATGTGTGGTGCAAGGACGCAAATATTATAAACGATTGTAAAAAACTGGTAGAATCCATACCAAATCATGTCCAAATGTTAATAAAGAGTCTTGGGGATCATATTATATACTAAAATCTTTTTAATTTTCTATAAATTTGAATAAAATAGCATTTCTTCTTAGTTTTAACAATTTTTCGAGTTTGTTTCAATTAATTTGCACAAGGGTGTATGATGAGTTCATTTGTTACTCTCTGTTACTAATTCTGTCGAATTCTAAACTTTTAGAAGATTCATTTTTAAAAATTTATATTGTTATACTATTATATAGAGTGCGTCAAAAAAAGTATACACACTTTGAAGTGTATTAGAAAAATTATTTTCCATTCTGGTTAAATTTTTGGTAAAAGTTAAGGTGCAGTCCAGTTTGAAAAATAAAGTGGTATCTTCTGGTTAAACACAATCTTCAATGACCCTGATTGGCTTTTATGCACATCATACACTATTCATGAACTTCAAATTTGTCTCGCAGACTCGTAATTGTTAACCTTCAAGGGGTTCTGCACTATACTCACTTCTCCACTGTCTTTGAACCGCAGCAAAATTCAAACTTCCAGTACCACTTAATTACTTGCTTCAGCACTTGAAAACTCAAACGTATGTCCGCCATGTTGAAGGTACTTCCTTGCAACTAATTGGGTTGAGTAGCTAGAGCAACGATTATGCTGCCCACTGTTGAAGAAATATAACATTACTCACTCCCAGAAAATTAACCTTACAGAACGGTATATAAATTTTCTATGACAATTTCACGTGTGTATACACTTTTTTGATGCACTCTGTATAATAGGTTTCTGTAACACGAGCTGCGCTAGAGATATCTGCGATTTTACACGTATGTGCGTGTGTATCTCGCATATTTAAAAAACCGTTCGATATAAACGTTTTATATTCGTATGTAGGGTTGTTATAACATCTAGTTGTGCACCACTCTTTTTAGTCTTTCTGTGACTTTCCGTTTTGTAGATACATACGAAAATTATATTTATAATGACCAAAAACACAAATCCATACCATCCAACCATCTCATTAAAAAACGGAAAATTTTTTAGTACCCGCCTTTTTTTTTTTCACTCCAGTCTTTTTTTAGAGTAATTTTATACTTATTTAATCGTAACTACATCTAGTGATATATACAGTGGTGGCCAAAAGTGTGGACATTTTTTGAAAGTTTCATGTTTTTCAACTTTGTGTGCTTGTAGAATATATTAATTTTCACTTAAATACAAATGTTTATATATCAAATTGAAGGTAATTTAATGTAAAATTTAATAACAAAAACAGAAATAAAATATTTGAATTACAAAAAACGTTATGGTCATTTTAGTAGAACAAACAAACAAAAATCGTTTTGAATAATGACGTGTTTTGTAATAAAAGCGTACTGGCCAATCACAAACACTGTTCTGAGGGCCAATGAAATGTCTGTAACTATAGTTTAGGTTATTTGGATGGTAAAAGAGTTATTGTTGTGGAAATATTTTGTGGAATGATGCATACTAGTACAATTAAATAGAGTATTGCTGTTTTTGAATATTTTAAGTCTTTTTTTTTTAAATTAAACTAATTTTAAACAATGTCACCAACAAGAAGAACTGATTGGACATCTACAAAACGAAGCCGAATTGTCATATTGGGAGAAAATGGCCTCTCTTATGTTGAAGTTGCAAGACAAGATGGTGGTTCAGTGACTTGTTCTGGTGTACGAAAGTTCTGTTTACGTTATGAAAAAACGAAATCGGTGGAAAATAAGGCCAAATCAGGCCGAAAAAAATGCACAAGTGCTACTGCCGATAGAAAAATTAAACGGCTATGACTTCAAGATAGAAAAATTTCATCAGATGCCATTAGATGTGAAATGAATGCAGCGGGTATTGCAGTAATTTCAAGAACAATAAGAAGAAGGTTATCAGGATTTGGACTACAAGCTAGAATTCCAAAAAAAAAAAAAAAACATATTTAAATCAAAAGCAACGCGAAAAACGAGTTAAGGGGGCAAAAGAATACACTAAATGGTCAGAAAATCAATGGAAGAAAATAATCTGGAGCGATGCTAGTAAAATATCGCTCTTTGGTAGTGATGGTAGAAAATACGTGAGACGTAGAGTAGGTGAAGCACTTCATCCTTATTGCATTGAAGCAACTACAAAAAACCCAACACCTGTCATGATTTAGGCATGTATGTCTGCAGATGGTGTGGGACGAATTCAAGTGATTGATGGCATCCTGAATGCCAAAAAATACATCGAAACTGTCCTGGAACCAAAATTGATACCTTCCATCAGGGATCTCTTCCCCAACAAAGCACCATTTATTTTTTAGCAGGATTCAGCTCCATGCCACACAGCAAAAGTATGCAAAGCATGGTTTCAAAATAAAGGCATAGATATATTACCATGGCCAAGAAACAGCACTGATCTCAATCCAATTGAAAATTTGTGGCGACGTTTGAAAATTCTTGTACGAAAAAATCGTCCATCCAATAAAAGACAACTTATTGAATCTATGATTGATTCTTGGCACCATGTGATTACGAAAGATGAACTACAAACACTCGTTTACTCGATGAAAAGACGTTGTGAAGCTGTCTTAAAAATAAGGGTTATCCTACTAAGTATTAATTGTGTAAGTATCACTTTAAAAAAATGCAAATCTAAGATAGATCTTAGTATTAGTTGCATAACATTTTTTGGAATACAGATATTGTAATACTGTTTTTGTTATTAAATTCTACATTAAATTACCTTCAATTTGATATATAAACATTTGTATTTAAGTGAAAATTAATATATTCTACAAGCACACAAAGTTGAAAAACATGAAACTTTCAAAAAATGTCCACACTTTTGGCCACCACTGTATATATATATATATATATATATATATATATATAATATAGTATCCAAAATTCCCTTTATGGAAACCCTCTACTTTATTTGCGAGTGTTTTTACACGAAAGCAGAGTCACCCAGTGTTGCCAGATTGCGCGACTTTTTTATTTCATAGTCACCAATAATTTTGAGAAGTGATATTTGATTTACATTATAGACGATTAATCGTCGATTATGTACATTAAATATCACTTCTCAAAATTGTCGCTGACTGTTGAATAAAAAGTCGCGCAATCTGGGAACAATGGAGACACCGACTTTTATCATTTATTCCGAAACATTTTTAGCCCCGCCTTTTTTTCGTACCAGAATTTTTGTAGAATATTTCTCTCCATTCTGTGACAAGAAATGAAAAAGAAGAAAACAATTTTTCAAAATTACAGGTATGAAAAAAGGCGGAGTTAACAATGCTCAAGAATAAATTATAAATGTTAGCAACTCTGCGAAAGGGGGAAGCTCCTTTTATTTTTAACTACAATATCTTTTTTATTAACACTTTCGCGACTGCATGTTTTTGTCCTTTTGACAGTAAGGCAGGGGTGTTTGCGTTCCGGATTATTTATTTTATTTCCCTCCAGTAATTTTTTAATAGTGATACCATTAGTAGTTTTCTTATAATGTTTAGCAATTAAATAAAGCCAAAAATACAATTCGTAATTACTGGTGGGAAATAAAGTAAAAAATACGGAACGCAAACACCCCTGCAGTAAGGTCCGCCTGTGGGTGTTACTCTCTGAGGTTACCATATTTCAGAACAAGATTTTCTGTATTCAGATTCATATTACAAATGGATATTCATTATAATTATACTCTTTATAATCAGAGTATTTATATCCATAATATATTGGTTGTACAAATATGAATATTGTGTATATTTTTAAGAAATAAATGGCGTATACAAATTGCAAAAGAAACGCTTACTGGCGGAATTACAGATTTTCAAATGACGTGAATCTACGTCAGCGGTAGTGAAAGTGTTAACGATTACTTTTTAATCAAACTACAAATGAATACATATCACAAAGTTATGATACAAATAAACTCATAATTATTATCTACGTGATAAACAAGGTATAAATTGATGCATATAAATATGATCAAAAGTGAATTTAAAGGGCAGGGGGGGAGTAAGACGGTGGGCGGAGCCTATTTTTCGAGAAACGTGAGATTCAACGATCCATTGCGAACAAAGATGTACATCTTCTTTGAAATAGATAATCGATATGGTTCAATGTAAGCTTCTTTGAAATGTGGTAAAATAGGTAAATTTTTGGAAAAAAGGGATCAATTCTCTCTATGTACTCGTTGCATTGTTTAACTTTCAATATTCTTTGCTTACGTTATCATACAACGGACAGACAGAAGCACATAGAATTAGCTAGATACATAGCTGTCAAGTTTTTTTAATTTATTCCGGAATGTTGTTAAGCCCCGCCCTTTTTTCACACCGTTATCTTTGTAGAAAAATTTTATTCAATATATAATTACGATTAAATATGAAGACAATAACTCTAAAAATATTATGGTGTGAAAAAGGGGCGGGACTAACATCATTCCGGAATAAATTGAAAAACTTGGCAGCTATGTAGATAGACTAATTGAATTCATAATTACTCTCAAACATTGTTGGAAAGTGTTAAAAACGCTTAACACAAACATAAATGCAATTCCAATCATTTCCAGTTGCAGCCTTTAATGTATCTGAATATTTTAGTTTAGCATTGTAAATCTGAAAGCTAAGCATATAATATTTTACACCAAACATTATTTTGGCTTATTAAAAACAAATGTTAATTTCGTTAGGAATTTTTGCAGTAGAAAGTTATTTAAATGTGATTTATAAAAATGTCTCTCCTAAAACGCAATGCATTGGCATTTTTTGGGTGTCCTTGTACACAAATTAGTTGTATAATGCCTATTAATGACATTTTAAATTGGGAGCATGATAAACTTGAATAACATATTTTATTTTTAAGAAAATCTGAAAATATTTACGGACACAGGAGGCGAGCAAGCGGACAGATAGACATACAGGCAATCTAATTGAAATCATATTCACTCTTAAAGATTGTTAGAAAATGTTAAAAACGCTTAATATAAACGAAAATACAATTACAGCATAATTCTAATGATAGCCTTTAATGTAAGACAGCTGCCAACAGCAAATTCCCCGTACAAACTGCATGAGAGTATTAACATACAGCAATCGACTGCAACCCAAAGAGGCTCAGAGCTCTTTCAGCAGCAATGAAAGCATTTGGCGAAAACTCAACTGAGACTGGCTGATTTGGCGTGAAGCAATTCCTTAAATACCCTCGTAGAAAATGGAAAAAATTTCAGAAACTTCGCAACCGATCAAGTTAGAGTTGCAATATTTGATATATCGATTATAAGGATTTTCTCGCCAAGGTCGTCAAAAAAACTCCATGGAGCGAAAATATTGCCAAATTTGGCGCCAAAGCCATTATCTGACTTAATGAGGCTTTTTAACGAGTTTTTAACGGGAAATGAGTTTTTTTAATGCGAAAATAAACTAAAAATGCTAAAAATTAACATTTTATCACCTGACTAAGCCTCTTTGAATGAATTTACATAAAAATAACTACGAATTATTTACAAATTCGTAACAATAGTTTATAGGAATACACTTTCATAGAACGCAATGCTTTGGAGTACATTCGAGTGTCCCTGCACACAAATCACTGGTGATGTTTACTTCATTTTTAATAGGGAACATCCGATAATGAACTTCAATAAGATTTTTGAATTTCATTAAAAGTTGTGTAAAGTAAATGTATTAAAATATGGTTTACAGAAATACCTCTCATAAAAGCAATGCTTTGGAATACTTTCGCGTATCCCTGTACACAAAAGCAGCATTGGTATTTACTTTACTTTTAATAGGGAACATCAGATAGTGAACTTGAATAAAAAATATCAGTTTCAGGACGTGCCATGAATATTTACGGGAGTTAGAGAGCGGAAAGACAGACAGACATTTCTTACCCAGATCTCTAAATCTAATAAAAAAATTTAAACCTTCGAATGTTGGGTACAGATCTAAAACCTTGCCATGTGTATTTTTTGAAGTTCTATTTTCAACTCAGGTTTTTTCAATAATATCATGTTTTGAGGTTCACTGGAAATGAAAAGTCCATGGAATATGAAAGTCCAGTTTTTAACGATTGATCTACAGGGTGATTATTATTAAGCTTCCCTATAAACAAAAATCCTTGACTTGCGAATCGGTTCACATGTTCAAGCGCTATACTAAAATAGCTGTAGGATTTTTCGCGTGTATATTGTTTATGGATCGTTTACAGAGACACACAAAAGTTTTTCTTATCATTACAGCCTATGGGCAGAATTTCGTTTAAACACATTTTAACATGGTTACAATGCATTCAACAAAATGAAATCAACATACATCATTGACATGCTTAAAAAAATACAAATGTGTATGTCACGGGATCATTCAAATTGTGTTAAATTTCGAACAATTATTCATAAAAATACATAGAATAAATTGAATAATTTTTACTAGTGCATATAATATATATGGCTCGTTTACAGAAACACAAAAAAGAATTCCGGTATATTAAAACCTGTTGGCAAATTTTTATTTAAATACATTTTAATGCGTTTATGCTGCATTCAACATGGTACAATTATCTCAAATTATTAAGATGCTTAAAAACATGTTTCCACTAGAAAAAAAGCATGTATAGACTAAATAATTTATTTACAGGACCGCACAAAAAAATTCCGATGACATTTTGTAAAGGTTAAATATAATTCAAATGTTAATGAGTTACAAGAAATTTGTTATACAGTTTTTATTGGTGTATATGTTTCTAGCTCGTGTGCAGGACACACAAAAGTATTTCGTACCATTACGGTTTATAGACGGTATTTAGTATACGTGTATTTTAACATGGTTACACTTCATTAAACACAGAGAAATAAACAAAAGTTATTGGCATCTTTAAAAGCATGGGTTCTGTAGAAAATAATAGGCATAAAATTGGTGTATAGGTAAAATATGTCATTCTGCATCCAAAAACATTCTTTAACGAAAAAATCTATATATTTTTCAAGAAACAGCTCCAACATACATAATATTATTTCTCAATTAAAAATTTTGGCGCAAAACTGAGTCTGACATGCGGATTATACACCGAAATTTAGGTAACTAGTTACAGGGCCACACAAAATAATTCCGATATGTTATGCATTCAAGTAGAAATAAATTTGATAAAAATATTTATGAGTAACAAGTAATACAAGTGATATACAGATAGATATAGAAAGGTAGATACAACGTGTGGTTGAGGGGGCAGTATCCCCACTCAGAAAAGTGTACGGTTATGTAGCGAAAGCGAGTTAATCAAATACGTATATAATTCAAATAATATGGAATAAATATAAAGGATTTATAAATATAAATGATCAAAAGCCGTATTTAAATACATTTGAACGATTTCATATAACATTTCGCAAATCTTGAATTAAAGGAAGCAATGTATATGATATATGTATTACATATATCGAATATTACCAATTTATACACACACACACACACACATATATATAAATAGATTATCAATGAATAAAATTAAATAAAAACCCCCAAAACACTGAGGTCTTCATCAGGGTGGCCCCTCAGTGTAGGGGTGAAAGAGAAGTTTCTGAAAGGACAGTAGCAGTTAGCTAAAAACTATCCTTAGCCCCCAACTTCTCACCAAACAGAAAACTACCATGAACTGAAAAGAAACCTGACATACATATAATTTAAAATGTCCAAAAATAATTATAAAATTACCAAAATTACAAAAGTAGTACAATTACAACAAATTAATATATATGAAATATACAAGAAATTACAAAATACATTAAAATAAAATCCCCTACCTGATAAACTAACCCTCTTCGGACGACTGGGGGTACTCGTCGGTACTTACTCGTCGAATGAAGACCTCAATGTTTTTTGCGGTTTTATTTCATTTTATTCATTGATAATTTATTTTATTCATTGATAATCTATTCCTATATTTAAGTTTTGCAGCAATTCTGCTCATTGGTTTGCAATTCACCTTTTATGTTTTTCTTAACTTTAAACTCATAAATTCGTTACAATAGTTACCCATATATATATATATATATATATATATATATATATATATATATATATATATATATATATATATATATATATATATATATATAATGAATGAATACTGCGTATCCCGTGGGACTCGTCACATTTTTATTATTATTATTAATATTCTGCGTCCCGCTTTTAGTTTAACAAACAGAAAATTACTACTTAAAATAGAGGTTGGTCAAGAAAATATTAAATACTTTTATAAAACAGGATTTTAACATATATAAACATTTTATCATGTATTAATAAAAGAAATGTTTTGAATCTTAAAACTTAATTTTTTAAAGGAGAACAAAAATTTAAAGTTTTCTATTTAAGAAATAAAAGTTATCTATTTTTCCTTTTAAATATTCCCAACATTTTTGTTTCGATTTCGCTTAGATAATCAAATTTTTATACGCATTTACACAAGTTTTTAAAAAACAGTGGTATTGGTATTAAAAATTTATAAATCAGTCTTGTTCCTGTAACGGAGCATTTTGTAGTTTTATTCATAAATTACTACAGTTTATAAGTTAGCTCATTATAAAAAGTTCTTAGTTACTTCAAAGTAACTAAAAACAAATTATTTCTCTGTTATTCCTACATCAATACAAATAAATAAAATTTCATTTCATTTTTTAATAAACATAACTATCTTTTGTTTGTTAAATCGAACTTACTAACAGAGTTATTAACCCTTAGAATTTTTATATCACCGTTTCTTTTAAATTTATAATCGTCTTAATCACAAAATTTACAATATTAAATAAAAAGAATGTTTCTGTGGAAAAATATTGGTATTCAAAAATCCGAACATATTTTAACATAATACAGATATAAACTGCACAGAAAAGAAAAAAATAACCCTCTCACATCTGTTAAATTAATAAAATAAAAGCTATAATGTAACAGTGAAACCCAACTGAATAATGGGATGTAACATGTAAACAGAACTTTATGTCCCGTATCAAGCGCCCTCTACAGGCTATGTTCTTCTTGTACTGTTGCCAAGTTTCCGAGCCACGCGGGAGGCATCTAGTTTAGGAGGCTATGGTCTCTCTCTGTGTGTGTGTGACAAAAATTTTGGTGCGACTGTATGTCAGGAACTACTGCACAGAATTGCATATGAATTTATATACAGATGCACCTTGACCTAAATTGTTGCCTATCAACTTTTGGTGTCAATTGCTCAATAGGTGACACTGCTTACCGCAATTTCCACTATTTCAGGGAAGGCTACAGCACGAAATTACACATAAATTTTTATGCAGATGTACCTTGATATATGCTAGGGCATATCAACTTTTGGTATTAATTGCTCAACAGGTGGCGCTGCTATATAGCGATATCCACAATTTAAGGGAAGGCTATGTCTCAGTAACTACTGCACAGAATTGCATATAAATTTAAATGCAGATGTACTTCGACATAAATTAGTGTCTAAGAACTTTTGGTGTCAATCTCTCATCAGGTGACGTTGCTATACGTCGATTTCCGCAATTTTAGGAAATGCTATATATCAGGTTCTATTGCGTTAATGAAACAAATCTTGATACGTAAGGAGACCAATATATGACATTATGCTGATTCAAATTGGATGCGTATAAGCCAATAAGTGGTGCTTCTGTAATGAAATTTTCCCCGTGAACGAGAGAGCTATATCTCAACTTCTATGGCAAATAACTGTATGAAACTTGATATATGAAATAACCACTATGAAAACACATTTTTTAAGACTCTATTTATAAAGAATAAAACTGTCTTTCTTTCCTTATATTTAGTGTTAGTTTTCTCTAAGATCAAAATCGTCTGCATTCATTATGGTAGATTATTTTAAGAAATAACAGTTTTAATAAAATATTTTTACTGAGTGAATATAATATCTATAGGAAAATATAGAAGAAAGTCTCATGGTGGCTGCAACATACTAGTTTTTAATTTTACATTCAAAAGTTACAATCAATTGTCATTTCTAAATTTATACGAAATTTTGTCTTGTATTTCGATATAAAAAATTATACGAAAGGAAATAAAAAAGAAAGTGTGACAGCACTACCTGTTGAGCAATTAATCCGAAATACAATCAGCACCAATTTAAACTAAGGTCAAACTTAACATAAAGTTGGTTAAATTCCGTTCATTGATTTGTAATTTTCTTCGGCCAAAACGTTTTAGATGCGCACACACATACAAACAAACCGACATTTTCTGTAAATGGTCAAATCGTTCAACGCGTCTGAAAACGAGTAAATCGATTGAAAACCAGAGGATTGAGAGATTTTTCTAATCGCTATTTTGATTAAGGTGTAGGGATTAGTTAAAATCAACTGCCAGCACGAGGGACCTAGGCCTAAGTGAAACATTTTTGTTTTCTTTTTTTTTAGGACTGAGGGCCTATTAGTCTCAATCTGGGATTTTTGCGTTGTCGTTTTCGATAGTTGGACATTTGTCGAAATCATTTTTCGATAGTTGGACATTTGTCGAAATCTAAAATTTATCGAAAATATAATTGAATAATTTGAAAGCGATGTTATAATTGGGAAGAAAAAAAAAAAAAAAAAAAACTAATAGTCCTCCGTCCTAAACTAAATTCTGCTTTTGCCAGAATTTCATCAAAATCTTTTTTTTTTTTTAAGAAAAAGAAAAGAAAATTTATACAGTATCGTTACAAACGATATCGAAAAAGTTTTTTTTTTTTTTTTTTTTTTTTTAATAATTTTGAATTAGGAAATAAAAATTGCGCGTGCAATAATATGAAATAAAAATAAGTAAAAAAAAAAAAAAAAAAATGAATTTAATGATTTAATTTTTATATAAAACACGATCGCGTGCTATCTTAAAAAGTAGATGTAAAATTTAAAGTTTAATTTTTTTGGCAACAATTATAAATTAAAATAAATAATTTAATGAAAGTTTAGGAGTTAGAATTTCTAATTTTTTTTTTTTTTTTTTTTTTTTTTCATGCAAAGAAAATATATATATATATTAGTTCTTTTAAACAATAATTTTGTGGATGGAAGGCGTTTTTTTTTTTTTTTTTTTTTTTTTTTTTTTTTTAAGGCGTCTGGGAATTATTTATGCGAGTCTCGAAAAAGTCGACTAGGGGAAATGGCTAGAAAGACGAGGCACTTTTTGCCTACCAATTTCGAGAGCAAAACTTTTCAGCTACTCGTGGGGCCCTACTGTAGTACAGATACTTATAAAAATGATTCCAAAAAATTTTTGAGCTTCAACAAAAAGGCTTTCACTGACATCTCAGCAAATACATGAGTTATTTTAATATTTTCAATCTTAATAAAACCACAACTTTTTTTTTTTTTTTTTTTTTTGACAATTAGAGGGAATTAGATGGAAACTTTTCGTTCTCTAGCCCCGAATTCAGTGTTATGAAAATTTTTCTGTCTCTCAATTTCACACACACACACACACACACATATATATATATATTGTTTTCAATGCATAATGTGGCTTATAATGTATTAAAAACTCTCCAAACACCATCTATTGTGGGTTTAACTAAATACTTTTAATAATAGTCATATGATAAATCATTAATGAGACTCTTGCCTCCTGCTGCTAATTGGTCCTAGTAGTGCCCAAGCGGTTCTGCCCGCAAGCTGGTAGACGGGAAGTGCTGGGTTCGAACTCAGGTCGCGTTCGTGGATCTAGCCGTTCGAAGGTTTTTTTTATTATTATATATCAGAGCCCAGTTTACCCGTTTAAGGGCACGGGGCTGAGATAATAGCGGAGCCCCCCCCCCCTCCCTCCCACACACACATTTTTCTTTTTCTTTAATATGAATGTTCATCATTAGATAAAATTTTACAATGGTCATATTAGAATAAGATTCTTATTACCATTAAAATAAACTCTGAAACTGTTTGCAAAAAAATAATTAAATATATATATATATATATATATATATATATTAACAACAAAAGAATAACTCACCGACCAAAGGAAAAGTTGCTGTTCTTCGAAGAGATAGAACTCTCTCTAATTTGGAGTTTGCTCTTGTTAATAATTTTACGTGGAGGAAGGAAACAGATTATATTATTCTCTCCCCCCCCCCCCCCTCATCTCTTGAATTACTTTTGAAATTTTCAAATTTTAATGCATTTTTTAAAAATATTAAAATTTTTTTTTTAAGTTTAAGTACTAAAAGAAATTATCAAAAATTTGTCTTTTTAAAATATTTTTACATAACAGTATCAAGGATTTTAATTTCTGACTGTAAAAACCGAATTAAAAAAAAAAATTACATTTTTTTTCTATTTACTGGGTTTTCTTAGCCCCATCTAGGGCCCCCTTGTTCACTGGGCCCGGGGCTGCAGCCCCCTCAGCCCCCCCTTAAACTGGGCTCTGTTATATATATATATATATATATACATATATATATATATATATATATATTATAATTCGCGTGAATACGGTCTAGGACCCCTTAGAAAAACCATATGGAGGTCATTCCCTCATCCTAGGCCCAGGTTCGTAGTGCACACAATTGGCCTTAATCCGAACACCACACCTGCAGCCAATCATTCTGTATTCAAATTTAATAGTTTTCAGAATTCTTGCATGTTAAGTAATTTCACCCCGGGGGGATAAATATTAACTTTATTTTTTTGTATTTGTGGAAAGGAGAAACTCTTTGATGTATTAACAAACAATCATCTGTGGAAAAAAAAAATACATTGTAGTTTTTCTTAATTGCAATAAATATTAAATTAAATTGAATTATTTTCAGGAGATAGAGTTAATTGTTGTTTCAATATGTAATAATTAATATTTTTTCAGAAACTTTATCAATTATACAAATTGTAAAATGAGACAAAAATATTAAAAGCCAATGATTGAAAAAATGTTATGCTATATTATATATCTGAAAAATATATATTTTGGCTTTGTGAAAATGTATTTTATATGTAATATCCACAAAAGAACATTTCAACGATTTATATTTGTTAACTGAGCTTCACATTTTTTCTCTAAATTTTGATTGAAAAATGAAATATAAACTATTTAAATCAAGTAAAATATTATGTTTAGATTTAGAATATTTAGATTTGTTCATGTGGTAAATAATAAATAAATATATTGGATATATGAAATTCCTACTTGAACGACCATCAGCAAACTTGATAACTGCGTGGTGCTGCCATCTATTCGTTATTAACACAGACAACTAAAAGAATCTTTTAGATTTTGCTATTTTACGAAAAAAAAAAAAAAAAAAAATGTATTTTTTCTTTTAAATTGTCAAAATAAAAATGCAAGAAATAATATTAAAATTTCTATTATAGAGGATGCAAAAATATTTATTTTTTTTATTGTTTAAAATTTTTCTTTTCCTAATTTTTCTTTTCCTAAAAATTTGTTTATTTTTTATCTTATTTTTTAAAATGTTGGTCTATGCTATGAATTTAATTTAATTTAATTATTATTATTTTTTTTTACTAAATTTTCTTTAATAAGTATATCAATTAAACTGCTCATTATGCTGAGCATTATATAATATCTTTAACCAATTGTGTTGTGATTTAATTGAAAAACACGTGCTACCTTGTGTTTTTTTGCACCAGAAGAAGAAAAGCCACGTCCTTTCGAAACCGGTAGTGTTTATATTTATTTTTTATAGCGTGTCAAAAAAATTTCAGTTTTATATACATATGATAAAGTTTAAGAATACCGAGTTTACACTTCCTGCTAATATTTGTTCTTCATATAGTTTGATATCAGACGCACACAAACAGACGGACTCACACACAGACAGAGGGACACATATATAGACGTAGAGACCAACCTCGAAAACCTGATTATCATATTTAAGGAGTCTCAAAACGTGTATGTATTTCTGAAAATCCCAATTTTCAAAACTTGAACTAAAGGAAAAAATAAATAAATAAATAAAATAAAATAAAATACTATCCCTACCATATAGAGGAAAAGTAAAAGTATTTAGGAAGGAAAAGAATATATCAAAAATATTTAATTTGAAAACATTCATCATTACTTATGTATGATTAAGAAAATACTGTTCGTGGGTCGAATTTACAAAACTGAGATTTTGACATATTTGCACGTTTTGAGGTCTTCTGAATTCGAAAATCAGGATTTTAACGATTGTCCTGTCTGTGTGTATATTATAACCATAAATTAAGAACAAATATTATCAGCTAAATATAATTCACTATTCTAAGTCTCTATCATATAGGGGCGTTACTTGAAACTTTCTATTAAAATCGAACAAATATTCGTGTACAGGGACATTCAAAAGTATTTTAATACGTTTCATCCATGGCCGAAATTTCTTATTAGTATATTTTAAAATCTTCAGACTGCGCTAAACAAAATTAAATAAACATATATTTCTTATAAGTGCAGAAGCAGACTTTATATAGAACATGGTATAAAAAGCATTGGTTATTCGTCTACAGGACCATGCAGAATAATTCTACAGTCGGCAACAAAAGTGTCCGAACAGTAGCAAAAATTCCTATGTAAAAAAAGTACTCCTCATACGGTTCTGTAAAATAAATCCGTATCGAATCATGTTCTTACACTGACTAAGAACAGGATTCGACAAGGATTTTTTTAACAAAACCGTATGAAGTGTACTTTTTTTACATAGGAATTTTTGCTACTGTTCGGACACTTTTGTTACCGACTGTACTTATTAGGAACTTTATCTGAAAATCCCTCAAAATACATTTCATGAGGTCTAGATGTTATGTGTATTTTTTATTATGTTAAATTTAAGCATAGTTTGCGATGCGTATACAACTTACAGACAATATACAGGAATATTCAAAATTAAACAAATATATTCTTTTCTATTGAATATAATTGATGAAAGTGATTTAGAAATTACTCTTTGTCCAAAGTGTTTAAGAATAAAAATTACTTTCTATTACTTCTATAAAAGAAAATTTTTTGTCTGGAGTCTAAATCTCGACGTTGAGATTTTACTGTAATTACGCGTTTTGCGGTCTTCTGAATACAGAAATGAAGATTTTAGCCATTGGTCTGTGTGTCTGTTATTAGCAAAACTTAAAAAGAAACAAATGAAGAAAGTTTAAATTCAGTATTTTGAAGATTATATGGGGAAGCTACTTGAAAATTTTGATTAATTCCAGTACCTTTCGAAATGAGTGCAGACAAAAAGTTCTTGAATAATTTGAAATAAATTTTTAAATTTAATAAGGACCATATGTTTTATGAATGCAGTTACAGTAATTAAATAGGGGGGGATGAAAGGGGCTATCAGCCCCTCCCACAGAAATATTATAAACTAGCAGGCTTTGCCCGCTTCGCTGGACATTAAACTTAAATGAGTTGTCAAAATGCCATATCTTTATTAATAACCTAAGTTCTCGTTGTGATTGGTAGAGGTTTTCTCGCTCCCAATAGGAGGAGTCTGGGTCCCCACTGTCTTCGGCACAACTTACCCACTTCTTACTTCCCCACCCTCAGCGGGTGAGTTCGAAGTTTTGCAAAATCCCACTAATGTACATAATGCGTATACTTAATCAATATCCACACACCAGAATTCGCCATTCTAAGATAATTCAAAGCGAATTAAAACGGAAAAACATGTTTTTACACATGTTTATAGCCCTCCGACTCCGAGAAGGGGGGGGGGGATTTCGAATTTCGTGAAATGCAGTTACAAAAAGTGCCAGATGCATACAAACAATTTACGCACCAAATTTCGTGACCACAGAAGTCTTTAATAGACAGTATTATAAATAAATAAATACAAAAAGCACAGCTTAAGTATCGGAACCCTTTGGTGACTTTAAATATTTTAAGCCATTTTTGCGATGAACTGAATTGGCTATCTCAATTGTGCAATTAAAGATCTTGGCGAGAAACGTCCGAGCTACTTCGGTGCCGAATTTCAAATTTTGCCAAAGGGATCCAATACTAAAGCTGTTCCATATCGAATCTGGGTTGAAAACGGATAAAGGGTAAAATAAATTAGAAATATCAGACCTATATTTATAAATTTGATACCGAATGAAAGGGGCAATTTTGCTGAATCCAGGGGTTCAAACAGTTTTTCGATGCGACAATTAGATTTTTAAAAAATAACTAAAGTATGAAATTTAAGTGGCAACGGAAAAACGGATAAAGGGAAAAATAAATTAGAAATATCAGACCTATCATTACAAATTCAGTACCAAATGAAAGAGGTGATTTTTCTGAATCCTGGGGTGTAAACAGTTTTTCGATACGACAATTAGATTTTTTAAAATTAACTAAAGTATGAAACTTAGATGGCAGCACTTCATTTCAATCTTTTCATAATTTGTAGTGCGAATCACGCGAATACAAAAGTCTTTAACTTAAAAAATTATTTTTATATTTTATTTTTCCATTCAAAGCATTATTTTTATATTTTATTTTTCCATTCAAAGCATTTTAGTGAAAAAATATTTATGGCGCATGCGCAGGCGTTTTTTACCCACAATTTAAACACTAATCATAATTTTGAAAATTTCTATAGATATAATTTCAAGTTGGGTGAAGACCTAAGTTTCTGCCAAGCGCCGTTAAATTCCGTCCAGCCGTTCTCGAGTGATGCCCGGACAAACGTGTTTTAGTCTTTTACCCCCTAGGGGGGGAACGGGGGGAATTTCTGAAAAGTTGATAGATATAATTTTAAGTTGGGTGAAGATCTAAATTCCTGCCAAGCGCCGTTGAATTCCGTCCAGCCGTTCTCAAGTGATGCCCGGACAAAAAAAGCGGCATTCGGACACGATGACACACACACACACACACACACACAGGCAAAATTTTCTGAAGTCATTTTCGGCTTTCATGGGGTGCAAAACGTGAAGATATCGCAAAATTTTTTGATTCCGACAAATTTACAGACAAAAGTCTGATTTTATTAATATAGATATAAAGTAGTTTCAAAAACTAATAGGGTAACAGAGCGTAGCGTTAGTGCCGCACTAGATTTTTTAATTCATATTTTTTCTATGAGAGCTATTTCTATAAAATATATATTAATACTCTTATTTTGCACAAATCATAATTAAATTGACATTCATTATTCAAATGCACAAAAAAGGCTTTCTGTAAAATATGGTGCAATTAGCATTAAGATTTACAGGGTTACAGAAAAATATTCAGTTACATTAAGGGCTATAATTTTAAATTGCTAAATATGCATTTTCAGTTGTGTTATCCGTTTGCAATACTTTCAAACAATGTTTAAGTGTGATTATGACTTCGGTTAATCTGTCTATTTGTTCTCCTGCTTGTCTGTCCGTCATTCAGTTCTATCGCATACCTTTTTCTCCATATTCAAGAATTTTTCACTTTCGTGCTTTAAGAATACTTAGGCTATTTTTAATATATTACGACAAAGATTAAAAGTCGATTTTTCTGTCTGTCTCTCTGTCTGTCAATGCTCTATTTATTTATTATTTATTTATTATTTATTTTTTTTATTCGCCGAACTTCTTTGAACTCATATGTGAAAGATTGAGAAGTAATAGAGATTTTAAAGTTTATTCTAAAGAACATAAAATTATTTGTGATGAAGTTCCAGTAGCACTCTTCTCAGCAAATAATACATATGATGGCCCTAGAAAATTGCAAAAGTATAGTGGAAGCTGGGAGAATAGTGAAAATGAAGATACATCCCAGGGGCCTGAAAATGAAGCCTACATGACTGAGATTATTGTCAGAAACTCTCCCAAGCAAGCAAAAAGGCTTCCTGAATATTAACAATGGAAGAAAGCCATGGATGCCGAAATAAAAACAATGCTTGAACGACAAGTGTGGACACCTGAGAAAATGGAAGATGGCCAGAAGATAATTGGTACTAAGTGGATCTACACCGTCAAAAGAAATGAACCGGGAGAGATAGTTATGTTCAAAGCAAGGCTTGTCGCACTGGGAAATAGTCAAAAGGAAGGATTGGACTATGAAGAGACCTTCAGTCCAGTTATCAACTTTGTTCTAATAAGGCTCTTCTTTTCAACTTTTGTTGGAGTTTTCCATTGGGCACATGCCTTATTTGATGTGAAATGTGCCTACCTTTATGGTGATATTGGCAAATAAATTTTCATTCGACAGCCAGCTGACAACATAATTGAAGGCCAAGAAAAGTATTTACTGAAATCGAACAAAGTCATTTATGAACTCCATCAAGCAAGAAGATGCTGGTATCACAGCTTACATAACAAATTAATCACTAAGGGATTTCAAGAGGTGCCAGGGATTTCATGTGTTTATACTTATAATAACAATGCATTGGTGCTAGTATACGTTGATGACTTACCGATCTTTGCCAAATATGAAGAAATCTTATCTGAAGTTATCAGGTTAATGAAAAGTATATGTGAAGTGAAAGAACTTGGAAAGATTACAATGCTACTGGATATTAATTTCAAAGAACAAGAAGGTTACTATAAAGTAAACTGCGAGAGGTATATAGAGAAATGTTTAAAGAAGACTGATGTAGAAAATTTTACAAAAATCGAATTACCGTCTAGTCCTGGCTATTATTCTGCACCTCGAAGTAAAGATGCTGAATTTTCTGAACACCTGCCTTTCAGAAGCTTACTCGGATGCTTAAGATATATATCGCATCGATGCCGACCAGATACAGATGGAATGTTGCCATCCTATCACAATTTGCAGAAACTCTTAATATTGAGCATCATAAGTCCCTTCTAAGAATCCTTATGTACTATGGTCAGGCAAGTCGTATGGCTTAAAGTATGACAAGTAAAATCTTCCTCTCCAGATGTTAGTATATGTAGATGCATCTTGGGCAAGTGACAGTGTATACAGGAAATCATGGAGTGGTTATATAATATTAATCAATGGAGCACCTATAACCAGGAGAGTGGTTAAACAAACCAGTGTTTCTTTAAACCCCATGGAAGCAGAATTCATCTCTGCAAGTGAAGCAGCAAAATAAATGAAGTTCATAAACATGATTCTCCATGATATGTATAAAATGCTGAACATACCTGGTACTATTCAAAGGCCCATCTTTCTATGTGATAACACAGCTGCCATAGCTTTTACAGAGAAAAGTGCAGGTAACATAAAAAATAAGCATGTAGATTAAAAATATAAATTTATTAGAGATGAATACAAGAATGAATTATTCGATATTAAACATATGTTTCGTCGAAGAATAACATGGCGACATTATTGACAAAGGCTTTACCCAAAGCCGTGTTTGACATTTTCCGTGATAATATCTTAACTAAATGAAGCATGTGTAATTTACTTTTCTTTTCCATGAAGGAATTATTCATTTTTAAGGAACATTTCCACGTTTACCTAGAACTAAAGGTGCGACTATGTTACAATGTTTTTCTTTTCTTTCTTTCTTTCTTTTTTTTTTTTTTTTTTTTTTTTTTTTTCAAGAGTACTTATATAAAAGTAAACATCTCAAGTGACTATGGACTAAACCAATCATAATATGTTAATGTAAGGACGAAATTGGGGGACATTTTTTGATATTAAAATATCAACTTTTTTTTTTTTAATTTCCCATCTTACATATGCATATAAATATATATATATATATACAGGGTGCATAGGAAAGTCCCTTTAACCTGAAAATACTGGCGAACGGAGAGTACTACAGCCACGCAAGTGAGGTAACGGTATAGTAAAGCGACTATGCCCGACATAATGCAAATGACAGCAGCGCCCCTAGTAGCGAAATTTGGAAGTTAGCCATTGCAAATCGAAAACAAAAAGAGATAGAGCAAAATTTCCAATTAGAAAGTTTTAGAGCATCAATTAATTAGTACGAAACGATATTTGGTTTACACGGATAAGATAAATTGGCGCCTGTATACCCAAAAAATATCCAAAATCGATGCACTCCATTTTGTGTAAATATTTGAAAGCAATAGCCAGAGGAAAGAAGAAATATGCACAATTTAATGAATAAATACTATGTACTTACATCAATACATTTTAATAACATCACACACACACACACAAAAAAAAAAAAAAAAAAAAAAAAAAGGTAAACTAAACTCTAAGTCTCATAGTGATAAAAAGTTAATGTTGAGAATGTTCGAAAAGTTCGCCATTGCTCACAATACACGTTTGTATTCGTGTGAGAAATTCTACATGCACATTTCTCAGCATGGAAGGTGTTACACTATTGAAAGCATCTGTAATACGATGACGTAAATCCAGCAGACTTGTATGTGGAGTTGCATAAACCTGATCTTTTATGTAACCCCACAGGAAGAAATCCATCGGAGTCAGGTCCGGCGATCGTGGAGGCCATTCAATACTACTACCATACCCAATAATTTGTTGTCCAAAGCAATCTTTTAGAAAGCTTCGCACTCCAGCTGGCTGGTGTGCAGGAGCACCGTCATGTTGGAACCACATGTCCCGTAATGCGGATAGGGGAATATCGTCCAAAAAGTCGGGTATGATATCCTGTAATAGTTGGAGGTACCTCTGTAAGAGTAGAACAGTCGCGCATAGATTACGGACATTTTTGGGTATACAGGCGCCAATTTATCTTATCTGTGTGGACCAAATATCGTTTCGTACTAATTAATTGATGCTCTAAAACTTTCTAATTGGAAATTTTGCTTTATCTCTTTTCGTTTTCGATTTGCAATGGCTAACTTCCAAATTTTGCCACTAGGGGCGCTGCTGTCGTTTGCATTAGGTCGGGCAGAGTCACTTTACTATACCGTTACCTCACTTGCGTGGCTGTAGCACTCTCCATTCGCAAGTATTTTCAGGTTAAAGGGACTTTCCTATGCACCCTGTATATATGCACCTTGTATATCTATATTTTCTTTTTAAGGTGGTCCTAAAAGATTCCATTTAATTTGTAAAGTACACATATATTTTTATATATTTAACTATCTGACTAACTGTACTAACTTTATTAACTATAACTGTAACATTTATTTATTTTTTCTTTTGTTGACTTGGTTTGTCAACAGCCTGTGGTTGGCTGCCAAGCTTAGGTGGAGGTTTCCTTTTACATGAAGTGATTGTATTGTGAGATGGGATTTTTTTGCAATAATAGTCAGTTGTAGGTGTTAAAAGTTATTATGCAATATAATGTGTGACTTAGTATTTTATTTGCTTATAGTGGAAGTGCACTAGAGTTATTTTAATTTATGAATAATGTTCTGGGTTTTCAAGTATTTTTTCAAATATTCATTTTTATAGTCATGTATATAACCATCATTCTGGTTAATAAAATTTTTAGTTCTTTTATGAAGTTACATGGAATTATTAGTGAGTACTCTTTCTACAAGTTGACATTTTTTTATACTTAAACACTCTGCGTTAGTAATGGCCAATTTTGCCCTAACCTTGTGTAAGAAGTACAGATACAAATGCTGATTGGTATATACAGGGTTCGTATGGGCCTTATGTTTTCCTTGAGTCTTATACCAGTAATTTTTAACCGACTTCAAAAAAAGAAGGAAGGTTCTCAATTCAAACCGTATGTTTTTTTTTATGTTTGTTAGCTCATAACTTCTGAACGGATGCTCCGATTTTGATACTTTTTATTTTGTTGAAAAGGTCTTGGTCTACAATAGGTCCCATTGTAATATCTTTACGATCTAAAGAAAATACAGGGTGCCCAAAAAAATCAGTCCCAACTCTTTTAACTGCTAAACGGCTGCAGCTATAGTGATAAAAATGGTATGTAAGTATAGCAAAGTGGCCATGCTGTACAAGGTTAAACCGCTTGCAGCGCCACCTGGTGGAAAATAGCGGAGTTAGTGTTCCTATCTCGAAAACGGTTCTAAAGAAAAAGTGAATTACAAAGCTTAAGAATATCACCGATTTAGTACAAAAAGATAGTCTAGACATTCATACCAACGTTCCTATCTCGGAAATGGTTCAAGACAGGGGCAAAAAGTGAATTATAAAATTGCAGAGCATCATCGATTTAGTACGAAAAGATAGTTTTGACATTGATGCTAAAATTACAAGGCTAAAAACGTGCATTTTTTTGTTCGCAATTTCTTACACTATACATACTTGAGCTACATTGCTCACGTTGTAGCGTAGCTGGTGAGAAATACGCTATATCGTTCAAAATACGGTTACTTGATACTTTTTGGTTTGTTGTAGAGATCTTGGTCTGAAGTAGGTCCCATTATAACTTCTTTACAATCTAAAGAAAATAAAGCGCCATCTGGTGAAAAACAGCGGAATTAGCGCTCCTATCCCAAAAACGGTTCAAGATGGGAGAAAAGTTAATTACGAAGTTCTAGAGCATCTTCGATTTACTACGAAAAGACAGTTTTTAGACATTATTGCTAAAAATAGAACGCTTAAAACGTGCAGTTGTTTGTTCGCAATTTCCTACATTGTGCACACTTGAACTACGTTGCACACTTTGCAGCGTAGCGGATGACACGTATACTCTGTGGTTCAAAGTACTGTTACTGTAAGCTGTCACATCGATTAGCGCAAAGTCGTTTTCAACCAACTTCAGAAAGGAGGGTGTTCTTAATTCAATCTGTGTGTTGTTGTTGTTGGTGTTTGTAAGCTTATAACTTCGTAAGAGATGCTCTAATTAACCGACTTCAAAAAGGAGGAGATTCTCAATTCAAAGAATATGTTTTTTGTTTTTGTTTTTGTTTGTTAGCTCATAACTTCTGAACAGATGATCCGATTTTGATACTTTGTAAAGGTCTTGGTCTGAAATAAATCCCATTGTAAGATCTTTACGATCAAAAGAAAATACAGGGTGCCCAAAAAAGTCAGTCCCGACTCTTTTAACTGCTGAACTGCTGCAGCTATAGTTATAAAAGTGGTATGTAGGTATAGTAAAGTGGACATGTGCTACGCGATTCAACCGTCTAAAGCGCCACCTGGTGGAAAAGAGTGGAGTTAGCGATCCTATCTCGGAAACGTTTCAAGACAGGGGAAAAAAGTGAATTATAAAATTGCAGAGCATCATCGATGTAGTACGCAAAGATAGTTTAGACATTAATGCTAAAAACAGAACGCTTAAAACGTGCATTTGTTTGTTCACAATTTCCTATTTTGTGCACACTTGAACTACATTGCATATGTTGTAGCGTAGCGGGTGACATTTATGCTATGTAAAATTCAAAGTATGGTTATAAGCGGTCACATCGATTAACGCATGAACGTTTTAAATCGACTTCATAAAGGAAGAGGTTCTCAATGCAAACCATGTTTCTCGTTGTTGTTGTTTAAATTTGTTAGCTTATAACTTCGTAAGAGATGATTTAATTTCAATATTTTTTTTGTTGTCGTAATGATCTTGGACTGAAATAGGTTTCATTATGATTTAATTAAGATATAAACAAATTACAGGATACTCACAAAAGTCTGTTCTCACTCTAAATGCAGAACGCATGCAGCTACACTGGTAAAATCAATATGTAAGTATCGATGTTGAAACTTCTGTCCGTCAGCTACAATGCATATTTTGCTCTTTGTTTGAACTTTACGCTGCGCAATTTTCAGCGCAGCGCGTGACACGTATTCACTGTAAAGTTCAATATATATGCGTAACAGAATTTTCGGTTACGAATACAGCGTATCCGTCCTTTACATTTCTAAAGACTTTTTAATTTAACGTATGTTCGTTCAATAGATAGTTTTTTGCTTATATCGGATAAAGGCAAGAAAATTAGCACAACTTAAAAATGCTGCATTTGAGAAAAATCAACTTAAAAATAACTTGACTATAATAAAACTGGCACAACTGTCTCTCGAGTGGATAACTTTCTAGATGGAGATGTAACTGTTTTGTTCACATTGGGTGCATTTCATGTATTTTTCAGTGACATGAACCATTTTTTGAGTAATGTCACTTTTCTTGGAACTTGTGATTTGTGAAACTTCCGTCGAACGTCTTCTGATGCTCTGCTATATAAATAAGTTTTCACTGAAAAGAGAAAAATAAAAACTTTTTGTAAAAAAAATAGAACCGACTCCAAAAAGGAACTACTATTCAAACAACTGAAAATGAAAGAAAATTGGCAGAAAATGGAACTGTAAATTGCGCCTAAAAGTATAAAATAATTTCCTTCGCCAAACAACCTATAACACTACAATTAATCATAACTTTTGAAGTCGGCGCAAAATTAAATAAAAATTGATACCTTTATTCAATACAAAAATCAAATCCTATTCAAAATACACATCTCACATTGTTACCTGCAAAACGCAACCGAGAACTAATTTGATTCAAGAAAACAAATAAGATTTCGTAAGCAGCAAAAGTTGGCGAAGATGCTGGTATCTCACGTCCTTGGTGAAAGAAAAATTGCAAAATTATCTGGCAAACATTTTTAATTTCTTTGGGATATCATGATTATTTTGATAAGGTATATCAAGAGAGAAATCAAGAATATGAAACAACATATCGTACAATATATATAATATCTTGCGTGTATATTTTTGCCTTACGTTTTGATCACCAAATCCAAAAGCCATCAAGGATGATAGTTATCAAAGTTATACGAAATTTGGAAAGGAAACTCTAACTTCGTAGAAACATAAATACCGCATTGTGAAGAATGTTCACTGTTTTATGTAGATGCTACTAATGGACCAATTGTATACAGTGATAAAATAATAAAGGAAACATGAAAATGGATCATTCGAAACAACAGCATTCGTTGCTACCGATCTAAAGACAAACCTTTAAAAACTAATTAAATTTTATTTAATTTTGCGCCGACTTCAAAAGTTATGATTAATTGTAGTGTTATAGGTTGTTTGGCGAAGGAAATTATTTTATACTTTTAGGCGCAATTTACAGTTCCATTTTCTGCCAATTTTCTTTCATTTTCAGTTGTTTGAATAGTAGTTCCTTTTTGGAGTCGGTTCTATTTTTTTTACAAAAAGTTTTTTGTATAATAACTTTCGTTATAATATAAGCCTATAAATCTAATACTATTTCTATCGTGTCAGAATTACTGGTGAGAGACTCAGGAAAAAAAAAAGTAGGGTCCGTACGAGTCCTGTATATATCATTAACCACATGGGTAAGACGATGAAATTTGCTATATTAACCCTTTCGCTACCACCGGGACATATATGTCCCAAGGCTGGTTTAAATATAATATAAAACTCTTTTCTGCAGGTTTTCAGTTTTTGCCTTTTACGCCTGTAACAATCATGAGTAGGTAGATAGAATTGACGGTTGTGGAAATTCACCGTCTATTGAATGAAACACGTTCAGAAAACTTATTTAATATTGATTTTATTTTTCACAGAAAAAAAAAAAAATTGGTAGTGAAAGGGTTAAGATTATGTTGTACTTTTAAAACTTAGATTTAATTTAAGAGAATAGAGTATACTCATTTATTTATTTCAAAAATATCACGGAAATAAATTAGAAATTTTTTTTCTTGGAATCAAATCAAGCTGAAATAATCTTTTTTGTATTTTTTTTTCTTTTTCTTTTAAAGCCATACAGATATAATTTCGTAATTCAAAATAAGATTTGATTATCTGAAATTTATGTTTAATCTTTATTTACTCTGTATAAAATAATGATTTCAATAAGAATGAATTATCTGAAGTTAAGTAAACATTTTAAATACTTCGGGAAATTATTTATGATCTATCAGAATTTAGTAATATTGTAGGTATTTCTTTTTACTTGTAACTCAGTTCCGGGTATAATAGCTGATTTTAAAGACTCTCTTATATGTTAGAATTTATTGAGCACATCCGTCTCTGATTATAGGAATTACTATTTTATCAAGTTATTTTGGCCTCTCTCACGAATATTGTGAGATAAAAGTGGTTCGCTTTTTGTTTGTAATATATTAGGAATTGATTTTATAGTTTTTTTTTATACATAAGTCTCATAATAGGGATAAATGCTGTAGTAAGAAAAACTTTGTTTATTTCAGTTCTTGAATATACGCAGGGACCGATTTACTCAGTTGGGGGCCCAGGGCACTCATGTTCAATGGGCCCCTTTTCCTCATACTATAATATTACAACAAACAAAACAAACTGCATATTTTTGATTCACGTGTCTAAAAATTTTCTCCACTTTTCATTTTGTTGGTAAGATTTAACTAGATCCGATGCTTGCCTATCGGATCAACGTACATCGCACCCGCGTATCTGCACTGCGGTGCGTGCCTCGCATTTAGTTAGCCTTACTTTGGAATGCAGTATCGGTAGTATGCAGTTGTATTTGCGTTTAGCAAAAATATTTCAATTTTTTCAATGAACTGACAGTTTCCTTGAAAGATTATACCACTGATTTATATAACAGCGCATTAATACCTCCACCTATCGACGAAAAAACAAAAAGCAATGATCATTATAGCAAAATTTGGAAATTTTTCATTTTAACTATTTTTTTAAATGTATGACTGAATTTCTTGGAGGCCCCCCTCAGTGTGAGGGCCCAGGGCACATGCCCCGAATGCCCTGCCTTAAATCAGGCACTGAATATACGAAAGAGAACAGTATTTTTGAAGGCGATAAAATAAAATCTGGATATTATCAAACAGTTTACAGTCTTTTCTCTGCTTTAGAGTTGAACTATTGTGAAAGTCATACTTTTTTTTTTATTAATGTCAATTATATGCCTATTTGTATTTAAAAGCTATTTTACTTTTCGTTTCAAAACGTAATGGAAATATTACTTTTTTGTTGATGACACCATACAATATTGAAAACATTACTCCTTGTATTTATTGATATTGTTATTTATGTAATCTTTACACTAGGATTACAGCACTTTTGTGTCTTACATTATGTTATATACACATTTATGCATGAACAATACTTAGCGCTCTCTGTTAAACTGAATCGTATTTTTTTGTTAATGATGCTATGTTATACGGATTTAACTACATGAATGTAACTTTCTTTCTGCATGAAATTCAAAATGTACTACGATTTTTCTTTCTCTCTGAAGAAAAAATATAATTTGAACATTTATAAATTCAAGGTATAGTTTACATTCAGCTTCTAAAGACACTTAGATATTATTTTAATAAAATTCTGTATGCATTAGTCACTCAAACATATTTTAATGGAAAATAAATACGTGTGCCGTTTTTTCTGGAGGGAAATTGTTCTGATAATAAGAATTGCTTGTTTTCTCACGAACAGGGTCCACACAAATTACAAGACACCATATGCTGGTATTTTTTGAAAGGGAAATGCATGTTTAGAAATAGGTGCAAATATGACCATATTACTTTCCGTGAAAATGGAAGTATTTTACTTATAAACCGTTGTCAAGCAAAACAGAGTTTACTAATGCGTAGAAAAAAAAAAAAAAAAAAAAAAAAAAAAGAATGCCGATGGTTAATAAAAATGTAGATATTTCAAATTTTAAGCTGGAATCAATCAGTGAGAATAATGGTCAAGATACAAATGAAAATACAGAATCAGATGAATTAGTGACCAACGAATTGGAAAAAGAAATGTCGATACAGACGACGAAACATTTTACAATCCATTTAAGAATTATATTGAAAATTTTCCTTGTTTAGTTGACAGAGCAAGTAGTAAGTCTGAAATTAAATATTTTAAAAACTTTTCTGAAAATCTTGAGCAACAGAGGTTAAATTTAATACATAAAAGTTACTTTCAAGCTACAAATAAAACTTACGTCTCGTTACTGCAAAACGTTAACACGACCAGAGATGACAGAAGACTTTACTCGTTATTACGAGAAGTAAATTTAAGTAACTCAACGGAAAATACTATCACTTCACTTCCATTAAATGTTGCAAAAGATAACTATTTTTTAGAGAACTAGGGGGCTCTGCCCCCTGCTCGCTCCGCTCACCAACCCCCGAAGGAGGCTTCGCCTCCTCCCCGACTCACTTTACTTATTGGCACATGCAGAACTCTGCTCGCCTATTCGCTGCTTTATTTCACTGAAAAGGAACATTAATAGTGCATGTTACAAGACAAAAGCAGAAAATTATTTTGAAATCCTCATATTCAATGTCGAATTGAAATATATAATATTTATATATATATATATATAGTAGCAAGATCTTTCTTTTCCCCTAACCTTGCTTCCCGCGGCTGCTGAATCCTAGCTAGCTGATCATGTGACGGAGTACTCAGAATATTAAAGGAAGTGCGTGCTTATGACGTGGATGGCGCTACTTCCTGAACGGGCTTGGAGGAATGAGATTCAGTTTCGACGGAGCTTGTATACTTGACGGATGCATTGCCTGTATTTGATAACTTTGTTTTTCGAGTTTCGACGGAGAGTTTGACGAAGCTGCACACTAGACGGGCGCAGTGTTTGTTTATAAACTTCGATTTTCATGTTCAACGTATTTATTGAAGTACTAGGTGATTTATTTATGTGACGAATTATGATTTATTTGACGAACTGTTAAATTCACTTTGGATAATCAATTTTAATGCTCATCAGCATTCCTGTAAATATTGTAATATATTTTAACTTTCTTTATTAAATTTCAAGTAATTAGTAAATAATAGAATTATTATTGTTCTTAAAATTCTTAAACGCCCACAACCCACTGGAAACCACATCTCAGAAGTGGGATTGAACGTTAATTTTTAGTTAACATAAATTATTTTGATCGCTCGTAAATGTTTGGATCAAGAATGCGGGATCAAGAATAAATCGTAAGTTTTAATTTGACTTAAACTTCGGATTGAACGCAAATTTTAATATAATGATTAAGATAAAGGATAAATCGATTATTTTAATTTAACTTAAATTTTGGATTGAACGCACTACAAACTTTTATTGGACTGAACTGTTTATTTTTTTTTTTTTAACTGTTCTTAAAATATGAACTGAACTTTTAAATGGATAAACTGCATAAACTTTTTATGAACTGAACTATTTATCTATTTTTGAAAAAACTGTTGCTGAACAGCTGAACTGTCATAAGTGGTGAATTATAAAGTTTTTATTTATGATGTGACATTCGACTGTGTGGATAAAGGAGTGACAAAGCGTGATATGTTCTTCAAAGTACTCAAGGATTAAAAAACGACGAATCGACCGAAGGAAAATTTAAATAGAAATTCAGAACAACAGCTGCTTCTGTTCTACAAAGGTACGTACATTTTATTTTGTTGTTACAATGGTTTCGTTAGGGGATATACCCAAAATTGGCGCTGCACTGAGGACTGAGAGCTATAGCAAAATTAAAATTCTGCATCGCTTTTTATTCAACGATGAAGGTGGCAGGAAAAACCGATGCAGAATAAGAAAATTTATAGGATTTAATTTTGCCGTAGATGATGAAAATTATATAAAAAAGCAAAAAATCATCGACGAAAATTTTTCGTTGAATGAATTGATTATTATCAGTAATTTATTAAGTGTTGCATTTGACGGCACGAAAGAAGAAATACGTAATAGATTATTATCAAAATTAAATGACATCGAATTACTCAAAGAGGAAAACTCCGACAACGAATCAGAAGATGATGATTCTGAAAACGAAATTAGTGATAATGACGTCGAAAAAACCGACTCCTCTGTGCAATGCCATATGGGTGATAATAAGTACTATGAAAGAAATGACAATGATGGTAATTATGATGAAGGCAAAATTGAAAAGAATGTAAATTGTAATAATGGATCACTTGGTGCAACTGTTTCTTTCAATAATTTTGAAAATTCCATGTCTAAATTTAGCGGCGAACCGCATGAAAATATTATTGAATTTTTTTCCGAATTTGAAGAATTGTCAATAATGTTTAATTTAAGTGAATTACAAAAAATTGTTTTCTTTAAGAGATCGTTGAGCGGAAACGCTCTTCTCTTCATTAAATCCGAAGGATTATTGACATACAAAAAACTAAAAAATGTACTAATTAATGAGTTTAAAATTGAGGTAAATTCCGCCTCTTTACACGAAATGCTGAGTAAAAAGAAAATGAAAACTAATGAATCAGTTACGGAATATTATTTTAAAATGCGTGAATTGTCAAAAAACGGGCACATTGAAGATGCCGCGTTAATGCATTACGTGATCCAAGGAATAAATGATAAAAGTGAAAATAAACTAATTTTATATGGTGCCAAAAATATTCGTGAATTCAAAGAAAAAATAAAATTATATGAAATGTATAAAAGAGACAACGAAAAAAATAAATTTAAATTTGATAGAGTTATAAAAGTAGAATACAGTGCAAAATTGAAACCCATCAAACATAATGTATATGAAAAATTTAGTCCTAGAAATGAAGTTAATAAAATATGCTACAATTGTGGTGATAAAAACCCTGTGTCTAGGGACTGCCGACTGCCCCCACAAAGCTAAAGGTTTTAAGTGCTTTACTTGCAAACAATTCGGGCATAAAATTTCGGAGTTCCCAGGTTCGAAACAAGAAGTTGAGGCATTGTGTATTGGTGTAAATCAAAATATGAGTAAAATTATACAAGTAAATGATATAAATTTCATAGGCGTAATCGACACGGGAAGTGAAGCAACATTGTTGCGTAAGAATGCTTTTGAAAAATTAAATGTAAATAGATTAAATACTATGAGTACTACTTTAAAGGGGATCGGGAAAAGTTCAATAAAGCCGTTAGGCTCATTGGATGTCGATCTTAAAGTTGATGATTTTGAAACCAAAACTAATATTTATGTTGTAGAAAATGACATGATACCCTATGATATAATTATCGGTATGAATGTGCTAATGCTGGGTGAAACAACAATTAATGAAAAAGGTATCTTAGTAAAAAATAAGTCTAATTCTCTCGAGGTAAATTTAGTAACAGTACTTCCAGTAAATGCATATGAAAAAGAAAGTAAAACGAATGTTGTTATTGATACCCCCATTAACTGTAAGATCAAAATTTTTGAAAAATCCCCAGAAATAAATAAAACAGTGAATAGTGTTAAAAAATGTGAAAATGTAAACCCTCAACCAATTATGCTGTCAAAAAAATCATTAGAATCTTCCGAAAAAGCCGTAAGTGAAAATGACGATGAAGACGAAAATGACGAAAGTGATGACGATAAGGTGCTTTTGAAGGACGAAAATAGTGTAAATGATGACAGTGAGGAAGAAGAGGAGACTCGACGACAGAAACAAAGTCAGACGAGCATTTTCCGGACAGATGATGATAGTGATGAAGAGGAGGAGCCGCGCCGAAAGGGACGAAGTCAGACGAATGTTTCCCGAATGAAGTCGCTAAAGCAAGAAAACACTTATTTGAAGAAAGATGAAAAACAATTCCTACTTAGAAAAATTTCACAGTTAGCCGAAGAGATGAAAGAGTTGAAGGAAAAAGTTGACGAAAATTCCAAACTCCTTAAAAGGAAGAAATCCAGAAAAAAGCCATCGACGATAGATTCCATCGAGTGTAAAAAACAGAATTTCCCAAAAGAAGAGACTGCCGGTATAGATCTGAGAAAGTTGTTCATCCCATCACTTCCATTGACGACTGCAATTAGCGAGATAGCCATATTATTTCCCAAAGCTGTACAAATAAAATTAGAAGTTTCCCTACATATAAGAGTGCAACTATAGACTTTTCGACTGAACTTGATGCAACAGAAGCCTTAAAAAGCATTAAAACTGAAAATGATCGATTAGAGGGTCTCGAGTTCGAGTCCCAAAATAACTCCAAGCCCCAAACTAAAGATTTGAGTACACATATCAATAAACAATTTTCTAGAGTTAAAAAGAAAAATAAATCAAAATGCAAGTTGAGTAGACATCCACCAAAAACTGATACCATAGGCAACCAAGTTGCCGTAAACCCAAAATTGACTTTTTTCTGTGACCATGCAAAAATAAAAATTAAAAATGATAATATTGATGAAAAAGTTAGAAATGGATGCCATGAAGGCTCCCATTGCACATCTACTCAAGCTAAGATCCTCAGACATAGGATCACTTAGCTGAAGAGCAAAAATATGAAAATTCTCATAAACTGTAAATAGTATGTTATTATTTTGTGTTGCTTTTTTTTTGTATTTTTCAGTGTGACCGCCTGGAGGACCAGCCGGATGCAGGACGGCCGATCTTATAGTAGCAAGATCTTTCCTTTCCCCTAACCTTGCTTCCCGCGGCTGCTGAATCCTAGCTAGCTGATCATGTGACGGAGTACTCAGAATATTAAAGGAAGTGCGTGCTTATGACGTGGATGGCGCTACTTCCTGAACGGGCTGCTGCTAAGAGCGTTGGAGGAATGAGATTCAGTTTCGACGGAGCTTGTATACTTAAAGGATGCAATGCCTGTATTTGATAACTTTGTTTTTCGAGTTTCGACGTAGAGTTTGACGAAGCTGCACACTAGACGGGCGCAGTGTTTGTTTATAAACTTCGATTTTCATGTTCAACGTATTTATTGAAGTACTAGGTGATTTATTTATGTGACGAATTATGATTAATTTGACGAACTGTTAAATTCACTTTGGATAATCAATTTTAATGCTCATCAGCATTCCTGTAAATATTGTAATATATTTTTACTTTCTTTATTAAATTTCAAGTAATTAGTAAATAATAGAATTAGTATTGTTCTTAAAATTCTTAAACGCCCACAACCCACTGGAAACCACACACACACACACACATATATATATATATATATAGATAGATATAGTAACAGAAAGAAAATCATAATATCTAGACCATTTTACATTACAGCTTTAGTATATGACCCTTTTTATTACTTTTTTACAACCGTAAATCCGGACCACGGTACCCCAGTCGGTAGAGCGCCGAGCTCGTAATTGGAAGATTGTGGGTTCGGTTCTGGAGCCGACCAAAGACCGTCGTGCACACTAATGGTGGCTGGTGCACGTAAAATATGCCGTGGCCACAATATCCTACGTGTTCCCATCAAAATTATACCTCTGGGGGCCACCGAAGCCGGTGAGCTATCCTTTTCGTGTAGGACCAAAACTGTGGTGGCATGTCTCCGGAACATCCATAGGTGTGCGTCCCAGACCGTCGTCAAATATCCATAGCGCAGTAATGGTGCGACGTCAATCACAACCTACCTATTTATCTACCTACCAACAACCATAGATCATATTTTACTTTTCCCGTGTACAAAGATTAATTTTCTAAAAGTAGAGAAAAAAAAGTTCATATTCATTTTCTTTGTTCTTTACATCCCTGGTTTAGGGCCGCGGTATCCTAGTTGGTAAAGCGCTGAGCACATAATTGGAAGATTGCCGATTCGGTACTTGAGCCGGCCAAAGACCGTCGTGGTCTTCAAGTCGTGGTCTGATCTGTCGTGGTCGCAAAGTTCTCCATGTTTCCATTCCCACTATATCTCTGGGGATCACCGAAGCGGAGGGAAATCCCCTTCGTGATGGTTCAAAATTGTGATGACGTGTCTCCGGAACAGCTCTAGGGGTGCGTCCCAGATTGTCGCCAATTACCCATAGCGCAGTATTTGTGCGACGTTATATCCAACCAACCTGCCTACCAACATACAATACAACCATAGATCATATTTTAATTTTCCTGAGTAAAATGACTTCATGACCAAAGAACAACGTCACTGGGAGAAACTTTTTTCAAAATGGCAAATGGCGAGGCTCCTAATCATACAGAAAAATTTTCCCAGTTGACTACCTCTATTATAAGTAATTGTTGTAAATTTCATAATGATTACTAAAAAATAATTCTTTTTATGCACATTTATACAAAATTTTGTCCTATATCACCATGTTAAAATTTAGAAAAGCGGGATGGCAACGCAACCTGTAAGACAATTTTTACCAAAAGTTGATAGGCACTAATTTATGTCAAGGTGCAACTACAAACCAATTTGTATGATATTCTGTGCAGTAGTTCCTGAGGTACAGTTGCCATAAAATTTTGTCACATACACACACAGAGACAGACAGACAGACATTTTCTAAAAATGGTCAAATCGTGTTCTACAGCTTTCAAAACGTGGAAATTCATCAAAAACCCGAGGTCGAAAATTTTTACGAATCTAATACTTTCTTCTATTGAATATAGAAGAAAGTCATAATGATGGTGAAGTAAGTTAACTGTCAGTATTTAATAAAATCTTCTAAAATAGGAGCAAAATTTTAATAATAATAATTATAATGATAATGATAAATCTTTTATATAATTTGTTTTTATCGCTTTTAAGTTACAAAACAATTGGGTGTTTAAATAAATATACGATGTTCTTATTATTATTATTATTTTTTTTTTTTTTACAGTATCTAAGAGCTGAACTGTTTATAAACTTTGTTTCAGATATCAGAAAAATATTTTAGGTAACTTTATTTACCTTTATTCCAGATAATCTTATTGTGAAAAATTATTTGGTCTTTTAAGTATTTCTTTTGTTTGAAGAAATTTGAAATTTAGTTTATATTTTATTGCTTGAGTTTCACTTTTTATTTATAGAAGATTTTGTAAGTAATGTTTTAACTATTTTAATAGTTTCACATTATTTCAAAACACAATACGCTTTACAAAATTTGTTATAAATTATCATCTTCAAATTATGAAATTTTGCATGCAAGTGCTACATTGAAATATAACAATAGTAATAATGTTAAAATTTCTTAACACCTACTTATATTAACAAAATTAAAATTAAATTAAAAAATTAATTAAAAAATTAATTAATTAATTAATTTTTATTTTTATTTACTTATTTATTGTTTTGAGTATATTTTAGATGTTTCAACCTAGCTACCTTAGATTCCCTCCCCCCCCCCCCACTTTTTGCATTACTATACTTCAATTATAAATTCATAACATATACGTATATATACTTTGTCGATCCATAGAAAACTAATTTAAGAGAAATATTTTTAGTTTAGGGTGAAATGTTATGCACATTTCAGGTTTCCCAAAATACAGTTTAAATTACGGCAACTAAAACCTATACTCAAATTTATTTATGTATCATTTCAAGTCTTCGTTATAATTTTTAAAGGATTTAGTCAATCTCAAAGCACATTTTAAAGGTATGAAATTCTAAAAAAATATTTAATTTCAGAAAACATTAATAACCCTTTATTTACTGCATTATGAAGTAGACAAAAAATGTACTTTAAATAAATTTATGTAGTTATCTAAGAGCAAGTTTAAAAGATATAAGCAAAGAAAAATCATGCGTATCACTTCATCTTACAAGGAAACATTCAAATGGTGTCGTCTTCAAAAAATATTGAAAAAAAAATATATATATGTGATTCTACTCTTTATAAAACACCAGGAACGGAAAACATTATCGGCTGAAATGAATTACAGTGACCACAAAAAATTATCACAATTAAGCATATTTGGCGATTTAGCGCTGTTAAGCGATTGATTTTGAGTACTTTACTTGGCGGAGAAGAAAAACACGGTTCTGTTCGTACACGGCAATCTCGGTGCTAGGGAACTTATCGCCTGACAGCGCTAAATCGCCAAAAATGATTAATTTTGATAATTTTTTGTGGTTGCACACTGAGAAAAAAAATATACCGCCTTCCTCTAGAATTAATAAGCGGCCATTTTCTAAATCCCTTAACTAGAAATATAGATTTCCGAGCTATGCGCGTAAGGCACGCCAGTAAACTGAATAAACGAAATTATCGAGAATTTCTAGTGTACACATTTCTAGATGGGGTAACAATATTCTTAATACTCTAAATATTCTGAATCATTTGTATTGCGAGAAATTCTTGCTTGATTTTCTAGAATTTGGTAATAAAATAAGATTATAGTTACTGAAACCCGCCTCTTGTAGTCTCATTTATTTGCAGAGATTTTTAAATAACTTTGCCCTCGAGAATATAGGCAAACGCTCTAGAATTCTAATAGGGGCATCTAGAACTCGCTTTCCAAGGGGACTAGAATTTATAAGGATAACATAGAACTATTTTTTCTTGAGCCGCAACTTAGATTCTAGATGTCAGTTACAGAATTTTTTCTCAGTGTATAATTCATTTCAGCCGATAATTTTTTAACTTTCTGGTGTTTTATGAAGAGTAGAATCACATATATTTTTTTCAATATTTTTTGAAGACGACACCTTTTGAATGTTTCCTTTTTAGTAATAAATGAAGATTTAGTAAAGTGGCACTTTAGTGGCACTATTGGTACATAAAGGTCGAAAAAAAAAAAAAAAAAAAAAAAAAAAATGAAAACCTCAACGGAAAGTAAATCTATACATATAAAGGAGTACTTCCACTCACTCACTCACTGACTCATCAACGCACATCAAAATCTACTGGAACCACTGACTCGAAACTGGGTCAGATTATAGAACATATAGCGTAAGCACCCCCTAAGAAGCGATTTTGCGAAATTCGCCCCCCAAGGGTGTGTATAGGGGGCAACATGTGATTTCACATAAACCTTCATATCTCAAAGAAAAAAACAGATATTCGTAAAATTTTTGCTTTAGAATATAGCTAATTTAATTATGTAAAAACCAATTTCTGGAATTTTAGAAGTTTGGTCCCCAAGGGGGGAAAGGGGGGCAAACCGTGATTTCACATGCGCAAAACGTGGTTTCATATACTCCTATATATCTCAAACAGAAAGACAGATATATGCGAAATTTTTGTTCTAATATATAGCTAATACAAATACCTAAAAACTAATTTCTGGAATTTTCGTAAGTCAGCCTCCAAGAGGAGAGGAGAGGGGGCAAAACGTGATTTCAAATAATCCTTCATATTGCAAACAGAAAAAAATATATGTGTAAGATATTTTTGCTCTAAAATATAGCTCCCATGAATACATAAAAACTAATTTATTTAATTTTAGAAATTAGTTCCAGGTGGGGCGGGAAAAGGGGGCTATGGGGTAAAAAAATAGAAATATAGTTCAAAATTGGTACAAATAGGTTTTAGAGATCTGCAAGTCAAATGAGGATATTTTTGAAAGTGTAAAGTTATTAGGAGGGTCAGAATGGTGTGTGTGTGTGGGGGGGGAGGGGGGGGGGCGGAGGGGCAAAAAAATAAAAATAGAGTTAGACCGTTCAAAATTGGTACATTAAGGTTTTTGATACCTACAAATCGATTGCGGATATTTTCGAATTTGTAAAGTTATTAGGATAGACGGGAAGGGGAGGTGAAAGGGCAAAAATATATAAATAAGAGTTAGAGCGCTGAAAATTAGTGTTGTAGGTTTTGAGGCCCGATAAATCGATTGCGGATATTTTCGAAAGTACAGAATTATTACGAAGAGTGGGAAGGGATCGGGCGCAGGGGTAAAAATAAAGAAATTCAGATAAAATGTTGGAAATTAGTATTATTAGGTTTAAAAGCCCGAGAGAACGACTGCGAGTATTTTTTGAAGTCTAAAATAATTAGGAGGGGCGGGAACGGTAGGTGAAGGAGCATGCGAGCCTTGCACGCCTGTATGCGCTGCCGCAGGCAGTAGTGGCCCAAACCGATTATACCACTGATGGGAGATTTTTTTCTTTTTTATGTTTTACCCTTACGATAATATAGCGATTCATAAATGCGCGCGCGCAGCGCACAATTGCCTGATCTGCCAAGGCAGTGGGGATCCGTTGCGACATTTTTTCCAGTCACATTTTTTTTTCTCTATTTTTTTTTCGCATGATAAAAATTGATGTAATTTTGAGAATTCATTAACTATAGTGATTCATTTAAAAATAGTGACCAGCGAAGCGGGCGTAGCCTGCTAGTAATTATATATTTTTATGACATTATATTTTCTTATGAAATTCATGGCAAATTCTTGAAATAATACATAAATTAACATAATAACACGTGCACTGAGAAAAAAAAAATATACCGCTTTCATCTAGAATGAATAAGTGGCAATTTTCTAAATCCCTTAACTAGAAATATAGATTTCCGAGAATAAACGAAATGATCGATAATTTCTAGTCTACACATTTCTATATGGTGAAACAATATTCTGAATCTTTTGATACTGTGAGAAATTCTCACTTGATTTTCTAGAATTGGGATTATAAATTCTTGATTTTCTAGTACCAATATTATAGTTGCTGAAACCCGCCTCTTGTATTCCTATTTATTTGCAGAGATTTTTAAATAACTTTGCTCTCGAGCGAGAATATAGGCAAACGCTCTAGAATTCTAATAGGGGTTTCTAAAACTCGCTTTCAAAGGGGACTAGAATTTATAAGGATGACATGGAATTATTTTTTTTAGAGCCACAATTTAGATTCTAGATGTCAGTTACAGAATTTCTTCTCAGTGTGAAGATCGCGCAAAAATGCCAATCAAAAACATCGACAGAACTCTATAAATTACTTCCTTGAACAAAAATGTCTATATGTAGCGTCTAGTGCCATGAAGTGAAATTTGAAGTGAGGTATATACCCTCTATCTTTATAAATACATCTGACATTTCTTCCATAAAATACATTTTATATTCATTTTAATGTAATGTTACTTTAAAATACCGTCAACAGATAAATGCTTAAATGCTGGTTACACCTGTAAAGGTTGCTTTTCTACTACTCTTCTAGAAATATGAACTTTTCACTTTTTAAAATTTAATATCTTTTGCAGATAATTGTTTCTTTCTCTTATCCATATTTGGTAGAGATTGCATTATTTTTAGGTCTAATATTCGAATCCAAGTTTTTGATGAATTTACAAATTTTGAGGTTCCCTGTTGTCCAATAATTAAATTTTATTTTAGCTGTTTGTCAGTGTGTCTATTATCAGCACAACCGAAGCAAAAATAGTATCAAGAAGTCTAAATTTGGTGTTCTAAATCCCTACAATATGAGTTTGATACTTAAAATTTTTTATTGAAATCGGAGAAATAGTTCGTGCAATACATAAAGCATTTATTATACTATACTGGAAAGAAATTTCATGTTGTAATCAAAATATGGCCAAGAAATGGCGCTTAAATTACGTATTTTTGATTCCAACTAATGGACATACGTATATTGAAAATTGTCTAGAATTGAGTTGATTGTAGAACCATAGCCTCCTAAACTAGATGCCTGTCACGTGGCTCGGAATCTCGGCAACAGTTGAAACGGTAAACAGCGCCACCTAGTACAGAATGCGCGACTTTTTTATTCGACTGTCACCAATAATTTTAAGAAGTGATATATGATATATATAATCGACGTTTCTTCGATTCTATTCGCCTTTTATGTATATCATATCCCACTTTTAAAAATTTTTGGTGGCTGCTGAATAAAAATGCTGCGCAATCTGTACCAGGTGGCGCTGTCTACCGCTTCAACTTCTGCCTACTTTCTGAGCCACACGACAGGCATCTAGTTTAAGAGGCTATGGTAGAACATTCATTTTGATTGAAAGTGGGAAAGATTTATTCGACTCAAAAGGGACTTATTTCAGGAAATTCTCCTCTATAAATTACGACTAAAAATATTGCATTTGTTTTTGAGTAAGCATATTTTCGTTCACACATTAAAGAACAGAAAATTGATTTAGATTCTTGATTTAATCATCAAACTCACTTCAACAGTCTGCTCGGAATGATTACTGGCTTGTACAGAATGACAAAATTTTTTTAATACTGCGAATAATGACGCTGCGCCGAGGAATAAATTTTTATTCCATGAAATTATAGTTCAATGAAAAACAATAACTAATTGTATATTTATAACTATGCTTAAACGTAATCTAAACTTTTATTAAAGAAAAAGATCGGACAATTTCGAACATTCTTCAAAAAAAAAAAAAAAAAAAAAAAAAGATTTAGATGACATTATGTCGCAAATATAATTTTTAATTAAAAATCAATTTCTGCCTGGAAATTTTTACCGAAGATTTTTTCAAAAATAAATAAATAGATAAATAAAACAAAATAAAATAAAATAAAGTTCAAAAATACCGATTTTTCGTTCAGTCATGTAGGATATTCTTATTATTTTTTAAACAGTTATTGCAACCAGTATTGTACAGTTCTGATGACACAGACAAAAACATGTATTCTCTTCTCTGGTCTTTTCAGAGTGGGAGCGGACTTTAGGTTTATTGCACTCACAGCTGCTAGGGCGAGTTATATTTTCTCACGAGCCATTAAATCTACATGTTCTGGCTCTTCACACACAATTGAATTCATATGTCGGCCGAAAAGTGTAAAAAGAAAAGTAACATTAAAAAAAAAAAAAAAGGAAAAGGAAAAGAAAAGGAAGTTTTGATCTCCCGCACAAATTTTATATAGAACATTTTAGGAGACACCATTAATTTTTAGGCAGTACAAATTTTTAATTTGGTTTGAATAACATTTTAGAACTTTATTTATACTTCCAATAATGATTTGCTCCATTTTAAAACATCTGATATGACGATTCATGTATAATGATAGATAGTCGTGCCTCTTAGCCCCCCCCCCCCATCCCCACCTTAAATCTTTATCCCAATCAAATATAAAATTTTACTTTATTTATTAATTTAAAATTTTATTTATTTATTTATTTTTTAAAATTTTTACCAAAGTAGGAAAAATTTTCTGACTTGGGTTTGTCCTTCTGTCTCCCTACGCTCTAATTATCGAAAATACTTGTGAAAAGTCTTGGAATTTATGTATGTTACTAAGGGTGTCATATTCCCTATTCAAGGTGGTGTTAATATCTCTACTAGTCTTTTACAAGGGCTCACAAACGTATTCCGATGCATTACAGTCTACGAGAGTACGATACATAACAAAATCAACGCACATTTTATAAGTCTATATATAGGGATAATTAACTATAGAATTTGGCATGATTAGCATTAAAAATTGCTTTACAGGTCCACTAAAAATATTTAAATTCGTTGTGCGAGATATAAGTGGAAATGTCTTGGAAAACATTTTGATTATAGGATTTTTTTTTTTTAATAATTTTTTTCAATTCTAAATTCTGGTACATGAATTTTCACGCATTTCACTTCATAGAGCATAAGTGTCTACACTAAAGCAATGTATTTTACATTCTTATCTACAGATTATAAATATAATTTTTGAGATTTCATCCTTTATAATTGGAATGACTGGTATAAATATGTGCACTAATTTATGTACAGGGACTTACAGAAGAATTCTGGCACATTAAGATCTAAGAGAAGTATTTCTTTAAAGCCTTTTTAATATAATTATATATTTACTAGCAAACCCGTGCGAAATTTTCGCACTTGATTTCTTTTGTTATTTACCTTTTAAATTTGAAACTTATAAATATCATACCAATTTCTCAACCTAATTAAAATTTTAATTTACCAGAAGTGGAATTATTATTATAACCAAATAAATATTGTGCAATAGTGAAACCAGAATCATTCAAAGAAAAGTTTCAAAATAAAATTCATTGTTTACGACCCAGTTTTCATACTTCCGTAGGCAGTGCAGTTTTAGTAAAGGACCCCCATGACACGCCTTTTAAATTTTTATCGCCAAGTATGCAATGCCATTTTATTTAATTTGGCGTAAATTTTTGTTTAAAAAAAAAATCCTATTTTGATTATACTTTTTTATGATTACGCTTTTTAGTCAATTTATGATAATAATTTATATTTTGTTTATATTTTTAAAATATTGCTAGGTTTAAAATGACGCTTGCAAAGATTCTGAAGAAATAACTTTTAAAAATATATTTTCCATAAAATAATAATGTCATCATGTTATCGAATTAGATCCGCGTGCTTAAATATTGTTCATTGTTCAATATTATTTTTTATCCTCGCGTATTTTATTAATTTCACCACTATCGTACCGTTTCGACAAAAATTAATTGAAATTGATCCACATTAGAGAAATATTATATAGATAGTTTAGAAAGCATAATAACGCTATCTAGATGCACAAAAGCACGTTAGAATTACGATATTACAATATGATAAGCCTTACTTTTTGTTTTAAAGGGTCCTTTCCTTTATTATTTTTTTATTTATATTAAATTTCTTTGTGGTCGAAAAAATATAGTTTTTATGTTCAAGTATCAAAAACGAGTCTCTGCTACCCGCGTTTGTAATCATCGATAGATGGCGCTTTTCCAACAGTAAATATAATAGCCACGTGTATTTATTATTGTTCTATTTGTGTTACTACTTAATATTCGTGCTATAATTTCTCCGTCATGGAAAATCGATTGCTTTTGGAAAAAATATTTCAGTTTATTCAAAGTTCGATCGGAAATAGATGTTTAACTGACGCTGAACAAATATTAGTTTCAAATCATGTAACTAAAAGCTTTATTTTCATTAGCCGAAGCAACTGAAATTTTAAATTTGTCATTTGGAAATAAATGGAAGCTTAATTCTGGATTTCTTGATCTTTTGGAATTACACTGTGGCACACAACAGTATGTGTTATCTTTTTTACCGGATTTATTCATTTTTATTCAATAAATATATGTGAAACTAAACATCGAATATACAGCAAGCAATGGCGTCTCGCCGAAAGCTATTTCTGTTAATTTTAATTTCACCTTAGCCCACCAGAGGGCGAGCATTTCATTGCAATTGCGGATAGCCTAATTCTAGGATAGATAGCCAGAGTTTTTAAAGATTGAAATAAAAATTCTTAGAATTTAATAATACAAGAAACATTTATGAATATTTAAAATTCTTATACATATATTCATCATATTTTAGGCCAAATTAAAAGATATAAATATTGAGAATAATATGTGGGAAACACAGTTTTAAATTAAAATGGCAGATGACTATCTTAATTTGAAGCCGAGGAGAGATGGCCATCCAATGTAAGAAAGAAAAAGTGAAATTAAAATAGCAAAAAATAATACAAGTCATATAGTTCATCATTAAAAACATATAGCAATTTGTAAAGATGCAAATATCACGAAAAATGAATGAGTAAAATTCGAATAAACAAAATTTGAAATGTAATTTAAATCCTTCACTTTTCGTAAAATTTTACCACATTTTTGGCAAAGGACTTGAAAGGTAGTCATCTCTCCTCGATTTGATGTGGCCATTTCTCATGAAACTGAAGGACAAATATCCACCCAATTTAATTCGTCACCTCGCCATTGTATGTTTTTGTTGCAAAGATTGAATCATATACATGCCTTAAAAGTTCGTATGTATATATATATATATATATATATATATAAATGTTACGTACGTATTGAAAAACATTCAGATACTTAACTCGACAAAATTATTGACCCACTAAATTAAATAAGTATTAAAATTTCACTTACTTTTTACTGTCGAAAATCACAGCTGCACGTCGCAATGAATGAACACAATGAACTATTTCCTACGAACAACGTTTATATGTTTCGGAAATATTTAGAATTGCCATCTATCCTAGAGGGTAACCCTATTTACACATTTTGAAGTTTTCGGAATTCGATAGCCAGCTTTTTAGCAGTTGGTCTCTGTGCATCTGTTATCAATATAGCTTAAAAAGAAATATCAGCATGAAGTTATAATTCAGTATTTTAAATTTGTATAATATGGTTATGTTTTACTTGAAAGTTTTTGCTGAGATTTAACCAATAGTTCATGTATAGGGACATTCAAAAGTATTAAAATACACTATGTTTATGTGCGAAATTTCTTCTTGGTAAATTTTAACATCATTATACGATAGAAAACATGCTTTTATGAGACTGTTTAGTATATTTTTAAGATGTTAAAATGTACCAATGGGAAATTTTTGTCATGGACATAATGTTTTTGAATAATTTTTGTATGCACGAATCATTTGTCTGATAAAAAAAAAAAGTTTTATTTAATAACCACATATGGTAAAGATTTAAAATACTGAGTTTGGAATCTCTACTAATATTTGTTAAGTGGACTCTCTACTTATCGTCCCCGGAAGCCAAAGTCTATGTTATTCTATGGAGAATTTTGCCCCATTGTAACTCATTAATTAATACATATTTTTAAATTTCGCTTTTCCATTCAGAAAATTCACAACTACGAAACAGTTTATCACTTTCTAAAAATTGATTTTTTAAATTTTTAATATTTTTTTTTTGGAGGTTGTAAAATGCGAATTTTTACAATGCGAAATTTTGCATTTTTGTGCTGAAAAATTAAAATCTTAAAATTTAAAGAAATCAGTTTTAGAAAGAGTCAACCCATTCAGCAGTTTGGAATTTTCTGAATGTGAAAACGGAACTTAAAAATCTGTATTAGTTAATGAGTTATAACGGGGAAAAATTCCCCGTAGAATAACATTGGCTTCGGCTTTCGAAGACGTTAAGTAGAGAGTCCCCTTAATGAGTTATGCTGCTAAAAGACTTAGATACACAAAGGAGCCCCCCCCCCCCACACACACACGCACATAGACCCACACTCAAACAGGCGTACAGACCAACTACTAAAAGCCTGGTTTTCTAAGTAAGGCACCTCAAAATGTTTAAATATAGTAAAAATTTAATTTTCAAAAATTTGATTTGAAAAACAATAAATTCTCTACCATACATAAGTAAGAGAAAGAAGAAGAAGAAGAAGAAAAAATATATGCAACCTTTACAAATTTAAATATCCGCGATTGTAATGAAATGCTCGCACTCTGGTGGGCTAAGGTGAAATTACAATTAACATGAATAGCTTTCGGCTTTCGTCGAGACGCCATTGCTTGTCGATGTTTAGTTTTACATCTATTTATTGAATAAAAATGAATAAATCCGGTAAAAAAGGTAACACATACTGTTGTGTGCTACAGTGTAACTCCAAAGAATCAAGAAAGCTTCCATTTATTTCCAAATGACAAATTTAAAATTTCAGTTGCTTCGGCTAATGGAAGTAAAGAATTAATCAGATGATTTGAACCTAATATTTGTTCAGCTTCAGTTAAACATCTACTTCCGATCGAACTTTAAATAAAGTGAAATATTTTTTCTAAAAGCAATCAATTTTCCATGCTGTAATGGCGGAGAAATTATAGCACGTATATTAAGTAGTAACACAAATAGAACAATAATAAATACACGTGACTATTATATTTACTAACAACAAAAGCTGAAAAATCGCCATCTATCGATCATTACAAACGCGATCACTGTACACATTAATAAATGTCATTTTCAGATTATTGTTTTCACGCTATTAAAATAATTTCAGGTAATTTACTATTCATCTTCAATTAATTGAAATGCTCTTTGACTTGAGTTTGAATACCTCATATGCAAACACAAATGCTTGAAATTCAATTAAATTCTTAAAATACATTAATTAAATACATTAGATGTCTTGACTACATACATGGGATGTTTTGATTAAATATTTTAAGCAATCGCTGCTATTGGAAATGCTTAAAATCTCAACAGTTCTGATAAGCTTTGGATGGGAAATGGTAAACGTTTTTCATTTCATTTCGATTTTAATTTAATTCGAAAGTTAAGATGTTTTTAAGTATTTTAATGTCGGAAATACAAGTAAATTAAAAAATAAAATGGAATTCTTTATTAAATAATCTGGTGTGTCGCTCACACGACTTTATCTTACGCTGCATTTCAATACAGTAAAGATGGATTTCAGATTAAGACGTAAGATCAATAAGATAAGACAAGAAAGTGCAATTTACTTTAAAAATAATCTAAAATGAAGTTAGGAACAGTTTCAGTGGAAACATAATTCTGTGTGAGAGGGACGGCCGCTCCCTTCAACCCCTATTCGTTAATAATGCCTACATGTATATATATATCAGTACAAAAAACCCTTAACGGGTTAAAAGTTTGTGACGCCGCTACTTTATGGCTATAAGAATTTGAAATATGAGTCTTAAAAATAATGATATCAAATTTTAAGTAACGCTTTGCAATTAGTTAAAATATACATAGATTTTCTTATTTGATCATTTACTTTCTACTTTTATTTGTATTTATAATGCAAACGTAATATTTTTAGCTTCAAGATCAGACAGATATATAAAATACACTCACTGATGCTTTTTCATTCACATTTCAAATTCAAAATAACAGTTTTAAAAGGAATTATATAAAAATTCCAGTGGCGCCTCGGTGTTATTTTAAAATATTTGTTTTTAGATTCCATTAACATTACTTTTGTTTTGTCTAATAAAGTATATTTACACATTAAAACAGTGCTTTTAATTTTCAAATATACTGTCAAATAATTATACTTTCACTGAGTTTGCATTATAAATTAAAATTATTTATTTCAATAAATTGATTGATCTTTTGCGTCACGCTATCCAAAACATAGTATCATAGTATCCAGCTGAGTGAAAATTTGCGCAAAGAGGTAGCGTGACGTAAAGAAAATATTTACACAGATTTTACTTGCAGTTTTGGATAGCGTGACGCAAAAGATAAATCAATTTATTGAAATAAATAATTTTAATTTATAATGCAAACTCAGTGAAAGTATAATTATTTGACAGTATATTTGAAAATTAAAAGCACTGTTTCAATATGTAAATATACTTTATTAGACAAAACAAAAGTAATCTTAATGGAATCTAAAAACAAATATTTTAAAATAACACCGAGGCGCCACTGGAATTTTTATATCATTCCTTTTAAAACTGTTATTTTGAATTTGAAATGTGAATGAAAAAGCATCAGTGAGTGTATTTTATATATCTGTCTGATCTTGAAGCTAAAAATATTACGTTTGCATTATAAATATAAATAAAAGTAGAATGTAAATTATCAAATAAGAAAATCTATGTATATTTTAACTAATTGCAAAGCGTTACTTAAAATTTGATATCATTATTTTTAAGACTCATATTTCAAATTCTTATAGCCATAAAGTAGCGGCGTCACAAACTTTTAACCCGTTAAGGGTTTTTTGTACTAATATCATTACTTTTTTAGGGGTTATTCATCAAAAAATTAAAACAAGTCCTTCTGGCTCCTAGGAAGGGTAAACTGATTTATCTTTTATTATGAAGTTGCCACCATTTTTTTTTTTTTTTCAAAATTGTATAATTTTTCAATTTTTCAATTCTGCAATTTATTAATGGACTTGGTGGATTTCTTAATGAAGGCTTGTATATATGGAAGTTTAAGCAAATCGGTTCATAGAACCTTTCTAATGTAAATTTGAAATTTTCAGTGGGTTGGCACAGGGAAACAAGAGGGTAGATTAAGTTGGCAAATGAACATAACAAATACATTTCTGAGATAAATCCACACTACAGATTTAGTTTGAATTAATTCAGTATTTCAAATGTTATCATGCTGACAAATTTTCAAGTAGCCTGCCACTTGGAAACAAAATGGAGAAGCTTCGCACTAGAAAAAAATATTGAGTCGGATTCTCAAACTCTTTAAAATAATAAGTGGGAAATTACAAATTTGAGTTAGAATTGCGTAATTTACATTTTGCAAGTTTCTTTTTAGAGAATTACAAATGCAAATTAAACAATTAAAAAAAAAAAAAAAATCAAGTTTATATTAAAAATGGAAATTTATTTATTTTCTTTTCCCTTTTGAGGCTAAGCTCCAATACTCACAATTTAAATTTTCGTCAAAAGTGCAGGTAACAATTATTTCATAAAAATATTTGGTGGAAAAAAATAGACAAAATATAAATTAAGCTCTACATTTCTATAATTTTAAAAGTAAGATAAAATCATTTGTAGAAAAAAAATTATGGAAAATACAAGTTAGCTAAAGTTAAGTAAAATACAAGTTAAACTTAAATTTTATGGAAAATACAAGTTATATATATATTTCTTTTAAAAAATTAAAAATCTCTTTTTAAAATACAGTTACAGTTTATTCATATATTTAATTTTCAGACTTTCAAATGATACATATTTTAAATATTAACATAATCAAACTAATTTTTTTATTATTATTTAAAGCAACAATGGCTAGGGGATGAAAGAGGGGATAAAAACGCTGTATATATATATATATATATATATATATATATATATAAACATAGAATTAAAATTCATGAAAAATGTGTCAAATAGCAATTATTGAAAAACACGTCAAAATAAATAAATGTCATCTTTACTTTGAAACCCATAATAATTTATTTTGAAATATAATTCTCTCTCTCTTTCTTTTTAATTAATTAATTTCTGCATGAAAAATTCCATTTCATAAATATATTTACAACTACAATAAGCAAAAAACCCTCCTTTAATTTTAAATAATTATTTCTACATGTTTCTAAGCAATTGAAAGTGTCTTTTTTTATTTTTTTATTTTAAGAAAAATAAATTAAATATAGGAATGTATATGGTTTTAATATAAGCTACGAGATGGCGCCACTAGATGACCAAATTATTACCTTCATGATAAAACCATATACATTCTAATATTTACGCTATTTTTCTTAAAAAAAAAAAAAAAAAAAAAAAAAAAACTTTTAATTGCTTAGAAACATGTAGAAATAATTATTTAAAATTAAAGGAGGGTTTTTTGTTTATCGTAGTTTTAAATATATTTATGAAATGGAATTTTTCATGCAGAAATTAATTAATTAAAAAAAAAAAAAAAAGAAAGAAAGAGAGAATTATATTTTTTAAATAAATTATTATGGGTTTCAAAGTAAAGATGTTATTTATTTATTTTGACGGGTTTTTCAATAATTGCTATTTGACACATTTTTGATGAATTCTAATTATATTTTCATGGATTTTTTTTTTTTTTTTTTTTTTTTTTTTTAAATATACCCTCTAATTTATCCCCTCTTTCATTCCCTAGCCATTATAGCTTTAAATAATAATAAAAAAATCAGTTTGATTATGCTAATATTTAAAATATGTATCATTTTAAAGTCTGAAAAGTAAATATATGAATAAACTCTAACTGTATTTTAAAAAGAGATTTTTTATTTTAAAAAAGAAATATATATATATATATATATATATATATATATATATATGCAAAAGTGTATGTTTTAATTTAAATTAAAAACAAAAGATGGCGCCAAAACTCCATTTGCTGTTTCTTTGCATTCCCTGTGCGGAAGGATACATGAATAGGAATCGCAAATCATTGAGCTACTATAAAATCAATGTTTATAAATGATTAAAAATTTTTTGCTTTTAAAAATTTTAAATTCATCATTATTATGATAAAATGGAATATCTAAAATTACAAAATACTTCCTTATTTAAAATGTTATCTAAATAATTTTTTTGACTAAATATGAAATTTTGAAATCAAAAATATCTTTTTCATAGCAGAAGAGAAAATATATTTAAGAGAATTTGACTTAGTATATATACAATAAATATATAAAAAATGTAATAAAGTATTTTTGCGTTAAAAAAAAGGAAAGTTTAAATAATTCATTGACTGCATTCACGTTGGTCAGCCAACCAACGTGCCTTGAAAGTAAGAACCGAATTACGACATTTTCACCGAATAAAAGCATGCATTTTGGCGGAGTAATATAGTTATATTTTTAAAGAAGCTTTTACAAAAAACAAGAGTTTTCCTGAAAAAAAAAAAAAAAAAAAAAAAACGTTACTAGATTCAGAAAGATCCCATTAACAACATATAGTAATTAAATTAAAATCGTTCGTGCGGTTTTAGAGATATTTTTTCATGAATTTAGTGCATTACATCCTTACACCACACATTTTCCCTTTTTGGCTTTAAATTGCGATTCAGATATAAAAACATACTGCATGTAGAAATGTAAAATTTTCAGGATAGATTAAGACCGAAGATAAAAGACTATTTTGAAAAGATCAGAACAAAATATGGCATATTTGCTGAGATATTAAGTGTCGGCTTTGATGTCAAACTAGCCGTATATACGAGTTCGCAGCGTTCAGTTTGTCCTTCCGCTTGCGTCACTCGAAAAACTGCCGTTTTTCATGATATCTATATAAATAAAGAGAAGTGTCTGTGTGTGTGTCTGTCTGCGCTCTGGTGCTCACACTATTGATCGCAGAGCTTCCAAATTTGGCATATAGGTACCTGGGACCCTGCAGGTGAGCACCTCATCGAGGTTTTTTCGAATTTCGAATTTGAATTTTTTAAATTAATGTTTTCCGATTTTAAATATTGGCTTCTTTGTTTCATTTTTCATAGATTTATTCTTTTGCTTCAATCGTCTGCGTATCTTAGCAACGGCTATTACGCAACTTATTTTTTATTTAATACGTTCATTTAAAGGCGATTTTTTTTTTTTTTTTTGTTATATTTATTGAAAATAAAATCGTAATGCAGTAGAAAAAATTAAGTATAATTAGTTTTAAATTTAAAAACGTATTTATAGCAGTTATGTTTAATTTTTTGTAGTAGAACAACTTCTTATTTTTCATTTTTTAATTAATTCCTTCAAAAGAAAAAACTTTTATTCATTATTTTTTTTTTTTTATTTACTGGTATTTATCGGGAAAAATGGTAGTATATACATAGTAAAAAGGATTAAATTTATTCAAATTTATTTGTTTATATATATATTTATTTTTTAATCTACTTTTTATTTTATTTTATTTTATTATATTACATTGGTAGGAATCAAATCGTAATATAGTGTAAATAGCATGGGCTATAAAATACATGGTTCAAAACTAAAATATTTAATAGATGCTGAGATACAGTCCTCTTTAAAATCGTAGTTCTTAAATAGTAGCAGATCCCCCCTGTCGTCGATAAATATCCAGATTGAAGTGCCCGAGAAAGATCTTTCTGCAGGCATGGGAAATCTAGACCTGATGCAGTGCGGGCGGGAAAAGAGCTGCCGTAGACAGCGGGTACCCAAAGCGAGGTTTGGAGCAATTTCAGTTTTTTTTTTTTTTTTTTCTAGTTTATAATGTGGTGTAAAAAAATAAATATTAATTCAATTTTTTCGAAAATTCATTTAAATATAGTGACCAGCGAAGCGGGCGTAGCCCGCTAGTATATATATAAAGAGAAGTGTCTGTGTGTTAACTGTGTGTCTGTCTGCACTCTGGTGCTCACACTACTGATCGCAGAGCTTCCAAATTTGGCATATAGGTACCTCGGATCCAGCAGGTGTACACCTCATCGAGATTTTTTCGAATTTCGAATTTGAATGTTTTAAATTAATGTTTTTCCGATTTTAAATATTGGCTTTAATGTACCATTTTTCATGAATTTATTCTTCGATTGTAATCGTCTGCGTATCTTAGCAACGGCTATTATGCAATTCATTTTTAGTGCTAGAGGCCTGTTTCAGTCGGTACAGTTGTCGAATTTTTATACGTCACTCTTAATAGTGCTAAGGGCCTATTTCAGTCGGTTTATTGAATGGGGATTTATTGAATGAAGTCCCCCCAAGGCCCAACTTTGACATGAGTCCCCCCCAAGGCCCAACTTTGACATGAGTCCCCCCAAGGCCCAACTTTGACATGAGTCCCCGCCAAGGTACAACTTTGACATGAGTCCCCCCCCCAAGGCACACTTTTGACATGAGTCCCCCCCAAAGCACACCTCCCCCTCATTGGGAAAAAGAGAAAAAACATTGTTTTGCGGCTATAAGACAGTTTGGACTTTCAACGTTATTTGTTACAGTATCTGCAGCTCGTCACGTCGCAGCCTGACCTTTTATGTAACCTCCAGGAAGAAATCCATCGGAGTCAGGTCCGGTGATCGTGGAGACCATTCAATACTACAACCATACCCAAAAATTTGTTGCCCAAAGCAATCTTTTAGAAAGCTTCGCACTCCAGCTGGCTGGTGTGCAGGAGCACCGTCATGTTGGAACCACATGTCCCGCAATGCGGACAGGAGAATATCATCCAAAAAGTCGGGTATGATATCCTGTAATAGTTGGAGGTACCTCTGTCCGTTTAATGTGCCTTCGTAGAACACAGATCCCAGTAAGCGATCCTTCCAGATACCGCCCGACACATTAATGGACCACCGCACTTGGTGTTTTGTGGATAGTCCCCACGATCGTCACGAATTAACTAAAGAAGAATTTGTCGATATTAACAAGTTTAGCAGTAGGCCTCTGGCACTAAATTAAAATCTGTCAATGTCAGATTTTCATGTTTTAAATAATGAAATAATGTCGTGTCTGTATAATTATTTATTTAATACATTCATTTGAAGGCGATTTTTTTTTTTCTTATTATTATTGTATTTATTGAAAATCAAATGGTAATGCAATAGAAATAAATTGTTACGTTTATGTAAAAATTTTATACTATAGCTGTTGGTGAGAAATAAACTCAAAATGACATTCTTTCAATAATTACAAAAACTTTCTTTTTCAAATTATTGTAAAAACATTTCATTTGACTCTTTTATTTCTTCATGCATATATACATCTACACTGGAGCGTCGGTCTGACGCATTTGTTCTGATTGGCCGTCTTTGTTTCTATGTACATGTAATGACGTATTTTTCGTTTTTTTTTCTCTTCTTCGATGTTCAGTTTTATAATAAAAATGTGATTAAAAAGGAACACATGTGGGTTCTTTTTTTCATTCCCACAAATTATATATTTTTTCCTATTCATAAACCAAGCTAAAGAATGCTGGTTTAATTCAATTAAAACCAGTATTTATTTAATTTCAAATTATATATTTTAAACAGCATCAGTCAACTAAAATGATAGTTCCTGAAACTCAAACTGATTTATCTTCATTTATGAAATTCTACATCTTGATACTGAAAGCTGAAATAATAGACGATACTCACAACCAAGGTGAGTGCATTTTACTTACCTTATAAACCTTGAACTATTTTTATAAAATATATAAGTAAATTGAAATATTTGTCAATAATACTTTTGTCAATTAGTAATAATAACAACTTTCTATTTTTCATTTTTTTAATTAATTCCTATCAAAGAAAAATCTTTTTTTTTTTTTTTTTTTTTAAATTATTATTATTATTTATAATATTTGTTGGGTGAAAAAAATGGTAGTTTACAGTAAAAAGGATAAACTGATTAAAATTCGTTTTCCATGTATTTAATCCCTTTTAAAAGAAAATCTACTTTTTTATTTTATTTTAATCCACTGGTCGGAATCAAATCGTAATACAGTGTAAATAACGGGGGCTATAAAACACATGGTTCAAAAACTAAAATATATAATAGATGCTGAGACACAGTCATCTTTAAAATCGTAGTTCTTAAATAACAGAAAATCCACAAGTCGTCGATAAATACCCAGACTGAAGTGCCCGGGAAAGACCTTTCTGTAGAGAGTGGGAAACTGGACCCGATGCAGTACGGGTAGAAAAAAGAGCTGCCTTAGGAAACGGGTACCCGAAGAAACGAGATCTAAAGCGATTTCAGTGTTTTTTTTTTTTTTTTTTTTTTTTTAAGTTTTTATTTGCAATGTGATGTAAAAAATAAATACTGATCCAATTCTTTTGAAAATTCATTTAAATATAGTGACCAGCGAAGCGGGCGTAGCCTGCTAGTCTATATAAATAAAGAGAAGTGTCTGTGTATCTGTGTGTGTGTGTCTGTGTGTGTATCTGTCTGCGCTCTGGTGCTCACAATACTAATCGCAGAGCCTCCAAATTTGGCATATAGGTACCTGGGACCCTGCAGGTGTGCACCTCATCGAGATTTTTTCGAATTTCGAATTTGAATTTTTTAAATTAATGTTTTTCCGATTTTAAATATTGGCTTCAATGTTTCATTTTTCAGAAATTTCTTTCGTTTTAAAAGTCTGCGTATCTTAGCAACGGCTATTAAACGATTTATTTATTTAAATTCATTTGAGGAAGAAATTTTTTTTATTATATTTATTGAAATGAAATAGTTATACACATACAGTAGAAAAAATTAAACATTTATATTTTGGCATATAGGTACCTGGGAACCTGCAGGTTTGCACCTCATCGAGATGTTTTCGAATTTCAAATATGAATTTTTTAAATTAATGTTTTTCCAATTTTAAATATTGGCTTCTTTGTTTCATTTTTCATAGATTTATTCCTTGCTTCCATCGTCTGCGTATCTTAGCAACGTTTATTACGCAACTTATTTTTATTTAATACATTCATTTGAAGGGGATTTTTTTTCTCTTAATTTGTTATATTTATTGAAAATAAAATCGTAATGCAGTAGAAAAAAATAAGTAAAATTAGTTTTAAATTTAAAAACGTATTTATAACTGTTATGTTTAATTTTTTATAGTAGAACAACTTCCTATTTTTCATTTTTTAATTATTTCTTTAGAAGAAAAATCTTTTATTCATTAATTTTTTTAATTTACAGTATTTATCGGGAAAAATGGTAGTATATACATAGTAAAAAGGATTAAAATTTATTTGTTTATGTATATATATATATATTATTATTTATTAATCTACTTTTTATTTTATTTTCTTTTGTTACATTGGTCGGAATCAAATCGTAATATAGTGTAAATAGCATGGGCTATAAAATACATGGTTCAAAACTAAAATATTGAATAGATGCTGAGATACAGTCATCTTTAAAATCGTAGTTCTTAAATAGTAGCAGATCCCCCCCCCCCCTGTCGTCGATAAATATCCGAACTGAAGTGCCCGGGAAAGATCTTCTGCAGGCATGGGAAACCTAGTCCTCATGCAGTGCGGGCAGAAAAAGAGCTGTCATAGACAGCGGGTACCCGAAGCAAGGTTTGGAGCAATTTCAGTTTTTTTTTCTTTTTTTAAGTTTTTTCTATAACGTGGTGTAAAAAAATAAATATTAATTCAATTCTTTCGAAAATTCATTTAGTGACCAGCGAATCGGGCGTAGCCTGCTAGTATATAAAAAAAGAGAAGTGTCTCTGTGTGTCTGTCTGCGCTCTGATGCTGACATTACTGATCACAGAGCTACAAAATTTGGCAGATGGGTACCTGGGACCCTGTAGGTGTGCACCTCATCGAGATTTTGTTTCAAATTTCGCATTTGAATTTCTTTAATTAATTTTTTTTTTCAATTTTAAATATTGGCTTCAGTGTTTCATTTTTCAGAAATTTCTTTCGTTTCAAAAGTCTACGTATCTTTTCAACCGCAATTAAACTATTTATTTATTTATTTAAATTCATTTGAGCAAGAAATCTTTTTTATTATATGAATTGAAATCAAATAGTTATTACACGTACAGTAGAAAAAATTAAACATATTAAATTTTTAGATTTTGTCCATTAATTTCCCTAGCAACAGCTACTATATATTTTATATTTTTTATAATTTTTGTATTTTCGAATTTAAATTTTATACATATATATATAAACATATGTTACCGTTAAAACGCGAAATCCGTTAATCTGCAGATTAACTAAAATGACCTGTTAAAGTGCGGAAGGAAGAGTTTTCCGCATTTTAACTAGGTAATCTGCAGATTAACGGTTTCAGTATCGTTAAAGTTCAAATGTTTGTTTCGTGCCTTAGTTTTTTTTTACATTCACTATGACGTCAAACAGCCATGTGATACAGATACGCGAATGACCTTCAAACATGACTAAAACTTTTACCCCTTCATTTCCGCACTTCCGCTACGCTATGATGATAAACCGACAAACGGTAAACGCAAAATGTGGAGGATGGAAGCCATGATTAGGTTTATTATTATGACTAACACAAAATTTAAAGTGACAAGTAAGTTATAATTGTTTTAATTTTGATTTTATTTCTATCTTTTATAATTCTGTCAATATAAGTTTGATAAGGGTCTGCATTTTATTAATGAAATGTAATCTTAATTAAAAGCTGTCTCTCGTGAAACTCCATTTTGAATTACGAATATTAGATTTCCATTACAGTGATTTAAATTACTATTACTTACTGAAAAAAAAAAAAAAAAAAAAAAAAAAAGATATATTAATTATTAACTTTGAAAAATATTATGGCATTTAGTAAATACTTAATATGAAATTTTTGTACATTTTTTAGCATTTCATTACATTTTTTTTTCTTCCAGTTTCAAGTTTCCTGTACATATTTTATATATCATGATTATATTTTTATTTTTTTTAATTTTGTTCGCTTTTCAGATAATTTCGTTGTAGTTTATCACATAAAAAGTGTTAATAAAGGTTTTTTTTTTTTTTTTTTTTTTTTTTTTGTAAAATTAATATATTTGCTAAACTTGTGCAGATATGTATGCTGCAAAATATAGTTTAATAAAGTATTGAGAACTATCATTTTAATTTTCATGCATTCTAAAAAATGTTAAAGCAGTTTTAATTATTTGAAGTACTTCTTAAATAATGCTTCTGATTTGTCTAATTTAATATTTCTAGTAATATTTTATATAATTTAATACTTCTAGCATTTCAATAATAAGTTGAAACTTTTCTTTTTTAATTTTAAATTGTTAAATATTTTTATTTTGAAAAGAAATCGTTACTGTATTACAATTCTAACATTCATTTATAAAATAGAATTTATTGAAAGCTATTAAAGCTATTTTATTTCATATTAAAAATGCATAACATCTTCAAACTTATAGTGACAGAATAAAAAAGATGAAATAAATAAAAAATAAAACAAATATAACTTTAAAAGATATAAAAATTAAAACACATACAGATTAAAATAAGTAAAGAAATAAATAAATAAATAAAAAAAAAAAGAAAACTATTTTTTTTCGAACGAAACAACAAATACAACACAGCGTGCTGTAAAATTACAACACCAGATGTATTATTTTCACTTTAACTAGTGCCTAGTAGGTAATGTGCAGATTATCTAGGTAATATATATATATATATATATATTACCTATATATATATATATATATATATATATATATATATATATATATATATATATATATATATATATATATTGTTATATGGATGTACAATGGATAAAATGTAAAACAATATATATATATATATATATATTGTTTTACATTTTATCCATTGATTTTTCTGTTTCATTTTCTAAAACTTAAAATCGTCTGCGTATCATAGCAACGGCCATTACGCTAGTTATATTTCATTTAATTTCTTCATTTAAAGGCGAAATCTCTTTTTTTTTTAATTATTATTTTTTTATTTTTATTATTATATTTATTGAAAATGAAATGGTAATGAAGTAGAAAAAGTTAAGTATATTAAATTTAAATTTTAAAAAACGTATTTATAACAGTTAGGTTTATGTATAAATTCTTTGAAAGGGAAATTGTTTTATTTATTCATTTATACTATTTATTCGAAAAATCATAGTATATAGTAGAAAGGATTAAACTTATCAAACTTTAAGGTTAATTAAAATTTATTTGTTTATTTTTATTTAATTCCTTTTAAAACAAAATCTACTTTTTCTTTTGTTTTTTATATTGGTCGTAATCATGTGGTAAAATAGCGTAGACAGCGATAGCTATAAAATACATTCTTCAAAAACTAAAATGTTTAATAGATGCTGAGATTCAGTTATCTTTAAAATCGTAGTTCTTAAATAATATCAGATCCACCTGTCGTTGATAAATATCCAGATTGAAGTGCCCGGGAAAGGCCTTTTCTGTAGGCAATGGGAAGCTGGACCCGATGCAGTGTGCAGGCGAAAATGAAGCTGCCGTAGGCAGCGGGTACCCGAAACGAGGATTACAGCATTTCAATATATGTATATATATATATATATATATATATATAATGTGATATAAAAAATAAACAGCGATTTAATTCTTTTGAACATTCATTTAAATTTAGTGACCAGCGAAGCGGGCGTAGCCTGCTAGTATATAGGGGTTGGACAAAAATATGGAAACACCTTAAAAAAAAAAAAAAAAAATGTTTCCTTGCCTAATATGGTGTAGGAAACCCGTTGGTATTCAAAACAGCTTGCAGTTTTCTCGGAATGGATAAATACAGTTTCTGTATGTTTGCCAAGGGAATATTGTACAATTCTTCCTGCAAAATGGTGGCAAGTTCAGATAACGATGTTGGCGGTGGATAGCAAGAACGCACTTTCCGCTCCAATGTAGAACACTGGGTTTCGATAATATTCAGGTCTGGTGACTGTGGTGGCCAAGGGAGATGCGAAAAATCATCCTCGTGCTCAGAAAACCAGTCCTGGACAATGTGAGCTGTGTGAACAGGGGAGTTGTCGTCTTGGAAGACACCATCACCATTGGGGAACAAAGTTCGTACCATGGGATGGACTTGATCGGCCAAAATGTTCACATAAATCTTGGCAGTAATGCGCCCTGACAGAGTTATCATGGGGCCAGCAGAGGACCACGAAATGGCTGCCCAAGTCATCACAGAACCTCCGTCATGTTTCAATCTTAGCAACAAGCAGTCTGTATTATAGGTTTGAGATGGCGTTCTCCAGACGTAAACTCGGCCAGAAGTGGGAAACAATGAGAAAGAAGACTTATCGGACCATATGACTCTCTTCCACTGCTCTATAGTCCAGGCTTTATGACTTAAACACCACTTTTTCCTCTTACGGGCATTAACATCACTGATGAATGGCTTTTCAGTTGCAGCACGGCCAGCAATTCCCTGTTTATGAAGCTCCCTTCGAATTGTTTTGGTATTCACAGGCTTTGGTAACATGACATTCATTTCAGCAATAGCTTTTGCAGCTGTGGTCTTCTTTTTCGTGATAATCCTCCTTAATGATCGTCTGTCACGATCACTCAGCACACACTTTCGTCCGCGCTGTGATTTAGCGGATGATGTTTTTCCGCATTTCAAATATGTGGAATAAATCTTCGATACAGTACCTCTTGAAACACTAAACAACTCGGCTACCTTGCTTACGGAAGCACCAACCATACGCGCTCGATTAATTTGCCCACGTTCGAAGTCTGTTAACTCTGACATAATGCAATGACAACCTCACATAACAGTGCTCCGACAACGACTGAACTGTGCAGCGCATTTACGAAGTTGTATAGGTGGCATCAGTAGGCTAAAACGCCAGCGCCACCTACATATTTCATTAAAATCAATCTTTCTTTTCAAACATGCATTTCACGAGGTGTTTCCATATTTTTGTCCAACCCCTGTATATCATATTATTAATTTGCCTTGAAACTAGTTAATCTTTATCATACTTTTCAAGTGGCAATCTCATACGAAGTTCGAAAGTCTATTAAATATTAAATTCTTGCAGCTATTTGTTTTTAAATTACGATGATAACAGATACACATAGCTAAAAGCTTGACTTTCGTATTCATGAGGGAACTACAAAACGTGATATTATACATAAAAGGAAAAAAAAAAAGAGGACAAAATCGAAAAAAAAAAAAGAAATACTTTTTACAGTATGTGTATGAGAAATTAATATTCCTTTCTATGTAATGTTCGTCGCAATAGTAAAATATGTCAAAGTATACTTACTTTTATCAATTACATTCAATAAAAAAGAACGTTTAGCTTAATTTTGGGCAATCCTGTATATTTTCTATAAACTACACACACGTCACACTGTGTACTAAAATTTAGTCCTATATGAAAAACATGTAACACAAAATAAAATGCACTTCCATAAATTTCCAATAATAGCCCCAATATATCAAAATACTTTGGGTAGCCCTGTAAACGAATGATAAATGATTTCCATACTGTAATGTACGTAAGATATGCTTTTACGGATACAAAAAATAGCCTAATAGTTGTTACACTGCACTTTCCAGAAATTTCGCCCATAGACGTAATGAATTTCAATCATTTTCGGTGATCCTGTACATGAACCATTTGCTTGACCTCAACGAAACTTTCAGAGAAGTATATTAATATATGATACAGATTTAGAATACTGAGTTTGGATTTTCTGATACAATTTGTTCTGCAGACGAACAGACAGACACACACACACAGATCAATCGCTAAAAACATGACTTTCGGATTCAGGGAAGCTCAAAACGTGTAAATATAACAGAAAGTCAATTTCGAAAATTCGTCCCAAGAACAATACTTTCTATGCCATATATATAGATATTGGTAAGAGAAAGTAAAAAAAAAAATAATAACTTTTTACTGCATTGAATCTTGAATATGTAAATGACATTTGGCATGAACGTACATATTGCGAGTATTTGTAACAGTGTTGCTGTATTCCAATCTTTTTTTCCTGACATTTTACCCACTATATATTTCCATGTTAATTTTCACTTAATTGATCTTCGAAAGATAATATAAAATATTACTGAAAGAATGTAGTGGTGAAAGAGGCAGTGATTTATATGGACCGTAGTAACCCTGTGTGAATACTCGGTACAGCCTTAGCCTCTCCTCACACATAACGCAATCACTAAAGATTATGACGACACTATCAAGCGTAGCAGTCGAATTCCGATGTACTCTGACAAGATAGATGATTTTATACAGAAACCCCCCGTATAATATTTCAAGACTTTCCTAATATCTGTTGCCACTAGGATGAATTTCTAAATGCTAACACATTTATAAAACTTGAAGTTTCTGAAACTCTTTAACGTTACAATGTTGCAATATTTATATGTGCGACTGCTATGATGTCTAGTTGTACACTTGCAACTTTGGTTCTAATACGAGTTCCCGTTTCAGAGATATCAACGACTTTACACGAATTTTCGTGACGTCTGTATGTAAATATGTGTGTGTGTGGGGGGGTATCTCGCATAACTCAAAAACGGTTGGACGTAGAACGTTGCAAATTGATATATAGGTTTGCTATAACATCTAGTTGTACACCTCCCTCTTTTGGATCTTCTATGATTTTCTGTTTTGGAGATATTTAGGAAAATTATATCCATAATGACCAAAAATACAAAGGCTTTGGCCATAATATATGACCTACCATCATAGAGATTTCAAAAGAAACTAATGATAGAGCCAGTAATGGTATTGTTATGAAAGTTGAAGACGTTTTTGCGTGTAGAAAGTTATGCTTAAAGACGAAAGCAGGTTTTTGGTCAACGAATGCATTTTATTTAATGAATATTCAGTCCGTAGATAGAGCCCGTAAGCAGGGCCCGACTTAGACTACCTGGAGCCCCGGGGCAAGCCTATTCTGGGGGCCCCCCTTGCAGTGGCATAAGAGCTCTTTAGGTTGCAGAATTTCTGCATACGCCTCTAGGGGGTCCCTTCCAGAAGGGGGGCCCAGGGCATTTGCTCCGTATGCCCTGCCGTTAGTCAGGGCCTGCCCGTAAGGTATCTCGCATAACTCAAAAACGGTTGGACGTAGACCGTTGCAAATGGGTATATAGGTTTCTTATAACATTCTAGTTGTGCACCTCCCTTTTTGGACTTTTTATGATTTTCCGTTTTGGAGATATTTAGGAAAATTATATTCATAATGACCAAAAATACAAATGTTTTGGCAATTATATATGACCTACCATCATAGAAATTTCAAAATAAGCTAATGATAGAGCTAGTAATGTTTTTTTTTTGAAAGGTGAAGACATTTTTCACTAGTTTTTCACAATGAATTATGAAAAGATTCATGAATTAAATTAAGCAGAAGTTAAAAATTTGCAATCAAATTAACCACATGTAATTGTTTCTAGAAGTTAGAATTTGGTTAACCGTGAAATAGTATAGTTAATTTAAAATTAAACATGGAGAAATTATGAAAGTTAGCAGAAAATATATCAGTCTAAGAAATGAAATTAATTATTTTAAGCTTTTTATTTTTGTAAATTTTAAAATAAATTAAATTAAAATTAGCTATTTAATTTTAAATTGAATTCAAATAAATCTTTAGTTTTTTTTTTTTTTAAACTTTTAAGATGGTTAATTAAGAAACTTTCTTAATTTATGAGTTTTTTAGTGCTGCCCTCTATGAAATGGGTTTTATCTGTTAAACTTTTAAAACTAGCATTTCATAGTGCTGACATCTATTTTATATATATATATATATATATATTAATAAAATTATTATTTACATTTATTTTTTTTTATTAACCTTAAATAAATATTTACATTTATTTTTTATTATTCTTATAATTTTTTAGTTATCTACGTATTCATAATTATTTAAATATATTAACATTAATTTTTTAGTTCTAAAGAATAGTATCATAAAAGTTTATTTTAACAATGAAGTTCAACCAACAAGATAAATAAAGTAGAGTGCTAAATGATAACCCTGACATGGTCCAACATGAGTCATGTGACATGAACCTTCTATGCGTTGGTTCCCTTGGTAACAGCTTATTTTCAATAGGTTTCTATGGCAACGGTTAGGAGATTGTTCTTGGCAAAAGTCATAGCCGCCAATGATTTTGTTTACTTACGTTGTTTAATATTCTTTTGTTCTAAATTCTTTTGATTTTGATTTTACTTCTTTTTTATTTCATTTAGTCGAAATTCAACCGACAGAATTCTTAAAAATAGTTGAAAAATTATTATTTGTTGTCAAATTTAGCTCTTTAAAAGTTTAACTTTTCTTTTATAAACACTTTTAAACTTTGTTGGGAAACGATGAAAAAAAAGGTATTTTATTATTTATTAAACTGTGAAATACGCGAAAAATTATTTTAAAAAACAATTTATTTCGGTCATAGGACTGTCATGTTACCTTATAATAATGATAATTTGCAAAACTGATATTTTAAATGCCAAAATAGCGATAAAGAGACAAACATAACAACCCATTGGAGCATGTCACGTGATTCATCTTGAACCACTGAAAGCTAACCCTTCATCCATTGAATCAGCCCTTTAATTTATTTATCTCGTTGAGTTCAACCATAACTTGCAGTTAGATCCAACCAAGATATTTAAAATGACCATATAAAAATTTCTGGGTAAAAAAAAAAAAAAAAAAAAAAATAATAATAATAATAATAATAATTTCAAAACATCAATTTATATTTAAATCTTTATATTTTATTTATGAAAAAATGTTTTAATTAAATTTTTAGTGTAACCATTAGACACGCAGAGATTTTTAGAAAATTCATATTGATTGTTTTTGTAAATATCTGAAACTAAAATGTTTTATACGTAAATTAAAATTTATATGAATATTAACAAATACAGATTTATGTAAGCAAGTTTTAAAATTAGGAAAAAAAAAATTACTTTAAAAGGGAAATCTTTACGTTTATCATACAAATCAAATTCCAATTGCAAATTATGATTATATATTATGGTTATAATCATATTATACAATCATAATTTAAGATTTAGTTACTTTTTTTTTTTTTTTAATAAAAACAGCTCAGAATATGACTTAAATATTTAAATGCGCAACTTACATGTATATCTCTAGAACATTCTGCTTAAAAGATATCTCAAAAATTAACATTTTGTAAAATGTAAAGTAGACATTCTACTAATTGTAGACGCTAGTAAATTTAAACTCTAAAAAAATAGCTTTCTGAGTGCTCCATTGGTTCCCGCACTTTCAAGTTTGGTGTTACAACCTTTAACTATTAATATTATGAGTTTTGAAGTGTATAAGCCATCAGTTCTAGAATAAGACCAGCTTAACAGACACAGTGCGAATTTTTTGTTATCTTATCGTTATTATTTTGTTCAATATTCAATAGAAGAAAGTATTGGATTCGTAAAAATTTGCAACTTCCAGTTTTCGATGAATTTACATGTTTCGAGTGGTCCAGAACACGATTTGATTATTTTTAGAAAATAAAAAGTCTGTCTGTCTGATTGTGTGTAAAAAAAATTTTGTGGCGACTGTATCTCAGGAACTACTGCATCACGGATTTTCAGGAACTACTGCACAGGATATCTCAGGCTATATCATAAGAACTACTACACATAATTGCATGTAAATTAATATGTAGATGCACCTTGACGTACATTAGTATCTGTCAATTTTTGGTACCAATCGCTCAACAGGTAGCGCTGCTATACAACGATTCTTGCAATTTCAGTTAAGGTTACACGGAACTACTCAGGTACTACCTCACGGAACTGCATATAAATTTATATGCAGATGCACTTCGACATAAATTAGTTCCTATAAACTTTTGGTGACAATCGCTCAACAGGTGGAGCTGCTGTATTGCTGCCTCAGGTGGTACTGCTATACAGTGATTTCCGCAATCTCAGGGAAGGCTATATTTTAGGAATTATTATATTATTTTAGGAATTGCATATAAATTTATATGTAGATGCACATTGACATAAATTAGTATCTATAAACTTTTGGTGAAAATTGCTCAACAGGTAGCGCTGATATACAGCGATTTTCGCAATAAAAGTGAAGGTGTGTGAAGAAAATGTCTCAGGTTCTATTATGTATAATCGAACGAAACTTGACATATGAAAATGTCATTGTGAGACATTATGTGCAATATTTGTATCAACATTTTGTCGCCTAATGAAAGGACTTGCTTAATTATATGCAGCTGAATTAAATGTTGCTTATTTATAAAATTTATCACATTTGTTAACAAAATTTTTCATCTGAATCATTCAACACTAGGATTTTGGTTTTACAACATATTATTTATATATATAATTTATTCATATTATTTGACAGAAGCAATTTCTTCCACGTAAAGTAATATTATGTGCAAAATAGACAAATTAGTATCTCATGCATGCAAAAATCTATGTTCCATTGATATAGTACATATGCTCATCAAACCAAACATTTTATGCAAATAATGTCAGTTATTCCGTTTTTCTTTCAATCAGAAACTAATTATCAACAACTAAATGTATGAAAATACAACAAAAATGGCATGACTTAATAAATATATATGTAGTTTCCGCCGCTTATTAAAATCACATTCGTTCTGAGCCAAAGTGATTTTATTTAGCGGCTGATTTTTAGATCCGGAGAACGTTCCTGTCCTTAAGGAAAAGGTATTACTTCCCTGAATTTCGGAAGAAACTTCAAAAGGTAACAAATAATATAATTAGTGAACAACATTAATTAATTTTTGGTAGATAATTAACTAATTGTTTCTTCTATATAAGTAAATTAAACGCATTGTAAGTTCCCGTGCACTTTCGTTGGCGGAAAATCATCATTATTTTACCAAAAGCTCGCGCTGTTCTTATAAATTTAAAATCTTTCCGTTTAAACCTCGTGAATGATAGTAATTTCAAAATAAGAACTAGAAATTGCCTTCTAATAATTAAACAAACAAACAAACAACAACAAAAAAAAAAAATCCAAATCAAATAGTATGTATTTTATTACTGCGCTTTGAAAAATACATTCCTTGAAATTGTTAGGGAGATAAGTTGCGGTGTTTAATTTATAACTGTGCTGCAAGTATAAAATCTTGAACAATGAGCGATAATGGAAGGTTTGTTGTGCTTTACTTTCTTTTTCTATTAAAAAAAAAAAAAAAAAAAAAAAAATCACAATGTAAACAACAATTTTTTTTTTAGTGTGCATAAATGATATTTTTGGCTGCTGAGGTTATTTTTGAGTTTATTAACCGGCGATGCTGATTTTATTAAGCGGCGGCTTTAAAAGTAGTTTGTATTGATTTGATTCCGGTCCTGGCGATTTGATCAGATTAAGCGGCTGATTTTGTTAACCAGTGATTTTATTAAGCGGCAGTTACTGTATTCACAAATTGTTTTACAACCACTATAAAATTATAGAAGAGAGAAGAAAAAGTAAAAAAAAAGATGTAATTCTTCCTAATATTTATTTATTTATTTCTTATATTCCCTTTTCTGTGAAATATTGCTGTCTCTAAACAATATAAATTGGTGTATCAAATGCAGAAAATCAATGTTCCTAAACTAAAGTACTAAAGTACGGAGGACTTATTATTATTATTATTATTTTTTTTTTTTTTCCAAATTATAACATCGCTTTCAAATTACTCAATTATATTTTCGATAAATTTTCGATTTCGATAAATGTCCAACTGTCGTAAAACTGGTATCGTAAAAATCCGTAGATTCAGACTAATAGTCCCCAGTCCTTAAAAAAAAAAAAAAAAAAAAAAAAAAAAAAAACTTGAAAGTTTTTATAATTTTTTTTTTAAATTAAATATATTTTTAATATGTCATCAAAAATTATAAGTTTTCACATAAAATCAATAACTAATATGACCACACAAGAGGAGATTTTACAGGAATATTAAACAAAAATTATGGCGTTTTTCCCTAATCTACCTTATTATTGTTTTCTATTTTCTCCATTCACTGAAATACTGTTTTCTGTAAAATAGATAAAATATTGTATAAATAAAGCCAAATAAATATTCCTTTGTTTAAGTGCTAATATACATCAGTACAAAAAACTAGCAAATAATGCTTTTCATATCTCTTTGATCTCAATTAACAATTAATTAATAAAATCTTAATGTATGGATACACGACATATCTGTCACGAATTCTTTCTAAAAAGTTGCACATTTTGTTTGACAAACATTACAAAAATTTCGAAAAGAAAAGAAAAGAGAAGAAAGATGAAAGAAAAAAAGACTTTTGATTTTGTTTTCATTTATTTTACTTTACTTTATTATTATATATTTTTAATTTTCTATTTTCAATTTTTTTCCCCTTTTTACTTCCTTATACAAAGTATAAGGAAGTGTAGTAATCCCGATTTGCGAAATGGATTTTGCATTTCACATTGCTCGAAAACGAATCATCACTGAATGTTGCCAATTTATACGTGTGACTTTCATGATGTCTAGTTGTACACCTGCAAGTGTCGTCTTAACACGAGCTCTCGTTTTAGAGATATAAGGGACTTTACACGATTTTTCGTGACGTCTGTATGTATGTGTGTCTGTGTGTGTGTGTGTGTGTGTGAGTATGTCGCATAACTCAAAAACGGTTGGACGTAGAAAGTTGCGAGTTGGTACATAGGTTTGTTATAACATCTAGTTGTGCACCTCCATTTTGGACTTTGTATGATTTTCCGTTTTGGAGATATTTAGGAAAATTAGGTTCATAATGGCCAAAATGTATCAAAAAACGGTAGTAACTCAAAAACGGTTTGGACAAATCTTGCAATTTAACTGACTTCCCGACTAGCTAGACATTTGAAACTTTCAGAAAAGTTCAGAACACGTTCACAATGCATTTTAAAAGTATTTTTAGCCAACTGTTTCTAATACCTGCTGCCTTCAGCAGCGCTTATGTGGTTCAACAGAAAATTTATTTAACTAACTTCTCGACTAGCTAGACATTTGAAACTTTCAGACTAGATCAGAACAAAGTGAAAATGCATTTTCTAAATACTTTTAGCCAACTGTTTAGGGTCCCTGCTGTCTTCGGCAGCGTTACCAGTACAAATCTGGCAATCTATTTTTAACTAACTTCCCGGCTAGCTAGACATTTAAAACTTCTGGAAAAACTCAGAAGACGGTGACAATGCATTTTTAAAAATATTTTTACCCAATTGTTTCATGTGACTGCTGCCTTCGACAGCGTTTATATGGTTCAACAGAAAATTTGTTTAACTAACTTCCCGACTAGCTAGACATTTGAAACTTTCAGAATAGTTCAGAACACGGTGAAAATGCATTTTTTAAATACTTTTAGGCAATTATTTCGTGTCCCTGCTGCCTTGGTCAGCGTTACCAGTACAAATCTTGCATCGGTTTTTAACTAACTTTCAGAAAAGCTCAGAACACGGTGATAATTCATTTTTTTAAATATTTTAGCCAACTGTTTCGGGTCCAATGACAATGTTTTGTAACATTATGTATATTTCTAAATGTGTATAAGGAATTCATGTGGTGCCCACATCAGATTTTTTAATTTATGTTCGATGAAATAATATTCTGCACGAAGTAAATAAAAAACTGTAGCAAATTCTTTAATTCTTTCACCTACAAAAAGGGAGAAGGTGAAAAACAAGAGAACATTTAATTTAGAATAATTTCCGCAAGGTAGATATAATTTCCGCTTCACTTTCGTCTCTTGATAGAAAACTAACAAAACAATTGCTTACCTTGACATCTCTAAATCACGATAAAAAGAAACAATTGTTTTCGTACCTCTAGGCAATAATTAGAGAGGAAATTGTTGTGGGAGTTATTATTTTTCCGACATTATGTAATTTTTTTGTCAGTTTTCACGACATTTTTCTGCTTCTCATGTTTAACATTCTGTTTAATAAATATTAAGTTTTAAAGTGCATTCAAATGACTGTCTTTGACGAAAATAATACTGTGTATAATGAAATGACTTTTATCAATTACGTTCGTAGAAGAAAACTTTATTATAAATTATCTCTAAAAAAGAGAGTTAAGTTAAAACACGTACCATTGTTATTTAGATTAAAAACACTTTAAAAACACGTTTGTCTAAAATTAAATTTTATTCAAAACTTAAAAAAAATTATCCAAAGCTTTTCGATTTGAAATATCAAAGCATCATCAGGGATTTTATTACACGTTTCAAATGAGCAGTTTTTATATATTTTGCATTTCATGATCAACAATTAAGTCCTTTAATAACTTGAACAGAAGCAAAGCCACTTTGAAGTCTGGCGAAGGTTGGATCCATGAGCGAAGAAAAGTAAGGAGTGACAGCTAGTGACAGTGTCAGTGACAGCTTCTACTTGCAGCACTTTTGTTTCTACAACAGTTACAGCTACTTGCAGCTCCTTGGTAACCACAAGAGTTCCACTCCTTACTTTTCTTCGCTCATGGATTCAACCTTCACCAGACTTCAAAGTGGCTTTGCTTCTATTCGAGTTATTAAAGGACTTAACTGTTAACCATGAAATGCCAAAATATATAAAACTGCTCATTTGAACGTGTAATAAAATTCCTGATGAGGCTTTGATATTTCAAAGCGAAAAGTTTTGGATAATTTTTTTTAAATGTTTTAAATAAAGTTTAATTTTAGACAAACGTGTTTTTAAAGTGTTTTTAATATAAAAAAACTTTATTAGCCAAACGTATAGAACGGTCGTTGATATTTTTTAATCCACAAACTATATCGCTTTCAAAGAGTTAGAGCTTCGTCAGCGACTATTTAGAATAAATAAGGTATTTCCTATATTATGAGATATATAAGCATTCATTTAAAAAAGGTATTGTTAAAACTTGTGTAGAATGGCATATGAAGATTATTAATAAAATATTAAAATAATAATAATATTATTAAAATAATCATAAAATTACATATTAGAATATACAAAGCTTTTCGCTATTATTATAAAAGAAAAATCAGATGTAGACTTAAATTGCTAAACAGTCAACAACTATACAAAATCTATGTAAATATACTTGTTGACTGCTTAGCAACTTACATAAACTGCAAAATCAACATAATACAAAGAAATATATAAATAATGTATTTTGTAAAAATATGCAAATCAAAGTTGATTGTTCAGCATTTCATATAAATTATATATACATATGTATATAATATATTATTATTATTACTAGCAAAACCGTGCGAAATATTCGCATTTTATTTCTTTTTATATTTACCTTTAAAATTTGAAACTCATAAATATTATACCAATTTCACCACCTAATTAAAATTTTAATTTACCAAAAGCCAAAATATTATTATTATAATCAAATAAATATTGTGCATTAGTGAAACCAGGATCATTCAAAGAAAAGATTCAAAATAAAATTCATGGTTGACGACCCAGTTTTCATAATTCCGCACGCAGTACAGTTGAACCCCCATGACGCCTTTTAAATTTTTATCGCCAACAGTACGATGACATTTCACTTATTTTGAAATAATTAAATATATATATATATATATATATATATATATTGATTATACGGAAGCGAAGTGTGACATCACTGGCGGTCCGTGCAGCAAAGTAAAAGATATCCTATGTTAATCGTCCACTGGATTTTCTGCAAAAAAAAAAAAAAAAAAGTTAAAAATTGAAGAAAATTATTTCCAAATTTCACTCCCCGTATTTGGGTATAATTATAAATTAGTTATCGTGCACATGTGTTAGATTAAGTTATTTTGCTATTAAATTGACAAAATTTTAATTTTAAATTTCAAAACTCTGTTGTCCTTGGCGTTTCTTGTATTTTGCGCTCAAAAACATAATACGAAAATATACATTCCTGATGTATATTTTCGTAACATGTATTGTACGAAATGTTATTTCATATTATTGATTACTGTCTTAATATACGTTGTTACAATAACCATGATTTTTGAAAGGAATTAAATATGCCAGATAATTTGGCTATTTTTTTTTTTTCCAGCCGAGTACGACAGATATCAAATCTATCCCACTGCAACATATTAGTATTTTATGTCGGACACTTTATTTTAGTCATTTTAATACAAATTTGACTTCAAATTACGATAGAATATCTATCATTTTCCTTTTAATTAGCATATTAGTTGGATATTTATTGTGTAAATATCACCTTTTGGAACGAAATGTTCATGTTTACATTCAAAAATGGAAGTTAAATTAAAATTAAATTGTTATCAAATTTACAGCAAAAATACCTCAGTCTAACAAATGTAGACAGTAACTTATACATAACTATACCCAATATGGGGATTAAAATCGGGAGATAATTTCCCTGAATTTTGTAATAATTTTTTACAAAAAATCCAATGGACGATTTACATAGGAAATGTTTTGCTTGGCTCCACGGACTGCCGGTGACGTCATCACTTTGCTTGAGTATACTTTTTATGATTGCATTTTTTAGTCAGTGTATGACGATAACTCGCATTCTGTATATATCTTTAAAATATTGCTACGTCTCAAATGACGCTTGCAAAGATTCTGAAGAAGCAACTAAAATTACATTTTTCTATAAAATAAATCTATAAAATGCATTTCTATATCATACAAATGTAGTCATTTTTCTTATTAGTTCATTGAGCTGAGTCCGCGTGCTTAAATATTGTTCATTTTTAAATATTATTTTTTATCCTCACGTATTTTATTAATTTCACCACTATCGTATCGTTTCGACAAAAAATATTTGTAACTGGTCCACGTTAGAGAAATATTATATAGATTATTATTAAACATAAAGCTTTTCAATGCTTTGTAAGTTGCTAAATTTTGGACACAGTTGAAGACACAATATACAGTTATAATGAAGAAATCAAATGTTATTATTCAAATACGACGTTGTAAACAGCTAAGTAATCATTGTAGACAAATGATATTCTTAATTTACAAGGTTTTAGTGTCGTCTACATTGATCCCTTATTTGCAACAAACTTTTTATAAATGGTGAATTTTCAAAGTTTCATTTGCATGCTGACATTTTGATTTCTTCTTTGCAATTGTATTGCACCTTCAAGAGTGTAAAGTAGTTTTATCTTCATACGGTAAATTGAGGGAAGACGTCGTAGTTTTTGCTTAAAATTTATGTAAATTCCCTTGTTGGTTGCATTTGTTATTCATTAAATATAACTTGTTTTTTCTCTTGCAAAAAAGTATACATTTTTAACTATATATTAAAAATATATCTAACTTCAAAAATATTTTCAAAATTGTGAAATACCAATTTTCCTTAGTGTTTTCGCTTGAGAACTTTATACCTGAATTTTGGGGTGACATGACAGTCTATTTCGGGGTCAGATGACTTATGGAATTTCAACGTAAAATGCGAATTTTAGTTGAAATGGCAAAATGTTTTTTTAAACTATATTTTTAATATTGAATATCTTAAATTAATATGTATCAATATCATCTATTACCTATTTGATATTTTGTAAAAATTAATGACAATAATAATAATAATTAAAAGAAAGAAAGAAAGAAAATAAATAAATAAATAAATAATAATAATGATGTTAATAAAACAATCAGACATCTTTTCTCAATGTAAAACTGCCGGTATCTTACCCTAAAAAAAAAAAAAAAAAAAATTCCGTCATCTTAACCCAAACCGTTTTGAACAAGACATAAGGCCACTTATTAATTTAGAAAAGGGGGAAACAGCGCTTTTAATTGGTTTAGCGGAAAGGCTAGACCCTATATTTTATGAAACATCCGAAGTATTTTTTTTTTATTGTTTATGCAAAACTAACTAAATAAGAAATAAGTCAATTTTTATTTAACACTTTACAGATGAAGAGAGATGGATTATCGATTCTAACTAATCTAAGAAATTTTTGAAAAGTCACAAAGGTATATATCTCGTTGCTGATGCACTTCTTCTAGGAATGGTTCGCTACCCTCTACGGTGCCTGCGTACAACAGAAACACGCGACACCTCATCTTGTCCAACGCGGCATCTTATTCCAATTTACCCTATATAAGATGTAGTCATAATTCAACTGAAAATTCAATGCATGCAATTTCCACTTATTCCCATACGGAATATGAATATTTTAGAAGTTTTAATAAAACGTTTATGTTAATCATGTACTATATTCAAAAGGAACTATACTTTCGTGTGTCTGAATAATGTAAGGTAATTTTGTTGTGTTTTGTGCTGTATAAAGATATCCAAATGTTATAAAAAAATTACTTTAATGTAGGATTCAAAATTTAAAAAGTAAAAATAGTTAGGTTAACAGAAACAATTCATAGAGAAGGTAACAATTCGCTGTATTCAACGCTGATATTCAGATTACTTTTTCGCCGATAAAGATTTTTGTTTCTCTTAGGGGAGGTTTGAATTTTTATACGATTAATAATCGGAAAATACAAAATGTTTCAAGAAGAGAAGAGTTTGATTCCCAAGAAAAAATAATGTTAGCTCTCAGACAGCGGTGGACATACAATTCTCGAGACTCGGGGCGTAAGTCTCATTGAAGCCCACAAATTAGATTACCGCTTACAATTCTTCACTTAAACTTAATACCATGAAATCACATTGAAGATTCATTCGGAAACTCCACCAAACGTGAGGGCCAGGGACAATAGCCCCGCTTGCTCTGCCTTAGTCAGGCATTCCATATCTAGGTTCTTTTCGTTTTGGAGTTGTCACTTTTGTACATAAAGGCTCTTTAGACCCTCATCTATGACAAGAAGTATTGCAGAGAATGTTTCAGGTTAAAGTAATGGCATGACAATTTCACCAAATACATATGTTTAATACTAAATTACTTTGAAAGCACCTTCGTAACCAGGTTCTCACCTCCAACACTTTCCTTGGTACGCCATTGCTCTCTGAAACACAGAAAAAATTCATCCCTTCATAATTTATCAAAGTCTTAACTTATTAACTTTCTAATTAATTCTACCAAATGTAATTTTATGAATATCTGAAATTTAAGATCATATGGACTACTGAGAGTAAAATACACTCGAACCTCCCGTAAGTGACACCTCCGAATAAGGGACACCTCTATTTAAGGGACAAATTCTCTGGTCCCAGTCCCTAGAAATTAGAAATTTATGTGCATAGGCAAGTTCAGTAAAATTGGTCCTAATATAATAATTAACTATATAATGCAAGTAATTTTCTTTTTAAAAAGACTTGACTTTATTAGTGCGTAATTTGCATTGCCAAAGTGCATTGATTAATTGATGTGTAACTGAGTATAAAGTCTATTTAAAAAAATTTCATAGACCCTCTGAATAAGGGACACCTCTATTTAAGGGACAAAATGTCTGGTCCCATGAGTGTCCCTTAATGAGAGGTTCGAGTGTATATACAATTTAAACAAATTTTTGTATTAGATTTAAAATTACAGCATGTGCTCATTTGAGGATGTTGGGTGTTACAGTGACAAAACTTCGAGATAACAGACAAATTTGCTATCATCGTCTTTTGTCCCCATAACCAAATCATAGAATTATATTTTAATCACATTAAAAACTGAGACAGATAATATACATTAAAAAAATATATTTAAAAAAATTAAAAACAACAGAGAAGAACAACAGACTTTCATTTAGTGAGTACAACGTATTCATCAGGAATTGCGCAAGAATAAAATCTTTTTGTAAAAAAAATAGAACCGACTCCAAAAAGCAATTACTATTCAAACAACTAAAAAAAAAAAAAAAAAAGGGGGAGAGGGGGTATGAAATGAAACTGTAAATTGCGCCTAAAAGTATAAAATAATTTCCTTCGCCAAACAACCTATAACACTACAATTAATCATAACTTTTGAAGTCGGCGCAAAATTAAATAAAATTTAATTAGTTTTTAAAGGTTTGGTTTTAGATCGGTAGCAACAAATTCTGTTGTCTCGAATGATCCATTTTCATGTTTCTTTTATTATTTTATCACTGTATACAATTGGTCCATTAGTAGCATCTACATAGAACAGTGAACATTCTTTACAATGCGGTATTCATGTTTCTAGTTAGAGTTTTCTTTGCAAATTTGGTATAACTTTGATAACTATCATCCTTGGTGGCTTTTGGATTTGGCGATCAAAACGTAATGCAAAAATATACACGCAAGATGTATATTTTCATAATATATATTGTACGATGTATGTTTCATAACCTTGATTACTCTCTTAATATACCTTATCAAAACAATCATGATATCCCAAAGAAATTAAATATGTTTGCCAGATAATTTTGCGATTTTTCTTTCACCAGGGACGTCAGATACCAGCATCTTTGCCAACTTTTGCTGCTTACGAAATCATGTTTGTTTTCTTGAATCAAAGTAGCTTTCGGCTGCGTTTTGCAGGTGACAATGTGAGATGTGTATATTGAATAGGATTTGATTTTTGTATTGAATAAAGTTATAAATTTTTATTTAATTTTGCGCCGACTTCAAAAGTTATGATTAATTGTAGTGTTATAGGTTGTTTGGCGAAGGAAATTATTTTATACTTTTAGGCGCAATTTACAGTTTCATTTCATACCCCCCTCCCCCTTTTTTTTTTTAGTTGTTTGAATAGTAATTGCTTTTTGGAGTCGGTTCTATTTTTTTTACAAAAAGATTTTATTTTTAACTTTTCAGTGAAAACTTATTCATATAGCAGAACATCAAAAGACGTTTGACGGCAGCTTCACAAATCACAACTTCCAGGAAAAGAGACATAACTCAAAAAATAGTTTATGTCACTGAAAAATACATGAAATGCACCCAATGTGAACAAAAAAGTTACATCTTCATATAGAAAGTTATTCACTCGAGAGACAGTTGTGCCAGTTTTATTCTAGTCAAGTTATATTTAAGTTGAATTTTCTCAAATGCTGCATTTTTAATTTGTGTCGCTTTTCTTGCCTTTATCGGATATGAGCAAAAAACTATCTATTGAACGAACATACGTTAAGTTAAAAAGTCTTTAGAAATGTAAAGAACGGATACGCTGTATTCGTAACCAAAATTTCTGTTAGGCATATATATTGAACTTTACAGTGAATACGTGTCTCCCGCTGCGCTGGAAATTGCGCAGCGTAAAGTTCAAACAAAGAGGAAAATATGCTTTGCAGCTGATGGACAGAAGTTTCAACATCGATACTTACATACTGCCTTTACCACAGTGTTAAAAATTTCAACAGAAAACTCTGTGTAATTTATTATTTTAAGTCTTACGTAAAATTACAGAGAAAAATAAACGGAGATGTTAAAAAACGTATTTTATACATTCAGTTTAATAATTAATATTAATTTAATTAATTATTGGTGAGAATAAATTTCGGACTTGGAATGTTTTTTCTAAAGTAAAAACAGTCATTTTTAATTTTAATTAAAAAATTAAATAATAAAATTAGGTAAAAATACAGAATAAAGATTGAGAAACTCGATTAGTCACTTTTACCTAAGAATTACTGTAAATTTACAGAGACTCTGGATAAAAATTTACATTAAATTTACAGAAATTTTTAACAGTGCAGTGTAGCTGCATTCGTTCAGCAGTTAGAGTAAGGACAGACTTTTGTGAGTATCCTGTAATTTGTTTATATCTTAATGAAATCATAACGAAACCTATTTCAGGCCAAGATCATTACAACAAAAAAAGTATTAAAGTTAAATCACCTCTTACGAACTTAAAAGCTAACAAATTTCAGCAGCAACAACAGTGATAAACATGGTTTGTATTGAGAACCTCTTCCTTTATGAATTCGGTTTAAAACGTCTATGCGTTAATCGATGTGACCGCTTACGATAACCATACATTGAATTTTACATAGCATAAATGTCACCCGCTACGCTACAACATATGCAATGTAGTTCAAGTGTGCATAAAATAGGAAATTGTGAACAAACAAATGCACGTTTTAAGCGTTCTGTTTTTAGCATTAATGTCTAAACTATCTTTTCGTACTAAATCGATGATGTTCTGTAATTTTATAATTCACTTTATTTCCCTGTTTTGAACCGTTTTGGAGATAGGATCGCTAACGCCACTGTTTTCCACTAGCTGGCGCTGTAGGCGGTTGAATTGCTTAGCACATCTCTACTTTACTATACCTACATACCACTTTTATAACAAGGCAGCAGCTGTTCAGCAGTTAAAAGAGTCGGGACTGACATTTTTGGGCACCCTGTATTTCCTTTTGATCGTAAAGATATTACAATGGGACATATTTCAGACCAAGACCTTTACAATAAAACAAAAAGTACCAAAATCGGATCATCCGTTCAGAAGTTATGAGCTAACAAACAAAAACAAAAAAGCATACTCCTTGAATTGAGAAGCTCCTCCTTTTTGAAGTCTGTTAATTAGAGCATCTCTTACGAAGTTTAAGCGTACAAACACCAAAAACACATAGGCACATAGCTCGAATTAAGAACATCCTCCTTTCTGAAGTTGGTTGAAAATGACTTTGCACTAATCGATGTGACCGCTTACAGTTATAGTACTTTGAACTACAGAGTATACGTATCATCCGCTACGCTGCAAAGTGTGCAACGTAGTTCAAGTGTGCACAGTGTAGGAAATTGCGAGCAAACAACTGCACGTTTTAAACTTTCTATTTTTAGCAATAATGTCTAAATACTCTCTTTTTGTAGTAAATCGATGATGCTCTAGAACTTCGTAATTAACTTTTCTCCCATCTTGAACCGTTTTTGAGATAGGAGCGCTAATTCCGCTGTTTTTCACCAGATGGCGTTTTATTTTCTTTAGATTCTAAAGATATTACAATGGGACCTTTTTCAGACCAAGATCTTTACAACAAAACAAAAATTATCAAGTAACCGTATTTTGAACTATATAGCATATGCCTCACCAGCTACGCTGCAACGTGTGCAATGTAGCTCAAGTGTGCATAGTGTAAGAAATTGCGAACAAACAAATGCACGTTTTTAGCATTGTATTTTTAGCATCAATGTCTAAACTATCTTTTCGTACTAAATCGATGATGCTCTGTAATTTTATAATTCACTTTTTCCTCCTGTCTTAAACCGTTTCCAAGATGGAACGCTAGCATAAGTGTCTAAACTATCTTTTTGTACTAAATCGGTGATACTCTCCAGCTTTGTAATTCACTTTTTCTTTAGAACCGTTTTCGAGATAGGAACACTAACTCCGCTATTTTCCCCCAGGTGGCGCTACAAGCGGTTTAGCCTTGTACTGCATGGCCACTTTGCTATACTTACATACCACTTTTATCACTATAGCTGCAGCCGTTTAGCAGTTAAAAGAGTTGGAACTGATTTTTTTGGGCACCCTGTATTTTCTTTAGATCGTAAAGATATTACAATGGGACCTATTTCAGACCAAGACCTTTTCAAGAAAACAAAAAGTATCAAAATCGGAGCATCCGTTCAGAAGTTATGAGCTAACAAACATAAAAAAAACATACGGTTTGAATAGAGAACCTTCCTTCTTTTTTGAAGTCGGTTAATAAAAATGAAAGTCTGTTGTTCTTCTCAGCATTTACATTTGATGTTTTTTACTGATGAGGAGCCTGTAAAAGGCTCGAAACGTTTAAAATTTATGTATCGTGTTTTTAATCTTTTAAAATGTATTTTTTTAATGTATATTATCTGTCTCAGTTTTTAATGTGATTAAAATATAATTTAACTACGAGACGTAATGATTTTTAAATATTTCAAATCCTTGAATATTAGAAATATATTCGAAAAATAAGATTCAAGAAATTGGCTTTATGAAAAACATGGATGTATAATAAATCCTTTTCAAAAAAATATCCGCTTCTCTTTTAACCCCTTTATAAAAATATTCGACAGTTTTAATAAGCTACTGCTATTTACATAATATAAGTATTTAATCAAGGATCATCAATTGTGCTGAATGTATATAGACCTCATTAACTAAATTAAAACATGTTAAAGGTAGGCCCAGTTATTATTCCTATGGGACTGCCGTAAACAATAAGTATTCATTCATTTAATATTCATTTATTAAAAACTTTTACACTGTTTTTGAACAATGTGACATGCACAGGATGGTTGTCGGTACATTGAAACAATGGGTATTTACCCCACCCCTTCCAGTCTTGTAAAATTTTAATCGGTAAAAATTTCAATTGTTTTTTTATAATCATAGTTTTAAAAATATATCAAAAGAGTTTCGATGGATACCTAAATTGCCAAATGATACTTATAACGCAAATCCAACGAAAACATATCCTACCGACCAGTCGTCACGTTGCCTTTAATTTTTTCCTGCTCGTAGAGTTTGGGTTGACCTGATTGTAATTCTTTCGAGTTGGTTTGAAAGAAACTGCATAATGTCTGTAAATAATATGTCTTTTTTTTAATTTAATGCATAGAAATTTGTTGTATTAAGCCAATTGAACAGGTTTAACTGAATTTCTAAACTACCGAAGCGAGATTTAAGCGATTTCATCGGATTTTGTGTTAATTTTTATTTATAAGGTGATTAAAAATATAGTTATTAATGTGTTTTGAATATTCCTTTTAAATATAGTGACTACCAAAGAAGAAATAGCCTTCTAGTTATTAATATATGTAAATTATAAATAAACCATATATATATATATATTCATATTATTACAATTACAGAGCCATGCTCTATTATTTTCAATCAAAAATGTTAAAATATAATAATAAAGCCTTTGAATAAAATTATATCGAAGTTGTTTCGATATTCAAATCGATAAACTAATAATTGATAAAAAATATTATAATTTATAGATCATTGACTGAATATAATGTATAATAAAACCTTCATGCTAATTACATGCAAATTACTGTTATTCCACATTTCGAATACCCCTGAAATTTTAGGAGGAAGTTTAATAGTGTTCCATAAAGTAAAATGTTCATTCACGTCATAACCATAGATTTACAAAGCGGATTTACACGTAACTGTTTAATCACATCTATCTACGGCCGTTGATGAAACGTCATTTCCGGAAAATACAACCAATTCATTCCGGCTTTTACCCTCTTTTCATCCTTATAATGGGGAAGAAGGCCGAAAGTCGTTAACAAGTCACATCGAAATAGCATGATTTGCCGAAAAGAGGATTTTCTACGTGAGGCATTTCTTTTCGAAATAGCTGTACAGAATCTGATAAGAGTATTTTCCTTATTCCTTTTGGATAATACTGCATTGTTCTTTATTGTATTTTCGGAAGAAATCTCTTAATTAAATTGAATGGATTGTAAATGAATATTCAGATAATATTTTTTTAATGCAAAGTTTAGATTGTTTATAGCTTCAAAATGAAATACTAAAAATAAAACAAATAATTTTTGGTTTGGTGGTGGTGGCGTTAGGGTTAAGGCTAATTGACAACAGGAGAGTCCTAGGTCTGAGTGGCGTATCCTTCTTAGTGGTCTTTCTAAGGAGTCCTAGCCCGTATGGATGCGAGTTTCGAAAAAAATCAAGGAAAACTCGGAACGGCTAGTTCGACAAGACCAACCTGGGATAGAACCGGCACTTCCCGTCTACCAGATTCCACAGCAGAACCTCACGGGCCACTGGTGGGACATTAATTTATGGAAACAAGTACAAATGTAACGGCTGTGAATTTTTTGAATGTGAAAACTGAGTTTTAAATGACAATGGAAAAAATTTAAAAATTAAAAAAGGTTGCTAACTTATAAAAACTGAATATTTCAAGAAATCTATCGATTTATGAACAAACATTGCTATACTGTGCAAAAAACTTATATATATGTGTGTGTGTGTGTGTGTGTGTGCATAAATTCGAAGAAATCTAAGGCTTGTTGCAAAATCACTGCAAATGTTATCAGAACGCGTACTAAATCACCATATTTTTTTTCTCTCGAATGTCCTTCGTGTTGCAATTACTGGAACATTATCGACTGCAAACCAACGATTATATAATCGCAAGTAACGAACATTATCAGCGATCATGTCGAAAAATGGAGTTAGATGCCTTGATAACACACACTTTGTGAAGGTTATAAAGAAATTACTTCGTAATAAAAACAAACTGAGCGTGCTGCGACAGAGAAGCGTCGTCAAGAAAAAGCTTCAACCGAGATAAATATAAAGCCCAGAACTTGATAAAGTTGGTACCCTTGATTAAAGTGTTTCGGATAGCTTGGATGCTGACATTGATACTGAACAATGTTGAAGTGAAAAGTCTGAGTTTTTATTTCATTGAACTAGTAGTGCAACAGCCAACAGGATCAACACGACATCGTAGTAAAAATCCAAGTCCCTCATGTCCATCAGTTAATATAAAACTACCCAGAAATCTATTTACAAGCAAAATCATATTAAAGGTGGGTATAATACATTGTCTGGAAATTTTTTTTTACTGTTAGGCCACCCATATTTACAAAAAGTTATTAATTTACTCAATACTGTATCTCTTAAGGTATATTCCTTAAATTCATTTATTTTTTTGTATTAGTGACATGCATATGCCTGGTAGCTTTTACACAGTGAACAATTTCTTTTAAAAACTCACCTGTATCATATTTATTAAGACCTAGATAATAAATCTGCTACATACATTTGTTTACCTGGTACATAAGAGACATCAAGATCATATTTAAATAATTTTAATTTAATTCTTTGTAACCTACTAGATAAAACATTTACAACACTTTTATTATGAATTGAAACTAAAGGCTTATAATCCGTATGAACAATTATTTTTTTATCATAAATATAATTATGAAACTTTTTAGTAGCAAATACTATGCTTAAGTACTCTCTTTCGATTTGTGCATAGTTTTGCTCAGTCGCAGACAAAGCACGTAATGCATAACAAATCGGTTATCCCTCTTGTAATAAACAACACTCAAGTCTACTTTTAGAACTACCATATTGTAATATAATTTGTTTATTAGAATCAAAAACACCAAGTACAGGGGCCGTACTTATTTTTTCTTTTTGTTCATTAACAGCTTTTGTATGCACTGGTAACCAATCAAATACTACAGATGTTTTGAGCAATTCCCTCAAAGGAGCAGTTATCTCTGACATATTAGGAATAAATTTCCTTAGATAATTAATTAATCCTAAAATTCTTTGCAACTCTTTTTTATTACTAGGTAACTGTAAATTCATTACCGCTTTTACCTGCTCAGGGTCTGGTTAAATTCCATTTTTATTAAATACATGACCCAAATACTTAACTTCCTTAACGCGATATTGTAACTTTTTAGGATTAAATTTTACACTTAATTTTCTTGCTCTTTCTAATACTTTTTGAATAATTTCATCATGCTCCTTTTCAGAATTTGCCCAAATTAACATATCATCAAAGTAAATATTCACACCAGGAATATCACCGAAATTTTTTTCATTAGCTTTTTGAAACAACTCAGGTGCAATATCTAATCCAAACGGGAGGCGGTTAAATTTAAAACAACCAAAGGGAGTAGTACTTAACTGACATAATTTACTAGAAGGTTCATTCAATTCAATTTGATAAAATCCATCCTTTAAATCAAGCACAGTATATACAGATTTGTTACATAACTTATGCATTAATTCCTCAACCGTTGGCATTAAATGACATTCTTTTTTAATGACTTTATTAAGATTCTGTGGATCTAAACATATTCTAATTGACTTATCGGGTTTTTCAACTATAACTAAATTATTAATCCAATCATCTGGATTCTCTACCCTACTTATTATTTTATCCTTTTCTCTTTTAATTTTGGTTTTAAGGATTCTGGAATCCTTCTGGGAGGTTTAGTTACTGGTTTAGCATTACTATAAATTTTAATAGAACACATTAAATTAAATGTTCTTAACCCTTGAAAAACATATTTTTTTTTCAATAAATTCATCCTTATTTTTTATTTCAGTAGAATCAGCTTTTTGTCTTTTAATAAGACCTAATTCAATACAACTAGGTAATCTTAACAATGTTTTAGAATAAATTATACAGGCTAACAAAACTGAAGTTGACAAAATTTGATTTGATGATTTTAGCTGATCTTTATGTTTTTTGATGTGCTGAAACCAAAAATACAGTCCATTTTTCTCTATCACGTATAGATTTTTGTCTATACAGGATGTTTATCGACACAATTTCTTACATATACCATCATAACAGTAGGTTGTTTGGTTCTCTGGTATGGTTCTACGTCGCACTAGTGCTGCGCTACTACAACAGTAGGTATCCGTGATAAATTAATCATGAAAACATACTATAAAACTTGCCATATAATTATACTGATGGAAGAGTAATGGAAGAAATTGTATAGGTAGGCACCCTGTATTGACAAAAATCTATACGCGATAGAGAAAAAGGGGCTTCATTTTCGATTTCATCACACCAAAAAGTATAAAGATTATCCAAATTTATAAAATCAAAATTTTACATGTCGACCTGTGTTATTACAGTTTACAACAATAAAATCTAGATATTTAGTACAACTATTCATTTTACACTCTAAGTTAACTGTACCTAGGGGTTTAATTACATTTCCTCCATACGCTTCTAAAATAATATCAGTAAGACTAATTGAATAATTACATTTTAAAGATTTAAGCAAATTATTATTTAATATATTTACACATGAACCAGTGTCAAATTTAACTGGTAAGATTTTATTTCCTGCCTTTATTTTTTTGTACCAAACTTGATTCATTAGCAGACAATATTGAGTTTACAAAAATATGTTTTTCTACATTATTAATAATTTTCCATTTAAATTTATTCTTGAATCCACTAGCGAAGTGATTTAATTTATTGCAGGTTTCACAGGTTTTACCGAATGCAGGGCACATTTATCTAGCATGATGATAATTACACTTTTTGCAGAGATAGATTTTTTCTTTTGTATTTCCACTTCCAGCAGCTGTTATCTGCGACGTCAAATCGTTCGGAGGTTTATCTTTTGATTGTTTATTTTTTCCAGTCAGAGTCAGAGAATCTGCAATTGGAGTTGCTTCGTTTAGAATATTTACTTCTGTTGTTTCCCGCTGTATCAATTCGGATTGCTTTTTACTCAATTCTGCAGCATGGCAAATGTCAATCGTCTTTTGTAGTGTTAGATCTGATTCTCGTAATAGACGTTCTTGCAGCTGTATTTCTTTTGTTCCGATAACAATTCGATCCCAAATTATATTCTCAGATAGATTTCCATATTCACAGAATTTTATAACTTTTCTTAAATCTGTTACATACTCATCGGAATTTTCGAATTGTTCTTGAATTCGGCTATTAAATACCCGTTCGATCACGACATTTCTGCGTTGGTTCACATTGTTTTAGAATGCATTCAGCACAACCTGTAAGGTATTTCTCTGCTCTTCTGTAAGTTCGAACGTGTTATAGAGTTCGACAGGGTCTTCATCAATGCAATTTGATAATATTGCTACTTAGATGTCGTCCTTTTTCTCCATATGGCCTCCTGCCTTTAGATAAATTTCAAAGTTCTGTCGAAACTTACGCCATGTTTCAGCGATATTACCGGACAGATCCAAATCTCTTGGAACTTTTAAGGAATTCATTCAGGATATATTTGAAAATTAATTCTGAAATAGTTCTGGTTAAAAGATCGTCTTCGCCATGTTATACGTTATTTCTTTATTTAAGAGCAGTTGCAGTCTGACTGTTGCCACACAGTGGCGGTCAAAGCTTTACAAATTAAGCGTATTCGCACCAATGGAGCAATGGGTAGCGTAGTTCGTAGCAGTTACGTCACGGTTACGTCACTGATCGATGATAAAGCCATCTCGTGCTGGCTAAGGCTCCTATATATACGAGCTGGCACATCAGGCATTTTGTTGCCTTAGGGTTACCACGCGTACCCAGCGCGTTTCTCTGATAAACAAACGAGAAACATTTTTTTTATCGTCTTACGTTACTTTAAAGTAATTTGTTTTATTATATTTCCTAATTTTAGCTAAGTAAACTATGATATGGAAAATTGTATAGCGATAAACTGCTATAATCATTCAAGAAGTGAATATAAAGTGTTCACAGACCTTCTGTTACTGTGTATTTGAGTTTTGACGACATTTTGTGAAAGAAACAGAAACCGCCCTAACAACACATTTTACCCCAGTACATCCATAGGATATACCTCAGAATAAAATGACATCCTGAGAATGTACTGTGAAAAAAATGTGTTTTTAAGAATATTATTGTTGCTTATTGCTCTTATCTTGACCGGATTAGCTTCAGATCAAGATTTCTTAAAATCATTAGGGAAGCGATAAGGACGCCAAGTGGGAATGCTGTCCTCTTCGGAGGCAAAAAAAATGGCGGTGATGCGCCGGCCTATTATTTTATTTAGGTGCTCTAGTGCTGGCGGTACCTGAAATACTCAGGCTGAAACTGTTCAAATAAAATTATTTTACAATTAATTTAAAAAAAAGTGCTTTTTCAATACTTATTACAATTTATATGTATAGTTATTGAAATCTTAATCTCTTCAATTTTTTATTCATTACGGATCAAGAGAAAATCTATGGAATTTTGAATTTGTTTGATTTGTTATGAGGTTAAAACAAGTTAAAGTATATTATATTTGTTCATTCCTAAATGTTATTTTAGTTACAGATTTGGTTATAAAGCGATTACAAATGTATTTTGTTTAGATAATAAAATGTTTGCGAATGGTTTCGTCTGTGTCTGATTGATTTTATGGAACATGATATAATGCATTTTTTAATAAAAGAAATAATTATAAAGTCATCTTTTATAAGTGATTCCCTTTCCAAAATTTTAATTTTTTTTTTTAACCATAATTTTAATTTTCAAAATTGCGTGCATTAACATTTTATTCATTAATTACTAATACATGAATTTTTTTGTATTTATAAAACAATTTACAACATTAGAAGATCGATTTAAAAAAGTATATTTTACCCTAATTGATTCTAGCTCTAAGTGAACACTGTAGATGTGATTATTTACCTGAAATTATTAGCATACATTTGACTTTAAATACGAAATATATTAGATGTTAGCTAATAATAAAGTGATTGTTTACTTGAGATTATTAGCTAACATCTAACATATTTTGTATTTAATGTGAAATGTTCGCTAATAATTTCAAATAAATAATTACATCTATAATGTTCATTTAGGGCTAAAATTAATTCTTGTTTTCATTAAAAACATAAGAGATAGAACTTTTAAAGAAAACACAATAGGGGCGGGTTTTTCACAGCTTTTATTTGGGTACCACAGCCACTGCACGACGAGAAGCGCAAACGTCGAGTTTACTTTGCGACATTTTTTAACATTATGTGAACGAGCTTAATTTGTAAAGCTTTGATGGCGGTTACATCTTATTATCTTAAAGTAAAGTTACAGTTAAGCATATTTGACATAGTTATAATTACACTTACATATAGACATACAGTTATAGTCATGGTTACATATATCACAGCTTCTTCTGGAGAAACACATATACTGCAAGGAAGTCCATATTCTTGGACAGTCGATTTTGTGGATTTATTATCTATTGAGCAATTCTAATTCGCTTTAACCAGCACATTAAAATCCCTTTCTTTTGTATCGGTTGACTTTTCTGGGGTTGAAATGACTAAAAATGCCTAAAAATACATAAAAGCACTAATAAAATATGTTTTGTTGACATAAACGACCCTATTTGACAATTTGTAAGCTTTGAATGAAAAAAACAATTGTGCCCACAACCGGTTACATGAAGGTGCCCGCAACAAGGAATGGCAGTCATTTTTATAATGACAGAAAATGCAATTTTTAGTCGACATTTTGACTATTTATTTAATTATTTATTTATTTATAGCTTTGAGATTTATAGTGACAATGAATTTTGTCTCGAATGATCCATATTACATATTCACAATAACAGATCGTTCACTTTTACACTTATTAGGACACCAGAAACGCCCATGCCTGAACCGGGATTCGAACCCGAGACCTGGAGTTTCAGAAACATTTTGACTGAATTCGGCATTGCATCACGAAACGTAATGAGTATACTGCATGAATATACATTACACTCACATTTTTGAATTAATTCACTTCGACTTATCGCATTCTGAAGATATTCACAAATTACTTTTGTGTTGCTTTTTTTCAAAGATTATTTTTTTTTTCCGATGCTTGTACTTACTAAGCAAATACGTCTATTCACTTCGGTGCTAGCACAAAAACTGCCCACTGTCACAATACAAGTTGACAGTACTCAAAACCACCATATTTGCTTTCTGTTAAAAGGTATGATGGGATGCCCATAACCAGAGAATGTCCATAACAGAAGACATTCCCCTATATTTATTTATTTTGGCACAATATTTTATTAAAAAAAACTTAGTACCAATTTTCAATACACTTTTTATTATTATGTTTTTCAGTCAAATTATAACAATATATTATATTTTCTTCCCATTTTTAAATTATTGCTACGTTGAAAATGACATTTGCAAAGTTCCAAAGTTGCAAATTTTAAAAATATATTTCCTATTAAATGATCTAACCGGACAAATGACAAATGACCTGAGACTGCGTGCTTAAATATTGTCCATGTATAAATATTTAAAGATTATTTTTTATACTCGTGTATTTTACTTTTTGAGAAATTGGCAATGCTCAATAAGAAAACAGCTATATTTTGAATAAAATTTAATATAATATATTGAATAATTAGAAAAATATTCGAATTTCAGACTTTTAGTTCCCCATTATACTATAGGTATGGGGAATTTAGGTAATCGTGAAAAATTTCGACCTCGGTTTTTTGACTTTTTTATACGTTTTCAGGTGTGAGGAATCCGAAAATGACAAAATTTGTATGGTGTCTGTCTGTAGGGTGTCTGTTAGTGTGTCAGTCCGTTAGTGTGTTAGTCCGTTAGTCCGTTAACTCGATATCTCACGAACAAATGATCGCAGAAAAGTCAGATCAGTTTTAAAATATTACTTTCGATACTGGCAAGAACCCTATTCATTTGCAACATTCTAATTAAAAAACTTCGTAAGTTATGAGAAATTTACGATTTTCTTAACATGGCAGAATAGGACAAAATTTCACTTAAATATAGTAATAAGACATAGATTGATCACAAGGGGGAAAAAATGATTCCTTTTACTCGGAGGAAAGTCCAAAATATAGCCGTCTTTCTCCTAGTGAATACACATTTAGAAAATAAAATTTATAAATAATTTATGTACTAAAAGTGAATGAAAAACTGCAGATGCAATTTCAAATTAATTTTTCTTTTTCGTTTTTTCTTTCTTTCTTTTCTTTTTTCTTTTATATATTTATTAAGTTAATATTTAAAGTTAAACTCGTTTTATTAACGTTTTTTACCTACGCCGCTGCTAACTATATTTAAAAGAATTTTGAAAACTCTATATTACTTACTAACATAAAATCTTTAAAAATATCAAACTTTAAAAAACGTATTCCATTAAAAATCAAGCCAATTTTATTTCTTAATAATAACATATCAACTGATTATAAAAATTATATTTTTCATAATTTAATCAAATATAATTTACTTTTATGATAACTTATCCAATTTCTTTTCATAAATTTATTAGAAGAATTAAAAGACGCAATATTTCGACATTTTGAAAATTCATCAAATTTCTGTTCTGTTCTATTACAATTGCCGAGTTTCAATGGTTTCAATATCACTATATGGCTGATGCCAAAAAAATTTTTCGGCATAAAAAAATTTTGCATGATAACAATGGAATGACAGATCTATATAAATTACTATATCTATACATACGTTAGTGTAATATATATATACTACTGGCCATTAAAATTGCTACACCAAGAAGGAATAATAATAACGGAATGAAATTTGTTGGACACATACATTATAGTAGGAAGAACAATTGATTAAAATTTCAGGAAATTTGGAGTAATATGAACTGAGAAAACAGTACATAAAGCAGCGACCTCTGTGAGCAATAACAGCACTTATCTGCCTAGGCATTGAATCGAACAGCGATTGGATGACATTATGGGTAGATCACTTCATGAAGTTTTATCACGATGCCACAATTCATCGATTGAAGTTACTGGTGAGTGGTGGGGGACAAGTCGCTTTTCAACGATTAAACAGTCATTTTCATTGGTGCGAGATCAGGAGAACGCGCTGGCCAGAGTAACATTCCAACACATTCTGTATCAAAGAAGGTCCAGACAATACAAACGACTTGCGGTCGTGCATTATCTTGCTTAAATTTTGCGCTACGGAGGCCTCGAATACAGGGCAGAGGGGCTGGCCTTAACTCTTCAGAAATTTAATGGCCGCTGTTCTGAGTGCCAGGAATACAAACATGCAGTAATCGAGACGTGTATTCAATGGGAACCCATAACATCATTGTGAATGATGGACAGTATAATGATGCCGAATCCCAGCTGGCAATGTGCATTATTTATAATGCCGTTGAATACGGATAAGGCAATCTTGATGCTGTAAACAGGATTGTGATTTGTCTGAAAAGTGACTTCACGCCATTCCTGCGTCCAGGTTCATCGTTGATCACATGTTAATGGCGCCCATATCAGTGATGCAGTTTTGAGGGTAATCAGAATTTTAGTAGCCGCATACTGAGTCACCACCTGGATTGATGATATGTGGTACCATTGGATACACGTCCCGGTCACCTCTTGTTTTCATTCCCGCCACTCTGAATACCAGCCATTACATTTCTGACGAGTTGCTCTGCCCTATGTTCAAGGCCTCCGAAGCACAACATTTAAGCAGGACAATGCACGACCGCAAGTTGTCCATATTGTCTGGACCTTCATTGATGCCGAATGTGTTCGACTGTTGCTCTGGCCAGCGCGTTCTCCTGATCTCGCACCAATTAAAATGATTGTTTAATCGTTAAAAAGCAACTAGCCCCCTACCACTCACCAGTAACTTCGATCGATGAATTGTGGCATCGTGTTAAAACTTCATGAAGTGCTCTACCCGTGCATGTCATCCAATCGCTGTTCGATTCAATGCCTTGGCAGATAAGTGCTGTTATTGCTCGCAGAGTTCGCTGCTTTATGTACTGTTTTCTCAGTACATATTACTCCAAATTTCCTGAAATTTTAATCAATTGTTCTTCCTACTATAATGTATGTGTTCAACAAATTTCATTTCGTTATTATTATTCCTTCTTGGTGTAGCAATTTTAACGGCCAGTAGTGTACTATATGTATATTATTATCCACAATGTTTTTTTTTCCTCTTTCTTTTTTTTTAAATTTAGTTTGCACTATGAATCTAAGAAATTTGTTCTCCCATGACGTCACTATCGTATCGTTCAGACAAAATTTGATCGTAACTGGTCCACTATAGAGAAATATCTATATAGATTATGTTAACTGCTTAGTTGTTTACTTGCTTTCATATAAATTACTTTCTGCACAATAACATTAAAGAAATATAAGTCTCATGTAAGCATTTGTACATTTCAGCACTCTTTCAAAACTTTTTCGATTTTAAATCTTTAGTTAACTAATTTCTTTTTATTTATAGCAGACGACTTTGTTTGATTACCATTCTTTGAAATAAGCTACTTTAAAATAAAATGGCTGCAAGCGACGGAACAAATCTCCTGTTCACCTCTGTTTCGATAGAAAAGTTATTCTTTAAAAGCTTCTCTTTTATTCAAATTATTTCAAAGAATTCACTAACAATTTCCCCTTCGAGACGAGATGGAATTCTCTCAAATGTCGTTTCTACTCCAAAATTGATCTCCAGTGTATAAATAAATTCAAATACATTCCATTCTTTAGAAAATGAAGTTTTGTTTTAAAGCCTCTTGGTGGTGCACTAGCCATTTTCTTTTGCTCAGGCAATGCTGTTTAGTATGTGTTCCGACAAGACGTAAATCTTCTTACATGTGAAGAGGTATTTAGCCGTAAGTGTTTTGTTCAGTTTTACTGTAAAAAGTAATTTCTGTTTCAATCGGTAAGAAGTAGTTATTAAAAATAAATGCGATTTCAATTGAAATAAAAGGAGGAAAAGTTTAACATAGTTTTCCATTGCAATGCATTATTTAAATTAAATTGAAAATAGTTGCTAGTGTTAAATAAAAGTATTTTTGAAATATACAAATTAAAGTTTTCAGAGAAATAAAAATTGTAAACAATTAAAGGAAGTTTTCATGCATCGAGCTGTTATGTTACCCAGAAGGTTTTCGTGAATTTAGGAACTTCACGTTAATTAAAAAAGAAAAAGAAAGAAAGAAAAAAAAAACTGATTATGTTTTTTAAATATAAAAGTTTTTTGGACGAGTTATTATCTAAAATGTGAATTTTGAGAACATAAAAGAAAAATCATGCGCTTTGATCAGATTATGATCGTTTTCAACTGAACAACTGTACTTTACCTGTGTGACGACACCTTAAAATATATTTTATTTTCTATTATGGAAGTAGAAAATTTAAAAAATATATATGTGTAGCTGTATATTAAAAGAAAAAAAAAGGTTTTTTTTTGTTGTTGTATATATATATGTGTCTGTACATAGTAAAAAAATAGCAAGTCTACAAGCAAACATAACTTAAACATTAGTTATAAAAAACAATTATATCCATGCTAAAATTGCAACATTATGAAATAAAAAATAAAAACATTAATACTACTAATAATCATTAAAATAATAATAACAATTTGGTGAGACCCTCAGATGACTTTTTATTATCCTGCATTTAAATGCTATAAATGCATGTTACAGATTAAGGAGTAGAATAACAAGTGCTGTACACGAATATACTACTTTAAAAACAGTTTCAAATAGTTTGGAAAATATTTGGCATACATTTGCATGTGAGATGAGTAACTAAATTTCCTCAACCCATGTTTGAATATATTACCTATTAGGGCTGTGCCGATTAATCGATTAATCAGTTCGATTAATCGATCAATGCTTAGTCCCGATCAATTTTTTTAATTGAGTTAATCGGATCGATTAATTCGATTAAAAATGTTCAAAGTCCGATTAAAATTTTCAAACTACGAATTAAAGTAAAAATGCTGTTCTGCCTATGAAATATTTTTTTTTACATATTTTGCTAACAAACATTCTAAGAAACATCCATCAAATAATGAAAAAGCAAAAAATAAAATAAAAAGTAAATAAATAAAAATAAATCTTCTCAAAAGAAGTTGTTGCAGTTTTGTTGATAGAGAAAAGGGAGAGGACAGTTATTAAACAAAATGCCGCTTCATGTGCATGCTGGTGCAATACCACCTGTCTGTAGCCTTCCACAGAAAGTGTTGGCAAGGGTAATAGTATTCTCAGAAACAAGAAGCTTTCAAAAAATGGAAATGCCAAAGATAAAAGAAAAGAAAAGAAGGCATTGAGATTTCCACTATCAACTCTGATGGAGGAAATGCCAACAGAGTTTCACAATATCTTCAAGCGTTTATTGTCTGTTCAGAATTGCTGATAGTAACTATTGAAGTAGAAAGAGAAAATAACATTCTGTGTTGTAGTCCGAAGTGACAAAGAAGAACTAAAATATAAGAATTTGAGATTTTTATGATAATGATATGGAATTTTGAGAAATCATTTAAAAGTAGCGACAAGCGAGATGGACAAGGCCTGCAAATATAAAACTAAAATATGTGTAAATTCATTTAATGTTTCTTTCAAAATGAATGGAAAAAATAATTTATTAAAAAAATAAATAAATAAATAAACAAGTGAAAATAGTTATATAAAATTAACACTTAAAGTCCCCAATTATTACTCTGAAAATTGATTTAAATTTCAGCTATGAAACAGATATAATTCATTAAACAAAAATTTTTGAAAAAATAATTTTTTTTCAGTCAAACTTATGAATAATATGTATGATTATTCATATGTGTATATTACAATACACAATATGAGAGTTTTATTCATCATTGAAATAAAATTATATGAAGAAAAATGAAAACTGATTAAAAATCCGATTAATCGATTAATGAACTACGATTAACCCAGTTAAAACTCTTAATTGATCCCCCCCCCCCCTGTTACCAATATTCATAAAAAAAATAATGTTATTAAATTTAATAAAAATATATCAAATTATTCAGGCAACATTCCTTGAAACTTTCAAATCTTGATCCAACTTTTAAAGCAGCACCCTCATTTCAAATTAAAAAAAACCCAATTTGAACTTCCTACAGATATTTGGTTTCAAGTTATGAGGATAAGAGATATACACACATAACAATTAGTAAAAACCAGATTTTTACATTCCGAGGACTTCAAAACGTGTATTTATAGCAAAACATCTGCGTTCAAAATTGGACTTCCTACATTATTTTGTTTTCTATTTATGGATATGAGTCAGTACTTTTCACTCTTAAGCAAATTTGGGGTAAAATTTTGTAAAACACTTCCACCAATTATTACATTCAGCGGAAAAGAATGTTTAGTTTTCATTTATAAGATGTGACTCTGAAACACGCCGATAATTTTATAACGAAAAAAAAATTATCCAGATACTGTTATGATTAAAATTTACCGTCATAAATCTGTGTATTTTACTGATATTGCCAAAAATCTTGACAACTAATATTTTTTCAATGTTATAAGTGACTCTTGAGATAATGCATATTTTCTCCATATTCTATTTTATAAATATTATAGTTACTTTAAAAACACGTAAAATTAAATTTTATTTAAAAGATGTTAAAAATTTTATCCAAAGCTTTTCGCTTTAATAGTAAAGCATCATCAGGGATTTTTATTACTCTTTTCCAATGAGCAGTTTTTAAATATTTTTCCTTTCACAGTCGACAGTTAAGTTTTTTAATAACGTGAATAGCAGAAAAGTTAATTTGAAGTCCAGTGAAGGTGGATCAATAAGCTATAAGAAAAATAAGAGAAGCTGAAACTATTGAAAAATCACACGAGGCTATTGTAGGAGGCTATTGGCTTTATCCCATTTATTGTTAGCGTTTGGGTTGGCATAAATGAAGTCGACCAGAGTAGAACTATTTCCTTCTTTGATATTATGTATATGTTCTTGTATTCTTTTGTTTAAAGTCCTCTTAGTTTGTCCAATATAATAGAAAAGTCTTTTGTTGTTTTCGATGGGAATTTGATAGACGCCTCCAGTGGGTCCATTTGTCGCGGCCATGAAGGGTTAGTTGTTTAATAGATAGAGGAAAACTGAATCGGATGATTAAATAAATTTACGTAGTATATAATGTTTAAAGCTATAGAATTCTTTACAGAAAGGGAGACTATTAGTACAACGAAATTTTAGAATTGAATCTAGAGTGTGATTATTAGGTTTAATTAGCATGCGATTTTTTATTCAATTAACTATTTTCATAATAATAGAGATTTACTATATCCTGCAGCATTACCTATTTGAATAATTTTGTTGATTTGTTATTTTTCGTTAAATTTAAAACTAGCATAATTTATAGCTCGGGTAACATAATATTCAACGTAAATTTAATTTATTCATCCCATTCAGTTCTCCTCTAACTATTAAACAACTAACCTTTCATGACTGCGACTTAAATGGACCCACTGGAGGTGTCTATCAAATCCCCATCGAAAACAACAAAGAGCTTTTTATATTATATTGGACAAACTAAGAGGACTTTAAACAAAAGAATACAAGAACATATACGCAATATCAAAGAAGGAACTAGTTCTACTCTGGTCGACTTCATTTATGCCAACCTATAAACGCTAACCCTATATGGGATAAAGCCAACATTATTACAGCACCACCTACTATCCAAGAACTTTACATTTCCGAAGCTATTAATATAATTAAATGCAAAAATACAATAAATTCTAAAGATGCTGCAATTTTGCCAATAATTTGGCACAATATCATAAAATAGCTAATAGTTTATTTCTGCTTGTTCATTATGGTTTTTCTCCTGCAATAGCCTCGTGTGATTTTTCAATAGTTCCAGCTTCTCTTATTTTACTTAGCTCACTGATCCACCTTCATCGGACTTCAAATTGACTTTGCTGCTATTCACGTTATTAAAAGACTTAACTGTTGACTGTGAAAGGAAAAATGTTTAAAAACTGCTTATTGGAAAAGAGTAATAAAAATCCTTGATGATGCTTTACTATTTAAAAGCGAAAAGCTTTGGATAAAATTTTTAACATCTTTTAAATAAAATGTAATTTTACGTGTTTTTAAAGTGTTTTTAATATAATTATGATTAACGAATGACACGTGTTCAATTTAACCCTTTTTTAGGGATAATTTAAAATATTATAGTATTTATATTATTATTGCATTGTAATTGTTAAAGTATTTCTAAAACAAATAATGAAATATATATTACTGATGCTGAATAGATACATTCATTATGATGGTAATTGTAATTTTATAAAATGAAAACTAGTATGGAAATTTCGATAGAATTTTTGCTTTAAAATATCAAAAAGGGGCTGAAAAAGGGTTTTTTTTTTAGGAGCCATATAACATTTTCCAGTGGCACTGGCAGTATTCTAGTATATATACGTATGATGAGAGAAATAAGCTTTTGCTAACGGACCATAGCAGATCTTGGTTACAGGAATGCCAATTGTTAATGTATTGGTCCCCCTGAGGATCTTTGAGACTTCTGATCCTCCTCGGGTGTTCCACTAGAAATAACAGCTTTTCCCACAATGAGTTAACCCTTAGCTGGTCCTAACTATCTAAAGCATTCTATACGTAAATGTCCCCTGCCGGCCTAAACACTCTAAAAAGCTGGTGTTAAAGTTTCAGTAAATCTATTAAACAACAACTACCAAAAAAGTTTTAAGAATTTTCTTTTTTACATGTACATTCAACGAATGGTAAATGGTATGTGGAACACGTATTTTTACGGAGATTTTACTGGATAGGAATCTGCACTTTTCCTATCGTCTTCTGCCCACCATAATGATTCATTCTAGGAATTAATTATGCACATAAATGTACATCTTATTTTATTAGATATACCGTAATTTTATATTTAGTTATATCATAACACTGCCTTATTTCATTTATATCTTAATGATAATGTACCTGTCGGGACAGAAGTTATTGTAATTTTAAACGGGAGGTACGTTTTACTTTGAAATTGCATTAACACCCACATGCAATGTGTTGATAATATAGATGTACTTAAATGAGAAGTTAATTCCGGCGTGAATACTGGATATTGTTACTGTTAAAATACAAAAAGGGGGGGGGGAATCAGTCCTTTCACTGTTGCCAGACTTTACGTCTTTTTCCTTTAATATTCACCAATAATTTTGAAAAGTGATATTTGATATATGTAACTGACAATTTTTAGATTCGAGTCGTCTACTATGTATATCAAATATCACTTCTGGAAATTATTGGTGACCATTGGATAAAAAAGTCACAAAGTCTGGCAACACTCTTAGCCCATTAAACCAGAGGTATTCGACACCTTATTTAACTTCACACCTCAGGTGTGCAGTTAAATATGACCGTCAAAGGGTTATGGTGCCTATACTGAAAGATTGACTGTCTTCGTTTCTGATATGTTACTGTAATATAGACGCATAATAAGAAAAAAAAAGAACGACACAAAAATACTTTTAGACGTTCTATTGATCGGAAATTTCGAAATATTATTTTGTCATCGGCTCTTGTTACAACTACAAAATTTTAAGTGAGTTGAACGCATAGTTGCTAACTTAGCATCTTTTGGCTACCGGAAAAAAATTAATAAAAAAAATTTATTTGATTTAACCTAAACTGTAATGGTTTCAACTGATAAAGTAAAATAAAAAAAATATTAAATTATTCCGATAGCCAAATGTGCTAAGTTGGCAATTATAGTCAAACATCTAGAAGAATCTGAAAATTGATTTGAAGAATTCTTGATGCATTCACACACAAATACACGTACACATATATATATAACTTTAAATTTTAACTTTATTAACACTTTCGTGACCGCTGACGTAGATTCACGTCATTTGAAAATCTGTAACTCCACCAGTGGGCGTTTCTTTGGTAATTTGTGTGTTATTTATTTCTTAAGAATACACCTTTTATTCTTATTTTTACAATCAAATATACTATGGATACAAATACTTTTGTTAGAAAGAATATAATTACAATGTATATCTATTTGTAATATAAATGTAAATAGAGAAAATATTGTTCTGAAATATTATAACTCGGAAGAGTAACACTCACAGGCGGGCCTTACGGTCAAGAAGACGAAAGCTTGCGGTCGCGAAAGTGTTAAAGAGCAGATTTTCTTTCCTGTTTTTAAAATTTATGAGCACCACTTTTTATAATAAATACTTCTTAGGTTATTTAATCATCGAAAATATATCGCTCCTGAATCTTAAATCCTTAAAGGCGCGAAGTAATTTTGTTGATTTAAAATCAACAGCCACCAGACTTTAAAAAAAATTTTCAACACAAGAAATACATCCAAGGCTTTTAGTTTTTATCCCTTGCAGTTTAACCATAGCCACTTAAACTAGATGCCTGTCGAGTGGCTCGAAAATTTGGTAACAGTTGAAGCGGTACACAGCGCCACCTGGTACAGATTGCGCGACTTTTTTATTCAACAGACACCAATAATTTTAAAAAGTGAGATATGATATATATAATCGACGCTTCTTCGATTTTATTCGCCTTTTATGTATATCATATCCAACTTAAAACAATTTTTGGTGGTCGTTGAATAAAAAAGTCGCGTAATCTGTACCAGGTGGCGCTGTCTACCGCTTCAACTGCTGCCAAGATTCCGAGCCACGCGACAGGCATCTAGTTTAGGACAGTGGCGGCTCGTGCAACAAAAATAGGTGCAGAGGCACACTGTATTTTACACTGTATTCATTTATAGAATATAAATTTACATTTAAATAAGTATTTTTATTAATTTTAGGTTAAGACCATGCTTAATAAAAATTATGCGTTAAAAATACTTAAATATTATTTTTAAGCTCTTCACCTATTTTCGGTCCATGAGCCGCCACTGGTTTAGGAGGCTATGGTTTAACAGTAAAAGTTTATAACAAAAATTCCGAGCGAGTTTTTGCATTTTGAAATTAAAAATACGTGGGATGTAATGTATCCCACAGCCCTGAAAGGGTTAAATAAAAGCAAAAGGGAAGGTATCTATGAATTTATATTCCATAGAAACATTAAGAGCTTCATAGAACATCAAAATTATTTATGTACTTTTTGTACGGGAGAAAAAAACACGTTTTACAAACATATCGGAAAAAAATATTGTTTCCTTAGCTCCTCCCTAATCTTGTTGTGTTCGACAATTCATCTAAGAAATACAGGGAGAAGGAGGGGTTAGGAATGTTGTCCGAGAAAAGTAAGACAAAGCGTTGAGTCACAAACAAAGATGCTGAAGACAGTGTAAGCAATGAATCTGCGGGAAACCTCGTTTTTAAAGAAAAGAGGTATATGTAGAGAAACAAAAATACCAGATTATTTTTTCGTCATGATGTAAAAAGGCGGAGAGACAGTGAAGAAAAATGGTTAAAGGAAAAGAAAAGACAAGTTATTTTGCTTCGAAAAACATTTTCTAAAAATGCTCAGAAACAAGATTAGTGTATTATAAGTGAAATGCATAATTTATAATATTTCTTAATTTTATAGTTTACCAAAATGATAAACACAATTATTATTAGTATAACAAAAAAGGAACCTTCGGCATTTTATCTCCCTTTTATTTGGTTAAGAGATCATCATACCTGAAAGTATTCTAATTATAAATCGGAAGATTTTTAGTGCACGCCCCTCTTTCACACCACTTTATTTTTAGATTAATTATCTCTAAATGTGGTTACAATTAAATAAGTACAAAGTTACTCTTAAAAAAAAAAAAAGATTGGTTGTAAAAAAAAAGGCGGGTACTAATAATCTTGCCATAATGAATGAGATGGTTGGCAGGTATGGATCAATCTGAATGGGACAATCAACCGGTTGGCTTATTAAGTTGGTTTTACAGCGCAATAGCGCTACACTATAGGCAATTGGCGACGGAAAATCAATCTGACGTAATTGGTACCTCCAAAGCAACGCATATTGTAATGCATGCGAGGTAGTTTTTCTTTTTCTTTCTTTTCTTTTTCTTTTTTTTTTCTATGTACTGTACAAAATAAAGCATTGGAGTCTTGAAAAATTTCGACTGCAGCTTTCTTCGATGGATTTACACGTCCTGAGATGCCTTGAACAGAATTTGACAATTCTTAGATAACGTCTGTCTGTCAGACTACCCATTTGTCTAACTGTTAGTGCGTTGCCAATATTTTGGGGGGCTCTTTATTTCAAGAAACTATATATTTAATAGCTGCCAAGTTTTCCCGATTTTCGAGAAGTCTTCACACCAGAATTTTATGATAGAGGACTTCGAAATGTTAAATCTCCGAAAATTAATATAAGAAGTTTCTCTAAAAATATAATGGTGATTATCCTTATTTTAAATTTGTTAAAGTTGGCAACTATGAAATTGACATATATCCCCATTAGGTAGATTGCTATGCTACAATTCTAAGGATATATATAAGCTTGTATAGTATAGTATATGTTCACAAAAACTGATATTTTTGGTAGCTGTTTCAGAAAATTACTTTGATACAATTTGGATCCACATTTAGAGAGAGGTATCGTGTTTTCTTGATGTATTTAGTAGCTGCATTATATCCCGAGATGCTGTTGCCAGTAACGTCCTCTTCACCACCATTTACTAATAGCAATTTTTGTAATATTTTTATGCGAGAAGAATATAGGTATTAAAAGAGATTTCCCAGTTCTCATTTTGACGCAAGCAACTTGCAAGATACCTATGCGGAATGATTTAAGTTTGAAATAGAAGTATGAAAAATCGGCAAAGTATTATGTACAGGCCATAATTAAATTGACAGTGTTTACAGTGTTTTGTAGAATGATTTAATTACGCGAATGGCGCCAAATTTTGTTGGATGATTGAGCAAGACGGGGGACGAAGGATTGCACTAAAAAAATATTAGTCCCAAAAGTCACCGATAGGGGAATATGTGGCGCTGTGTAAAAGAAATGAGAGTTCTAAAAAACACAGAATCAATGCTGAAATAAAATTACCTTTTATTTAGCACATTCAAATCAGGTTTAATGTGCCCACCGTTTTTGTGAATCACATATTGCATTCTGTGCACAGTATTCATAACAGCAGAAAGTAACATGCAGGAATGTCCCTTCAATCCGAAAAGCGTTTTAGGCTGATCCATTGGCATACTCTGCCCAGTAAGTCTCTAAGGCTGTTATTCACCAATAACTTCAACTCCCGGTTGAACATGAAAATTTGAAAAGCGTATAAAGGCGGGGTACAAATTTCCATCAAATTTTGCCATGTTGTTGCTGCCATCTAGCGGTATAGTTATTTTCAAACCTTTTAGGTGAATGAAACCAATCAAAGATTATATGAAATCATCGACGCTAGATGGCAGAAACAGCATGCCAAATTTTGATGGAAAGCTGTACCCTGCCTTTAGATGCTTTTCAAGTTTTTGCGTTGAACCGGGAGTTGAAGTTAATGGTGAATACGACCATTAACCGGTCATTAAATCAAACTTTCCAACGCTCGAAGTTACCGATCCATTTGGGGGGCGACGACTTAACAAGTCCTCAGTAAGTGAAATTGCAGATAAAGAAACTTTATCACTGGTTATGTAATTTTTTCGCTTTTTTAAAAATTGTTACCACATTGAACTTGAATTATATTGTTAAATGTATTAACCCTCCGTGTACGGTTCCCGTGATTTCCACGGGTAAAAGAACCTTTTACATTAAATTTCATTTACAGCACAATTTCTAAAATACTATTTTTAACAGATGAATTATTGAAAATTATCATCCCAATAAATTACATTCCACCACTAATTGCAAAATGCAATGTTTGATACACAGAATTTGTACTACGATAAGAAGGCCAGCTGCAGCTGAAGCATAACTAATGCTCCCTAGCGGACTTTATAAGTGTGCTTGTACAAGAAGCTAACTTACAGGCTGAGCTAGCGAGGAGCATGCAAAGAATTTCAAAATCAGATTCGTGTGTATGCGCATGCGTTACAGTGTCATGTGATCACAGGACGCCGTATTTGTAGGAGAGCGGTTGTTATTAACTCTCAGAATCACAAAACTTGCGCATGCGCACGTAAGATATGTAATCTTCTCAACTTAAAAATAAATTGTAATAAATACCGCTGGTGCTGCCATCTAACGGAATTATTTAAAACCATAGATGAAGTCACTCAAAATTGAAAAAGCAAAATTTCTTGTGCTATACAATGCTGATTATTCATAATTATTATTATTTAAGATTATATTCTTTTTTTTTTTTTTTTTTTTTTTTAAATCCAAATTTTCTAATACAATAGAATAATTTTTGGAGAAACCATGCATAGTTGAAAAATTAAATTTCTTGTACTATACTGAATAAATTAAAAATATATTTAGTTTTTTAAATCCAAATATAGTACATTAGAATAATCTTTGGGAAAATAATGCAAAATAGAAAAATTTAATTTATTGTACTATATTTATTATTATTTTTTAAAACTATATTTAGTTTTTAAAAATCGAAATATAATACATTAAAATAATCTTTGAAGATACCATGCAAATTTGAAAAATAAAAATTCTTTTACCATACTTTTTGAGTTAAAATTTAGATTATTTTTTTTAAAAGTATATTGGATTTTTAAAATCCAAATATAATAATGCTATTGAATATTCTTTGGAGAAACTATGTAAAATTGCAAAATTTAATTTCTTGTACAATACTTGTACAATAATAATTTATAATTATTACTTTCAATCAAAGACTACTATTCATATCCTAAGGGCTACTATTTTATACATTAAAGGCAACTAAAGCAGCTATTTTTGAGTGTCTTTCATACTGGGAACCCTGTAATACTAATTACAAAGTTAAAAGTTCACTGTAGAATAAGCAGGGTTGACAAAAAACCAGGTTTTTTTTTTTTTTTTTTTTTTTTTAAACCAAAAAACCCGGGTTAATTTTTGTTTAAGCCAGGTTTTTATTAGTATATGTTTCCCAGGCATATTATACATATTTGTAAATAAAATTACCAATTTTAAAAGCAGTTAATACTCTAATATAACTTCATTTAAAAATAGTTTAAATTGATAATAATAAAAAGGTACGAGATTTTTTTCAGCTTTTTTGTAGGTTGTGATTTTCTTTCTGTAACAGTGTACAAGAAACAAAGCTTGTACTTCAGACATGAAATTCTGTTATATCTCATCTAATGAAATAAGTTTTCACGTCATATTAATAAAACATTTATTTATTTTTATGTTTAAGGATAAAGCAATCAAATCACTTATTTCTGTAATTCAGGGTTTTACCACCTGAATTCTTATATTTTTCATTAAGGTTTATCGTCCTCGTAAAGTATTATTTATTTATTTATTTTTACACTTTTGTCAACCTCATTCTTGAATAAGAACTGTTATATCAAAGTGCATTAAATTTTATTATAGCTAAAATCTTTTATATTCAAAACTTCTATAAATATTCCATAATTGTAGTATTGACTTTTCATTAAAATGGTGTAAATTGTAATTAACAGAATTACTGTGAGTTGACAAAAATTTGTTTTTTCAGAATGAATGTTAAATCTAATATGGCTTTTCCTACAATTTAATAATAACAAATTAGCTTAATAAATAACACTAAAATTCTTAATTTAATGAACTAGGGAAATAATAATAATATAATTAAGAAGAGATTTAAGGAAAAAAATTATAAGTTTCATAGCTTCTTTCAAATTAAATTTTCTATTTTAAGAAAACACTCGACATCAGTTGTAAAATCTTTTGAGATTAGAATTATTTCAACATTTTCCAATATTTAGATATTAAAATTTTTTACTTTCATTTTCTTAATTCTAGTACTGTTACATTTTAATAAAATAATTCACAAAATGTCCTTGAATGGAGAACTTTTTGCATTTTCGTATTCTTTGATTTTTTTATATCCTTCTTCTACGGAATCAACTAAGAAAATATTCATTGTGTATCCTAATTCTTACTTATACTATACGGCACTGTACTCATACTTCGCGCTGTTTGTTTATGTTCGATCACCAGCAGAACGAACGAAAAGCAAGAGCTAATAGAAGCAGAAGCGCATGCGCAAGTTTTGTGATTCTGAGAGTTAATAACAACCGTTCTCCGTATTTGATTTGTAATTGAATGTAAACAAGTTCGTAGTTCGTTGACAGATTCTGTCATCTTCCCGATCGTGCAGGATTTTGAATTTTTTTACGCTTTAATCATTAATTACATTTCATCATCAACTGTTCATCCCCCATTCGGTATTTATCATTAATATTTTTAACCATTATTAATCATAGTTAATACTTTAATTATTTATTTATTTTTAAGATCACTATTTTTTCCGTTGCGTAGAATTTAGAGCAGCAATTGTTGATTTATGTATTACATATTTAATTCTCGGAATCTTAAAAAATATCTATAATTAATTGAAAGTAAGTGTAGGAAAAAATTAAAATATACATTTAAATATTGAAGCAGGTCTTTTTTTATTTTTTATTTTTTTTAATAATCATTTATAATAAAAATGATAATTGTTTTATTAAATGTTATCAAATTGTAACAATTGTAATAATGCTATTCATTTACCTGAAACATTTTTTTAAATATCTGTAATTTACATATTTTATTTATTAAAAAAAAAAAAAAAAAAAACTCATAAATATGAAATAGGAATTATTTTATCAGTGCATATTAATCTATATATATGTAAATGTCCGAAACAAATATTAATTTATAATATATTTCCTATATATTCCTATAATACATTTCTAAATATTCTACCTATTTAAAATATTTTTAAATAAAAATACAAATATAACACATGAAAAATAAAAGATATATAGAAGGAAAGAAAAGAAGAAGAAAATGAAGGCTTTTTAATGTACAATAAATAAAGCTAAGAGCTATAATCATTGGAAAAGTAATGCAAGGGACTTATACTATCGGATAGTATAAGTTTTTTGTTCAATGCAAGCAAGATAGTGAAAGAAAAACACCGCGACCGTACGCTATTCGACGGCGCCGTTTTCCTGTAAAGTTGCTTTTTGTGTATGCTTATTTTATAAAGTCACGTGATCAGATGCGTTTACATTATCGCTACGGGAGCAAACCTTCTTTCCGATAGTATAAGTTATTTGTTTGACATTTATAAATCCTGAAAACTAATGGAACATGTTTTTATTCAAAAATAGTGGTATTAAAAAATAAGACTATTTGCAACCTGTGCATGTAAACACAAACACAGTAAATACAAAATAATCTCCCCGTACGCGGAGGGTTAAATAAAATGTAATTTTATTTCAGTTTTGACTCTGCGTTTTTTAGGACTCTCATTTCTTTTACACAGCGCCACAGTATCCCCTAGCGGTGAATTTTTGAACTAATATATCTTTTTTACATCTGCAGTGCATATTCCATGATTTTAACGTTGCAATACGTAAAACTAATGTTTCTTCAATTTAACTGCAACATTGTCATTTAAACTCTTGATCAGGGAATAATTAGAACTTTTAATTATCATTACAAAAAAGATTTGGTATAAAAGCTGTAACAGAAATGTATGTATAATTCTTCCTCGCTATCTTCGACAAACACCATAGCATAAAATTTCACTCTCCACGATATACTAAATTATATATTAAAAAAACTCTTGAGGCAATGTGACCACAGACACAATGATACAATGATTTCTAACGTGCGGATTTAAATCCGAAGGAGAATGATGAATTGGTTGCATCATCTGTAAAGGCAAGGAAAAATTTGAACAGAATTTAATTTAATACTAGCTGGCTTCGCCCGCTAGCGGGTCAGTATTTTCAAATGAATCACTAAAAATAATGAATCCCTAACAGAAACTTTTAGTGTTAAGAAAAGAAATTAAAAAAAAAAAAAAAAAAATCTGATTGGGTAAAAAGTCGGGCCGGATCCCCACGCGCTGCGCGCGTATTTCTTCCTTGGCCCTACGTGCCCCCTAAAAAAAATCATTTCTGATCGGGTAAAAATGCGCACCGGTTCCCCACTGCCTTCGGCAGCGCAGTACCGTGCGCGCTGCGCGCGCACAACTTAAGGGATACTGTTGTAAAATTTATACCCTTTCCGTGTTGATTCTCAAATTTAAATTTAAATTCATTCACTACTTAAATATAATTTAAATTCACGTTATAACCTTTAAAATTTAAGTTATTAATTAAATGAATTATAGCGTTTAGTGCTATTTTCTCTTTTGATGCTGCCATTTGAGTTAAAGATATATTAAAATTAAAAAGCTTAATGATAATTACTTTTAGTTAAAAATTATATTCCTTATTGATATATTTATGTTTAAGTCTTTTGAAATAACTTTAAATACTTACCTCATATTTAAAAGCATATTTTATTAAAATGAACTTAAAGAAAAATATGTTTAAATCCTTTTACGGATTGTTCATTTCGCTACTTAGCGAGGAGATGTAATATTTTTTCAACTGCAGAGTCTCTTTGCTTAGCCCATAGATGGCGGCTGACTCGCAGCGTCGTGTTGCTATAGTTATGGGAGGCGTTCCTATTCTACAGCATCTAGTAGCTGTTACTTTGAATCCGTTTCGTGACTATAAAAAGGAGGTAGGAAATATGTTATCAGTCTCTTAAGCTCTGAAGCCCTTAATCTTTTAAGCTTTTATGTTTTTTCAGTTTAGCTCAAAGTCATGAGCTGGTATTTCGATATAATTATAAACTGTTTAGTTTTATTATGATTGTAAATTACGTTTTTGTGACTTGTTCGTTTAGTGAAAAGTAGCTTTCTATTTGAACTCAGTATGGCAGTATTTTTAAGGGTATTTAACCTTTCGTCAGCAACCTTTCTAAAATTGTTTCAGCTGATTTAATGTTATTCATCATTTTGTTTCAACTTTAATAAACTGTTTTAATTGAAATTTTGTCTTCAATGAATGCAACATATATTTATCTTCTTTATAGCTTTTAGAGCTGAGCAACTATCATTTCACTGCACTGCTAACTCTGCTAACTTGATATATGTGGAAATTGTTTTTTTCACAATAAGCGGTTATGGGCAATTTGGCTCGTTGTCAGCTCATAGCATTAAAATTTTGATAATAGGTTTATGGCATTCTAAGTGTTTGAAGATAAGAAATTGAAATGGCAGTAAGTTTAAACCCCACGATTGAAAAATTACGGATGAATAATTATACTACGTGGGTCAAGGACATTAAATTTATTTTAATTGAAAGAAACTGCTGGAATATAATATGTAAGAACGAAATACTGCCTGTTGAAGATGCTGAGGCCGGAATAACTTCAAAACAAGTGGAAGATTTTAAATCTCGTAGTCGAGTTGCATTATCAACTATATATCTGAATACATCGCCTGAAGTCAGAAGCATTATTGAAAATTGTGATTGTGCTATTGATGCCTGGGAGATTTTGAAGAAGACCTTTATATCAGACTCAAGAGCTCATCATATGGGACTGTTTACAGAGTTCATTAATTGTAGAATGTCTGAGAATGAAACGGTGAATTCTTTTGTAACCCGGTTATCAAGAATACTGGACCAGCTGCGTGAAATTGGTCATGCTATGGAGGATGTGTACTGCTGTTTTCAGCTCTTGCAACACCTACCATCCAAGTTTGAATCTGCAGTGCAATATTTGTTGCGTTGGAAGAACGACCAGTTCAAGTTCCAGAATATTGTGTCCGAGTTAACAGCGGAGGAATCGCGTCTACAGCTTCGTGAGGGTGATATTAAGAAAGATGCCAATAACAGTGTTCAGATACAGAACATCCAGCAAAAAGGTAAAAAGCCTTTAACTTGTTTTAAGTGTGGCCGTATTGGCCACTTTAAGAAAAACTGTTTTTTGAATAGTAATGTTAAATTTAAACCTAGAAATTTAAAGTATAACTCCAACGGTCGTGACAAATGTAAATCTCCCCCCTCCTACTACATAGCTCAAGCTAACTTTAGTAATTTAAGTGATGATGACAGCTTTATTTTTGATACTGCTGCTTCAAATCATTTTCTAAGAAATTTAGATCTTTTTGAGCATTATACTCCTGTGGAGGGAGAGGAGCTTTTTGTCGCGATCGATGGTATTAGTTTTCCTATTACTGCTAAAGGAACTGTTAAGTTGGATTTTGGTAAAAATGTATTGTATTTAAAAGATGTGTTATATTCACCAAAGTTACGGAAAAATTTAATATCAGGTCCTAAATTAGATGTGAACGGTGCCACATACACTGGCGGTAAGGGTCGAGTGTCGGTGTTCGGTAAAGATAAAAGACATATTTTTACTGCTAAAATTAAAGACGGTGTTTACTATTTATATCCTAATGTTTCTAAAGTTAAAAAGGGGAGTAAAGTGAATGGGGGGCACCCAGAAAAACCTTCAGCTTCTCTTGCAAAAGTTAATGAAATTGGGTATTGGCATGCTCGTTTTGGGCATGTAAGTCCTGATACTATTGTAAATACTAGCAAGAAGAACGGGGTAAGGGGCCTTCCTAAACTTAAGTTTAAGAATTTTTTTTGTGAACCTTGTAGGATTAGTAAACAAAACCGTGTGTCTTTTAAATCATCCGATGTTCATGGCGTTAAATCACCGTTAGAGAGAGTATTTATGGACGTCTGGGGCCCAATTAAAGTAACTGGTAAAAATGGGGAAAGGTTCTTTTTGTCCATTATTGATGGATTTTCTAAAAGGGTTGCTGTTTATCCTTTAAAGGATAAGTCTCAGGTTTTTGGTGTATTCGAGAGGCACATTGCACGGGCTGAACGTAGTTTGAATAAAAAATTAAAAGCTATTCGTACGGATAATGGTTCCGAATTTGTAAATGACAATTTCAAATCATTTTGTAGTAAAAATGGAGTTGTTCATGAGTTAACTAACACGTTCACACCTGAGCAAAATGGGTTAAGTGAGCGGTTTAATCAAACTTCTTTAAATTGTGTTAGAGCTATTATCACGGATAGTGGTTTGCCTTTTTCTTTCTGGCCCGATGCAATGTTGTATTTCGCGTACACTTGGAACCGTTTAATCCATAGGGGACAAACTAAGACTCCTTTTGAGTTATATACTGGGTTTAAACCATCCATAAGACACCTGAAGCCGTTTGGGTTAATTTCGTATGTAGGGATCCCAAAACAGCATAGAGACCATAAGCTTGAACCTAAGGCTAAAAAGGGAGTACTAATAGGTTATTCATTAAAGACTAAGGGGTATAAAATTTGGTTGGAGGATGAGGATAAAATAGTTGAAACCATAAACGTAACGTTCTCTGATCAGCTATTTAGTAAATGCAGTGGAGCGGTGATGGGCACCCCACTGGAGGAATTGGACTTACTTCCGGAAAGTCCAGTTGATTGTCAAGTTTCCGATCCTGTTGACATTGTTTTCGGAGGTGAGCCCGATGATTCTAGTGACGAGCCCGTCGATGAAACTCCTGTAGATAAATCTTCTCTTAAACCTCTTTCTTCAATTACTTGGAATAGAAAACCCGTACCCAGAAAAATGAGTGACAGAGTTGACATCTTCTATTACCCGGACAACACTAAAACTAGATTGAGATCAATGAACGATGTCAAGCAATATTGTGATAAAAATAATTTAATTTTTGACTCTAATTTTTTTGATTTCTCTAGTAGTAATAAGTTCGAGGGGGTAGTTGATCAGCAAAACTCGAATAACCCAACTTCAAGTTTAACTCATAAAAAATCATGACTAGTTATCCCTGTACCTAAAACATATAATCAGGCCGTTAAATCTTCAGAATGTGTTGAATGGAAAAATGCCATGGATGATGAGATAAAAAATATGAAAACTCGTAAAGTTTGGCATCTGGTTAATTTACCGGAGGGGAAAAAAGTTTTGGGAAATAGATGGGTATACGCCGTTAAAAGAGATGAGCTAGGAAACGTTGCCCGCTTTAAAGCGAGGCTCGTGGCCCAGGGCTTTCATCAGATAAAGGGGGACACTTATGACGAGACGTTTTCACCCGTCGTTAATTTCTCAGTAATACGTTTCTTTTTTTCATTATTGGTCTCATGTTATAAATGGCATAATGTTCAATGCGATATAAAATGTGCTTATCTTTATGCACCTTTAAAAGAAGAAATTTATATGTCTCAGCCAAAAGGATATGTTGTAAAGGGGGGGGAAAATCTTGTTTGTAAACTAGACAAAGCGTTATATGGCCTTCATCAAAGTGGTCGGCTCTGGTATTATGAGTTAAATAAAGTACTATTAGATTTAGGGTTTAATAAATTTAACTGGTGTAATTGTTCATATTATTTTGAAAATTATATTGTTTTATTAGTTTATGTAGATGATTTAGTTTTGTTTGGTAAAAATCAATTTCAAATAGACAAAATTCTTAATTTATTAAAATGTAAATTTGATATAAAAATTTTAGGTAAAACCAAGAAATTACTTGGTGTAGAATTTAATTATGAAAATGATTCAGTACAAATTTTTCAGGAATTATATATTAATGAAGTGTATGACAGGTTTAAGTCGTTTAACATCCCTTTCTGCTCATTACCTATTGTGAAAGGCATTAAGTATTCGAAAAAAGATTGTCCTACTAATCAAAATGAAATTGATGAAATGTCTAAATTTCCATATCGGAATATCTTAGGATGTCTATCTTTCATTGCAAACAGGACACGACCTGATATTGCCTACGCAGTTAATATATTCAGTCAATTTCAAAATTCACCGGGGTTTAATCATTGGAATGGGTTAATTAAATTACTTGGGTATGTTTCGTGTACTCGAGATTTGAAATTAAATTTGAATTGTTTTAATCCATGTTTAACTGCTTTCTCTGACGCTGATTTCGCGATGAATAGAGATGACTTCGTATCAATGGGGGGACAAATTTTATTTTTGGATAATAGCCCTATTTCTTGGAAAACTTTTAAGCAAAAAAGTGTTTGCCTTTCAACCATGGAAAGTGAATTTGTATCCATGTGTGACGGGGTTAAAGAATTAATGTGGTTTGATAATATATTACGAGATTGTATTGATTTTAAATTAATTGCTATTTCATATGAACCACCAATACTTTTTGCTGATAACCAAGCAGCTATTAATTTTACGAGGTCTCCTATAGAGAATAACAAATCCAAACATATTAATGTAAAGTTATTTTTCATCCGTGAATGGTTATTTGAGGAACGGTTTGATTTAAAATATGTAAATACTAAAGATAACTTTGCCGATCCCTTCACAAAGCCCCTTACTAAAGGTGATATGTCTAAGTTTGTAAATAAGGTATTTATTAAGTAAATGTATATAGAGTAAATTTAAATTTTTTTGAACGTATAATATATATTTGAATTTTTTGAAACTGAAAAATGTTTTTTTAGAGGGATATGTATGCATTTTCTTGGTGGGTTTTTCCTACGTTTTCCATTGTGTAGTGATGTATGGTTTAGTTTAACTTTTGTATGAGAGAAATTCGTAGCGCTACGTGTAATTGGTTATGTGTATGTTATGTAAATGTTTCATATATTTGTGAATATCATCGTTTTCTTATTTTGACAATGGGGAATGGGGGAAAAAAAAGGTTTCCTTGAAATGCTGTGCATATTTGCTCTGTATTAATATCTTGTTCTTTCTTTTAGTAGATATGTATAGAATATTGATAGTGCTACTGTTTTTTTGAAAGTGTGAGTTGGACTTGTGGACTCTTGATCTTATGATTTACGAGATTGACAAACCTTGTAGCTTTGTGTGAAGTATATTCTGTAGAAGACATATGTGAATCTCTCAAGTCACTAAATATTCAAGGAATTTTTTTTATTTCTTTTCTAATAAAGTTTATATTGTAATTGCTGACGTTTGTGTTTGTCGAATCAACACGGTGGGGGGCCTTGTTGTAAAATTTATACCCTTTCCGTGTTGATTCTCAAATTTAAATTTAAATTCATTCACTACTTAAATATAATTTAAATTCACGTTATAACCTTTAAAATTTAAGTTATTAATTAAATGAATTATAGCGTTTAGTGCTATTTTCTCTTTTGATGCTGCCATTTGAGTTAAAGATATATTAAAATTAAAAAGCTTAATGAATAATTACTTTTAGTTAAAAATTATATTCCTTATTGATATATTTATGTTTAAGTCTTTTGAAATAACTTTAAATACTTACCTCATATTTAAAAGCATATTTTATTAAAATGAACTTAAAGAAAAATATGTTTAAATCCTTTTACGGATTGTTCATTTCGCTACTTAGCGAGGAGATGTAATATTTTTTCAACTGCAGAGTCTCTTTGCTTAGCCCATAGATGGCGGCTGACTCGCAGCGTCGTGTTGCTATAGTTATGGGAGGCGTTCCTATTCTACAGCATCTAGTAGCTGTTACTTTGAATCCGTTTCCTGACTATAAAAAGGAGGTAGGAAATATGTTATCAGTCTCTTAAGCTCTGAAGCCCTTAATCTTTTAAGCTTTTATGTTTTTTCAGTTTAGCTCAAAGTCATGAGCTGGTATTTCGATATAATTATAAACTGTTTAGTTTTATTATGATTGTAAATTACGTTTTTGTGACTTGTTCGTTTAGTGAAAAGTAGCTTTCTATTTGAACTCAGTATGGCAGTATTTTTAAGGGTATTTAACCTTTCGTCAGCAACCTTTCTAAAATTGTTTCAGCTGATTTAATGTTATTCATCATTTTGTTTCAACTTTAATAAACTGTTTTAATTGAAATTTTGTCTTCAATGAATGCAACATATATTTATCTTCTTTATAGCTTTTAGAGCTGAGCAACTATCATTTCACTGCACTGCTAACTCTGCTAACTTGATATATGTGGAAATTGTTTTTTTCACAATAGATACACGCGCTGCGCGCGCGTATTCCTTCCCTGACCCTTCGTGCCCCCTAAAAAAAAAATCATTTCTGATCGGGTAAAAACTCGCACCGGGTCCCCACTGCCTTCGGCAGGGCAGTCCCGTGCGCGCTGCGCGCGCACAACTTCGGGGATACACGCGCTGCGCACGCGTATTCCTTCCCTGAGCCTTCGTGCCCCCTAAAAAAAAAATCATTTCTGATCGGAAAAAAATTCGCACCGGGTCCCCACTGCCTTCGGCAGCGCAGTCTCGTGCGCGCTGCGCGCGCACAAGTTAAGGGATACGCGCGCGGTGCACGCCTATTTCTTCTCCACCCTTTCAGGCCCTCTTAATTAACCTACGTATACCAATTTTGAACGATCTAACTCATTTGGCTGAGATCCAAAAGAAAACGTAATCAGGAGACCTCAAAATGTATAAATCTGGTGAAAATTTTCGATAATTTAAAAGAACTTTAAAATATCTTTCGAATGATGCATTAAAAATAATTTAATCATAATTAGAAATTGAAATATTTAAATTCGAAAATATTACAGCGCCATCTGGCGGTACAAATTTCTGTATTCCACTGTTCGATTCCAATTCAAAAGAGCTTTCTAATGATGTATTACCCAGGTAACACATAACGTTGTTATAGCGTTGCAAATAAGTCTGAACAGTGAAAAATTGGTTACGTTATTTTATGTCCGTTGAAAAATAGTTTTTATTTCGCAATATTCTCACTGAACAATTTCGAATATTTACTCAGTAATAAAGAAAACCTTTAACAAACGTTGTTTTATGGTTGTACTTTTTCTGTTATTTTTTCGACGTTTTAAAATAGGTATTTTATTAGTTTTTGTTTTCCTTTTTGATTTTAATAAAAAATATGTTTTTTCAACGAATTAATAGGTGCTTTTTATAAGTCATTATTTCTGTCAAATGACGTTGAATCTCTTCAACTTGATATCGATACACGATGGTGAATTGGCGGGATGTGCGTGTTATAATATAATTTTCTTTAGAGTTTTAGAAGCTATGGTGTGCTGCGAAAGAACTTTTAACATGATAAGAAGGGAATCTTTCGGCAAATTATATTAACAAGTATAGTAGAATGTTCTTTGGCTTTCGGAACCCGTAGCTAACGAAGGTGTTCGTATTGTACGCTTTCTCCCTCCTGTTCTACATGCGAAATCGCCGAGTATATTGTGGCAAACCTTAAAAGCGTCTTACGACTTACGATACGACGCGCGCCATTTTGAAAGTGAATGTGATGTGAAAGAAGATGAATATCGCTTTCCTGTTAAAATGGTACGAAAGTTTTCTGACATTTTACGTAATTTCCAAACAACTTGCTAGCTGGTAAATTCCCTTAAAAGCTCAAAGTTATAATATTCTTTGGTTTTGGGTGTGTTTACCTGCTAGCATAATATTAAAAATTACAGAGTTCTCGTCTAATTGTGGATGCTGTATTTATTTAAACAAGATTTTTCAAGTAATGAAGTGAGTGTTTCTTTTTCCCTTCTTTAATTTTATGTTTGATTTCTTGTCTTAAATTTTCAGGGGTCGATCTAACTTTAAATATTTAATACTCTTTTTTAAAACTGTACTTTTGTAAAATTTTACTTTTTTCATATTTACTGAAAAAATAATCTATATATAATGTTATTTAACATGCACTAAAGTTTTATACAGCTTCTCAGAATAATGGTTTTATATACAGAATTTGCAGCAATTTTAATTAACTGATGTTGAGATGACATGTATAATGGTTGTCTCACATATTATATTTTGTGCAGTTGTATATGCTATGAAATTTAGCTTTCCTCGAAAAACGGAAGTTGAAAATTTTTACGAATCTAATATTTTCGTATATTGAGTATTAAAAAGGTAATAAAATTAGAAATAAAAAAGGTCTAAAAATTAAATAAAAAAGAATGTTCCATTTTTTTTTTCTTTTTAAAATTGTTAGCAATATTTTAGAAACAAAAATTCAATGGATATATGGAGATAGCTATTTTTCTTGGATTTCAACGTTTATAAGACATAAGAAAAGCCGTTGAAAACTGATATAAAAAGCACGACAGTATTGCGATTCTGAACAACCATTTTACAACTTTTTTTTTTAGGTTATAAAAAAACGACAGTATTGCGTTTTCGTACAACCCTTTTACAACGGTTTTTTTTACGTTGTAAAATGTATTAAAACAACCGTTGAAAGATGAGGAAATCAACGAGACATATTTTCAGATTATTAACGTTACGGAAAAACGATAATTCAACGGAATGCATTGCCGTTTGTTCAACGTTGAAAATACCATACTGTGCTACCTGGGTACTTATGAAATTATTTTAATTAGTAGCTGAGATACAGAAGAAAATTAATTCAGGACACCTCAAAACGTGTAAATCTGTTGAAAACTTTAAGTAAAAAAACGAACTTTAAAATATCTTTCCAATGATGTATAAAAAATAAATTAATCGTAATTAGAAACTGAAATACGGGCATTTGAATATTGCAATTTTTAATCGCAGAACCAATACATGTGACCTCGCTGTTTTTTTTTTTTTCTTCTTCTTTTCTTAGCTTCCGTGGAGAAATGAACCTCTTTGAACAGGTTGCCATGGTGATGTACATTATTTGATTACGGTTTTCATTTCCGAAAGCATTTGCAATGGTTTAGAGACTCAGAATTTCACCGAAGACTGCCGCGATACTGAAAATAAAAAAATTTATAACTCATTCAGTTTTTGAAATTTTCTCTCAATCTTTTGGGAGTTAAATTATAAAAGCGAGATGTATATACAAAAAAAAAAAGAAATGATTTATCTCTAAACGCTTTTGAGTTATAAAATGTTTTGCGAAAAAATCGATGTTTCGTAAAATCTAAAAATATGGATCGGTAATCCGTATTTTGTAAAAATGTTTATATGGTTCAATAGAGGATTAAATGGCGTTTCTTTATATACCAGTTGTTAAGAAATGGAATTGTTACCCTGTCGTACAGGGCGTTTCAAAAAAGACGATCGCGAAAAAACGAAATTTTCGACCCTTTTTAAAACTTTTTTTAAAAATATAAAAAATCCGTATTTTAAAAAAAAAATTGTACCGTAAGAATCGGTAATAAATGATCTTTCTCGTCGTATAGGTGTATTTTCGATATTTCCAACAGATCGGAAGCGATCGCTTTTCAAAAACCCACGGAATTTTCCCTCTTTCCTTTTTCTTTCAAGGTAAGCGGTGGTGGTAGAAAATGGCGGTCGCCTCCGATTTCGAATCGTTTTTTCGTTAGACAATGGTCGACATTTTAATTAATATTTCCTCTAATTAGGGTCGCATCGTTTAGCAAATTACATATCGTACATCTGCGATAAATTCTCTGTCCGACGGTACCTGTTCGAAGTCCGTGCGACTGTTAGCGGCGGAGCCTTTTCCGTTTCAAGCCGTTTCTCACAGACACACACACAGACAAAAACACACACGCGTACAGATTTTAATAATATAAGGAGACTAGCGGGCTTCGCCCGCTAGCGGGTCAGTATTTTCAAATGAATCACTATAATTAATGAATCACTATAATTAATGAATCAGTAACAGTAACTTTTAGTGTTAAGAAAATAAATTAAAAAAAAATCATTTGTGATCGGATAAAAAGTCGGCCCGGGTCCCCACTGCCTTCGGCATCGCAGTCCCGTGCGCGCTGCGCGTGCACAACTTAAGGGATACACGCACTGCGCGCGCGTATTCCTTCCCTGACCCTTTGTGCCCCCTAAAAAAAATCATTTCTGATCGGGTAAAAACTCGCACCGGGTCCCCACTGCCTTCGGCAGCGCAGTCCCGTGCGCGCTGCGCGCGCACAACTTCAGAGTACTGTTGTAAAATTTATACCCTTTCCGTGTTGATTCTCAAATTTAAATTTAAATTCATTCACTACTTAAATATAATTTAAATTCACTTTATAACCTTTAAAGTTTAAGTTATTAATTAAATGAATTATAGCGTTTAGTGCTATTTTCTCTTTTGATGCTGCCATTTGAGTTAAAGATATATTAAAATTAAAAAAAAACTTAATGATAATTACTTTTAGTTAAAAATTATATTCCTTATTGATATATTTATGTTTAAGTCTTTTGAAATAACTTTAATTACTTACCTCATATTTAAAAGCATATTTTATTAAAATTAACTTAAAGAAAAATATGTTTAAATCCTTTTACGGATTGTTCATTTCGCTACTTAGCGAGGAGATGTAATATTTTTTCAACTGCAGAGTCTCTTTGCTAAGCCCATAGATGGCGGCTGACTCGCAGCGTCGTGTTGCTATAGTTATGGGAGGCGTTCCTATTCTACAGCATCTAGTAGATGTTACTTTGAATCCGTTTCGTGACTATAAAAAGGAGGTAGGAAATATGTAATCTGTCTCTTAAGCTTTGAAGCCCTTAATCTTTTAAGCTTTTATGTTTTTTCAGTTTAGCTCAAAGTCATGAGCTGGTATTTCGATATAATTATAAACTGTTTAGTTTTATTATGATTGTAAATTACGTTTTTGTGACTTGTTCGTTTAGTGTATCTAGTTATTTCACAATGAAAAGTAGCTTTCTATTTGAACTCAGTATGGCAGTATTTTTAAGGGTATTTAACCTCTCGTCAGCAACCTTTTTAAAATTGTTTCAGCTGATTTAATTTATTCATCATTTTGTTTCAACTTTAATAAACTGTTTTAATTGAACTTTGGTCTTCAATGAATGCCACATATATTTATCTTCTTTATAGCTTTTAGAGCTGAGCAACTATCATTTCACTGCACTGCTAACTCTGCTAACTTGATATATGTGGAAATTGTTTTTTTCACAATAAGCGGTTATGGGCAATTTGGCTCGTTGTCAGCTCATAGCATTAAAATTTTGATAATAGTTTTTATGGCATTCTAAGTGTTTGAAGATAAGAAATTGAAATGGCAGTAAGTTTAAACCCCACGATTGAAAAATTACGGATGAATAATTATACTACGTGGGTCAAGGACATTAAATTTATTTTAATTGAAAGAAACTGCTGGAATATAATATGTAAAAAAGAAAAACTGCCTGTTGAAGATGCTGAGGCCGGAATAACTTCAAAACAAGTGGAGGATTTTAAATCTCGTAGTCGAGTTGCATTATCCACAATATATCTGAATACATCGCCTGAAGTCAGAAGCATTATTGAAAATTGTGATTGTGCTATTGATGCCTGGGAGACTTTGAAGAAGACCTTTATATCAGATTCAAGAGCTCATCATATGGGACTGTTTACAGAGTTCATTAATTGTAGAATGTCTGAGAATGAAACGGTGAATTCTTTTGTAACCCGGTTATCAAGAATACTGGACCAGCTGCGTGAAATTGGTCATGCTATGGAGGATGTGTACTGCTGTTTTCAGCTCTTGCAACACCTACCATCCAAGTTTGAATCTGCAGTGCAATATTTGTTGCGTTGGAAGAACGACCAGTTCAAGTTCCAGAATATTGTGTCCGAGTTAACAGCGGAGGAATCGCGTCTACAGCTTCGTGAGGGTGATATTAAGAAAGATGCCAATAACAGTGTTCAGATACAGAACATCCAGCAAAAAGGTAAAAAACCTTTAACTTGTTTTAAGTGTGGCCGTATTGGCCACTTTAAGAAAAACTGTTTTTTGAATAGTAATGTTAAATTTAAACCTAGAAATTTAAAGTATAACTCCAACGGTCGTGACAAATGCAAATCTCCCCCCTCCTACTACATAGCTCAAGCTAACTTTAGTAATTTAAGTGATGATGACAGCTTTATTTTTGATACTGCTGCTTCAAATCATTTTCTAAGAAATTTAGATCTTTTTGAGCATTATACTCCTGTGGAGGGAGAGGAGCTTTTTGTCGCGATCGATGGTATTAGTTTTCCTATTACTGCTAAAGGAACTGTTAAGTTGAATTTTGGTAAAAATGTATTGTATTTAAAAGATGTGTTATATTCGCCAAGGTTACGGAAAAATTTAATATCAGGTCCTAAATTAGATGTGAACGGTGCCACATACACTGGCGGTAAGGGTCGAGTGTCGGTGTTCGGTAAAGATAAAAGACATATTTTTACTGCTAAAATTAAAGACGGTGTTTACTATTTATATCCTAATGTTTCTAAAGTTAAAAAGGGGAGTAAAGTGAATGGGGGGCACCCAGAAAATCCTTCAGCTTCTCTTGCAAAAGTTAATGAAATCGGGTATTGGCATGCTCGTTTTGGGCATGTAAGTCCTGATACTATAGTAAATACTAGCAAGAAGAACGGGGTAAGGGGCCTTCCTAAACTTAAGTTTAAGAAATTTTTTTGTGAGCCTTGTAGGATTAGTAAACAAAACCGTGTGTCTTTTAAATCATCCGATGTTCATGGCGTTAAATCACCGTTGGAGAAAGTATTTATGGACGTCTGGGGCCCAATTAAAGTAACTGGTAAAAATGGGGAAAGGTTCTTTTTGTCCATTATTGATGGATTTTCTAAAAGGGTTGCTGTTTATCCTTTAAAGGATAAGTCTCAGGTTTTTGGTGTATTCGAGAGACACATTGCACGGGCAGAACGTAGTTTGAACAAAAAATTGAAAGCTATTCGTACGGATAATGGTTCCGAATTTGTAAATGAAAATTTCAAATCATTTTGTAGTAAAAATGGAGTTGTTCATGAGTTAACAAACACGTTCACACCTGAGCAAAATGGGTTAAGTGAGCGGTTTAATCAAACTTCTTTAAATTGTGTTAGAGCTATTATCACGGATAGTGGTTTGCCTTTTTCTTTCTGGCCCGATGCAATGTTGTATTTCGCGTACACTTGGAACCGTTTAATCCATAGGGGACAAACTAAGACTCCTTTTGAGTTATATACTGGGTTTAAACCATCCGTAAGACACCTAAAGCCGTTTGGATTAATTTCGTATGTAGGGATTCCAAAACAGCATAGAGACCATAAGCTTGAACCTAAGGCTAAAAAGGGAGTACTAATAGGTTATTCATTAAAAACTAAGGGGTATAAAATTTGGTTGGAGGATGAGGATAAAATAGTTGAAACCATAAACGTAACGTTCTCTGATCAGCTATTTAGTAAATGCAGTGGAGCGGTGATGGGCACCTCACTGGAGGAATTGGACTTACTTCCGGAAAGTACAGTTGATTGTCAAGTTCCCGATCCTGTTGACATTGTTTTCGGAGGTGAGCCCGATGATTCTAGTGACGAGCCCGTCGATGAAACTCCTGTAGATAAATCTTCTCTTAAACCTCTTTCTTCAATTACTTGGAATAGAAAACCCGTACCCAGAAAAATGAGTGACAGAGTTGACATCTTCTATTACCCGGACAACACTAAAACTAGATTGAGATCAATGAACGATGTCAAGCAATATTGTGATAAAAATAATTTAATTTTTGACTCTAATTTTTTTGATTTCTCTAGTAGTAATAAGTTCGAGGGGGTGGTTGATCAGCAAAACTCAGATAACCCAACTTCAAGTTTAACTCATAAAAAATCATGACTAGTTATCCCTATACCTAAAACATATAATCAGGCCGTTAAATCTTCAGAATGTGTTGAATGGAAAAATGCCATGGATGATGAGATAAATAATATGAAAACTCGTAAAGTTTGGCATCTGGTTAATTTACCGGAGGGGAAAAAAGTTTTGGGAAATAGATGGGTATACGCCGTTAAAAGAGATGAGCTAGGAAACGTTGCCCGCTTTAAAGCGAGGCTCGTGGCCCAGGGCTTTCATCAGATAAAGGGGGACACTTATGACGAGACGTTTTCACCCGTCGTTAATTTCTCAGTAATACGTTTCTTTTTTTCATTATTGGTCTCATGTTATAAATGGCATAATGTTCAATGCGATATAAAATGTGCTTATCTTTATGCACCTTTAAAAGAAGAAATTTATATGTCTCAGCCAAAAGGATATGTTGTAAAGGGAGGGGAAAATCTTGTTTGTAAACTAGACAAAGCGTTATATGGCCTTCATCAAAGTGGTCGGCTCTGGTATTATGAGTTAAATAAAGTACTATTAGATTTAGGGTTTAATAAATTTAACTGGTGTAATTGTTCATATTATTTTGAAAATTATATTGTTTTATTAGTTTATGTAGATGATTTAGTTTTGTTTGGTAAAAATCAATTTCAAATAGATAAAATTCTTAATTTATTAAAATGTAAATTTGATATAAAAATTTTAGGTAAAACCAAGAAATTACTTGGTGTAGAATTTAATTATGAAAATGATTCAGTACAAATTTTTCAGGAATTATATATTAATGAAGTGTATGACAGGTTTAAGTCGTTTAACATCCCTTTCTGCTCATTACCTATTGTAAAAGGCATTAAGTATTCGAAAAAAGATTGTCCTACTAATCAAAATGAAATTGATGAAATGTCTAAATTTCCATATCGGAATATCTTAGGATGTTTATCTTTCATTGCAAACAGGACACGACCTGATATTGCCTACGCAGTTAATATATTCAGTCAATTTCAAAATTCACCGGGGTTTAATCATTGGAATGGGTTAATTAAATTACTTGGGTATGTTTCGTGTACTCGAGATTTGAAATTAAATTTGAATTGTTTTAATCCATGTTTAACTGCTTTCTCTGACGCTGATTTCGCGATGAATAGAGATGACTTCGTATCAATGGGGGGACAAATTTTATTTTTGGATAATAGCCCTATTTCTTGGAAAACCTTTAAGCAAAAAAGTGTTTGCCTTTCAACCATGGAAAGTGAATTTGTATCCATGTGTGACGGGGTTAAAGAATTAATGTGGTTTGATAATATATTACGAGATTGTATTGATTTTAAATTAATTGCTATTTCATATGAACCACCAATACTTTTTGCTGATAACCAAGCAGCTATTAATTTTACGAGGTCTCCTATAGAGAATAACAAATCTAAACATATTAATGTAAAATTATTTTTCATTCGGGAATGGCTATTTGAGGAACGGTTTGATTTAAAATATGTAAATACTAAAGATAACTTTGCCGATCCCTTCACAAAGCCCCTTACTAAAGGTGATATGTCTAAGTTTGTAAATAAGGTATTTATTAAGTAAATGTATATAGAGTAAATTTAAATTTTTTTTAACGTATAATATATATTTGAATTTTTTGAAACTGAAAAAATGTTTTTTTAGAGGGATATGTATGCATTTTCTTGGTGGGTTTTTCCTACGTTTTCCATTGTGTAGTGATGTATAGTTTAGTTTAACTTTTGTATGAGAGAAATTCGTAGCGCTACGTGTAATTGGTTATGTGTATGTTATATAAATGTTTCATATATTTGTGAATATCATCGTTTTCTTATTTTGACAATGGGGAATGGGGGAAAAAAAAGGTTTCCTTGAAATGCTGTGCATATTTGCTCTGTATTAATATCTTGTTCTTTCTTTTAGTAGATATGTATAGAATATTGATAGTGCTACTTTTTTTTGATTGTGAGTTGGACTTGTGGACTCTTGATCTTATAACTGACAAGCCTTCTAGCTTTGTGTGAAGTATATTCTGTAGAAGACATATGTGAATCTCTCAAGTCACTAAATATTCAAGGAATTTTTTTTATTTCTTTTCTAATAAAGTTTATATTGTAATTGCTGACGTTTGTGTTTGTCGAATCAACACGGTGGGGGGCCTTGTTGTAAAATTTATACCCTTTCCGTGTTGATTCTCAAATTTAAATTTAAATTCATTCACTACTTAAATATAATTTAAATTCACTTTATAACCTTTAAAGTTTAAGTTATTAATTAAATGAATTATAGCGTTTAGTGCTATTTTCTCTTTTGATGCTGCCATTTGAGTTAAAGATATATTAAAATTAAAAAAAAACTTAATGATAATTACTTTTAGTTAAAAATTATATTCCTTATTGATATATTTATGTTTAAGTCTTTTGAAATAACTTTAATTACTTACCTCATATTTAAAAGCATATTTTATTAAAATTAACTTAAAGAAAAATATGTTTAAATCCTTTTACGGATTGTTCATTTCGCTACTTAGCGAGGAGATGTAATATTTTTTCAACTGCAGAGTCTCTTTGCTAAGCCCATAGATGGCGGCTGACTCGCAGCGTCGTGTTGCTATAGTTATGGGAGGCGTTCCTATTCTACAGCATCTAGTAGATGTTACTTTGAATCCGTTTCGTGACTATAAAAAGGAGGTAGGAAATATGTAATCTGTCTCTTAAGCTTTGAAGCCCTTAATCTTTTAAGCTTTTATGTTTTTTCAGTTTAGCTCAAAGTCATGAGCTGGTATTTCGATATAATTATAAACTGTTTAGTTTTATTATGATTGTAAATTACGTTTTTGTGACTTGTTCGTTTAGTGTATCTAGTTATTTCACAATGAAAAGTAGCTTTCTATTTGAACTCAGTATGGCAGTATTTTTAAGGGTATTTAACCTCTCGTCAGCAACCTTTTTAAAATTGTTTCAGCTGATTTAATTTATTCATCATTTTGTTTCAACTTTAATAAACTGTTTTAATTGAACTTTGGTCTTCAATGAATGCCACATATATTTATCTTCTTTATAGCTTTTAGAGCTGAGCAACTATCATTTCACTGCACTGCTAACTCTGCTAACTTGATATATGTGGAAATTGTTTTTTTCACAATAAGTACACGCGCTGCGCACGCGTATCCCTTCCCTGACCCTTCGTGTCCCATAAAAAAAAAAATCTTTTCTCATCGGGTAAAAACTCGCACCGGGTCCCAACTGCCTTCGGCAGCGCAATCGCGTGCGCGCTGCGCGCGCACAACTTCAGGGATACGCGCGCGCAGCGCGCGTATTCCTTCCCTGACCCTTCGTGCCCCCTAAAAAAAATCATTTCTGATCGGGTAAATACTCGCACCGGGTCCCCACTGCCTTCGGCATCGCAGTCCCGTGCCTTCTGCGCGCGCACAAGTTAAGGGATACGCGCGGTGCATGCCTATTTCTTCTCCACCCTTTCAGGCCCTCTTAATTAACCTACGTATACCAATTTTGAGCGATCTAACTCATTTGGCTGAGATACAAAAGAAAACGTAATCAGGATACCTCAAAACGTGCAAATCTGGTGAAAACTTTCGATAATTTAAAAGAACTTTAAAATATATTTCGAATGATGTATTAAAAATAATTGAATCATAATTAGAAATTGAAATATTGAAAATATTACAGCGCCATCTGGCGGTACAAATTTCTGTATTTCACTGTTTGATTAAAATTCAAAAAAGCTTTCTAATGATGTCTTACTTATGAAATTATTTTAATTAGTAGCTGAGATGCAAAAGAAAATTAATTCAGGGCACCTCAAAAGTGTAAATCTGGTGAAAACTTTCGATAATTTAAAAGAACTTTAAAATATTTTTCGAATGATGTTTTAAAAATAATTTAATCATAATTAGAAATTGAAATATTGAAATTTGAAAATATTACAGCGCCATCTGGCGGTTCGAATTTCTGTATTCCACTGTTCGGTTCCAAATCCAAAAAGCGTTCTAATGATGTATTACTTATGAAATTATTTTAATTAGTAGCTGAAATACAAAAGAAAACCTAATCAAGACACCTCAAAACGTGTAAATCGGGTAAAATCTCGCGCGGTGCACACCTATTTCTTCCCCACCCTTTCAGCCCCTCCTAATTAACCTACGTATACCAATTTTGAACGTTCTAACTCAATTAGCTGAGATGCAAAAGAAAACCTAATCAGGAGACCTCAAAACGTGTAAATCAGGTGAAAACTTTCGATAATATGAAAGAACATTAAAATATCTTTCGAATGATGTATTAAAAATAATTTAATCTTAATTAGAAACTGAAATATTGAAATTTTAAAATATTAAAGCGACATTTTAATTTGCAATTAAAATGTACTTTTTATCTTACTCAAAATACCTCCGATTCTCAATCAGTGCCAGCTGTTATTGTTATTATTATTATTATTATTATTATTTTCGCTTTCGTCGAGAAATTGAACGGGTTGCTATGGTGACGCAATGGACGTCTGCATTATTGCATTTTGCAATGCTTCATTTGACGGAAGGAAGGTCGGTATTCTGTTTCAATGGGTTTAAAGCGTGAAATTAAAAAATTTATAACTCATTCAGTTTTTGAAATTTTCTCTCAATCTTTTAGGAATTAAATTATGAATGCGAGATCTATGTACAAAAAAAAAAGAAATGATTTATCTCTAAACGCTTTTGAGTTATAAAATGTTTTACGAAAAAATCGATGTTTCGTAAAATCTAAAATTTTGGATCGCTAATCCGTATTTTGTAAAAATGTTTATATGGTTCGAAAGAGGATTAAATGGCCTTTCTTTATATACCAGCTGTTAAGAAATGGAAGGAATACTGGGTCGTACAGGTCGTTTAAAAAAAAAACGAACGCGAATGAGAGAAATTTTCGACCCTTTTTAAAACTTTTTTAAAAATGTAAAAAAAAAACCGTATTTTTTAAAAAAAATTGTACCGTAAGAATCGGTAATAAATGCTCTTTCTTTTGGTACAAGTGTATTTTCGATACGTCGAACCGTTCAAACAGGATCGCTTTACAAAAAGCCTCGAAATTTTCTCTCTTTGCTTTTTCTTTCGAGGTAGGCTGTTCCGTAACAAAATGGCGGTCACCTCCGATTTCGAATCGTTTTTTGATTTGACATGGGTCACCATTTTAATTAATATCTCCGCTAATTAGGGTCGCATCGTTTAGCAAATTAGATAACCCAGATCTGCGATAAATTCTCTGTCCATCGGTACCTGTTCGAAGTCCGTGCGACCGTTAGCGGCCGAGCTTTTGCTGGGTCAAGCCGTTTCTCACAGACAGACACACACACACACACACACACACACACACACACACGCGTACAGATTTTAATAATATAAGGAGACTAGCTGGCTTCGCCCGCTAGCGGGTCAGTATTTTCAAATGAATCACTAAAATTAATGAATCACTAACAGTAATTTTTAGTGTTAAGAAAAGAAATTAAAAAAAAAATCATTTCTGATTGGGTAAAATGTCGGCCCGGGTCCCCACTGCCTTCGGCAGCGCAGTCCCGTGCGCGCTGCGCGCGCACAATGTAAGGGATACACGCGCTGCGCGCGCGTATACCTTCCCTGACCTTTCGTGCCCCCTAAAAAAATCATTTCTGATCGGGTAAAAACTCGCACCGGGTCCCCACTGCCTTCGGCAGCGCAGACCCATGCGCGCGCACGTGTGAAGGTATACGTGCGCTGCGCGCACATATTCCTTCTGAAGTCATATTTTTATTCTTAAGAAAAGAAAACTAACAGTAACAGAAACAAAAAGTAACTTTTAGTGTTAAAAAAAGAAATTAAAAAAAATCATTTCCGATTGGATAAAGAGTCGGTCCGGGTCCCCACTGCCTTCGGCAGCGCAGTCACGTGCGCGCTGCGCGCGCACAACTTAAGGGATATACTCGCTGCGCGCGCGTATACCTTCCCTGACCTTTCGTGCCCCCTAAGAAAATCATTTCTGATCGGGTAAAAACTTGCACCGGGTCCCCACTGCCTTCGGCAGCGCAGACCCATGCGCGCGCACGTGTGAAGGTATACGTGCGCTGCGCGCACATATTCCTCCTGAAGTCATATTTTTATTCTTAAGAAAAGAAAATTTAAAAAATCATTTCTCATCGGGTACAAAGTCGGACCGGGTCCCCACTGCCTTCGGCAGCGTAGTCACGTGCGCGCTGCGCACGCACAAGTTCACGGATACACGCGCTGCGCTCGCGTATTCCTTCCCTGACCCTTCGTGCCCCCTAAAAAAAAAATCATTTCTGATCAGCAGTTTAGAAAATTTCATACAGCAGTTTAGAAAAATTAATCAGAGTTACAGCTTGGGTAAAAAGATTTATTAAGAGGATCAAAAAAATTCCAGAACTTAACAGTACATTGACAACCGAAGAACTAATAGAAGCTGAGAAACATTTGATATCGAATGAACAAAAGTTCTATTTTAAAAATGAATTTCACTCGCTAATAAATGAAGAAATTTTTGATAAAAATTCTCCCTTTAGCAACTTAACTCCTATGCACTTTTTAAATTTTGGTAAAGAAATCACCTACCCAGTGAATTTTGCTGACATTATTGAAGGTGCTTCAAACAAAATATCTGCCTTAAGACGTAAAAGATACCAATCACTCTTGTTAAAGCAGTTGTGGAATAGATGGAAAAGCCAATACCTATTGGATTTAAAAACAGCACATACTTTAAAGAATCCTACAGCACAACCTGAACTGAAAGTAGGAGCTGCAGTGTTAATTGGTGATGATTCAAAAAACAAACTTCTGTGGAAACTTGGTATAATCCAGAAAACAATCGTCGGCAGAGATCACAACATCCGATCTTATGAGGTTAAGACGGCCAATGGTGTTTTAAAACGAACTGCTCAGCATTTATACCGTCTGGAATTGACTTAACTAAAAACTTTAATGCTACGAACTGATAAAATAACAAACTTTTGAGAAAAATTTGAACTTTCAAAACCTTCATTTTAATGAACACTTTTTCTTTAATTTTCAGAATATTTGATATCCTTTTTTGAATAATTTAGTGAATTTTATTTGATAATTGAAAATATTAAAAATTTGCATGTGTTATTATCTTTATATTTAAGTTTGCTTATATTTGATAACTTTGTTTATATTTGATAACTAAGAGTTAATTGCTTAAATAATAATGTGTTTGCATATGTTTAATATTGATATTTCAATTTAATATTTTGATTTGATCTTTTATTGATTTAGTTATAGTACTTTAGTAAATATTGTTTACATTTCTATTTAATATTAGATAACTGTTGATATTTTGAAAAAAAAAAAAAAAAAATGATTATGTGATTTAGTATTAATAGAATATTTAGAAATTTGTACAATTTATGATTATCAGAAGTTGTTCAAATTTGAGATTTATTTTTGATTTAACGAGATTTTTGATTTGTGAACTCTGTAAGAGTTCACGGCGGGGAGTTGTGTAGTAAAATCAACCCCCTTTAGACGGCGCTGCGTCGCCAATGAAAGAAAAAAAAGATATAACCTTTTTTGTTAATAGATTTTGGCAACAGCCAGTAGTTTAGTTTTTAGATTTGGATGCTTCGACTGCGTTCGAAGATGGAATTTTTCGATCTCTCACTATGAGAGTTTTAAAGATTCGGAACTATGTTCCACTAAGTATTTCTTTTTTGTACATAGTGTAATTTAAAGTGTAAATAGATCCTTTACTTTATTATAATCATTAAATTAAACTTCAAAAAGAATAATGCATCGTTGCCCTTTTTTTCATTCTCTTGCTTAAAGAATCCGGCAAGCGTTCGATTTATGTTCCTTTTTCTTAGATTTAAAATACCACTGAACCGATAATTATTTTACATTTTGGTGCATCAGTGCCGGCAAGATGAATGTTGTGTTTTAGAAAGTAACGATGCTTGTTTCAAATTCTATTACTAAAATTAATATTTGTGTTTCATATTGGATTAGCTCTCTTAGAGCGAAGACTTCTCAAGGTAAGAAATTTTATGAAAATTTACAATGGAGTTAGAGAAGCATAAAGTTAATAGAAAAATTATTCGATCCAGCGTTACGAAGTTGGTCAATAGTATAGAATTAAATATAAAAGAAGATCATTTAAATATTGAAGATTTAGAGGAAACTCTTAATCAATTAACTATAAAAAATGGGCTTCTACAGGAAGTCGATAGGGAAATAGAAAAAATAATTCCTTTAACGGAATATGAAAATGAAAAAAACGTGTGTTATGAATATCAGGATAAAATCGCGAATGCTATTTTTAGAGCAAAAAAGAAAATAAAAGTAAATTCAGTCGAAAATAGTGGTGTAAATTCAAATGTTTCAAGTACATTACAGAATAGAAGTACACCGTTAAGTGAGAATAATAAATTTGTTAAACTCCCTAAATTAATTATTCAAAAATTTGGCGGTGAATTGTCTCAATTTATGAGTTTTTGGAATACTTTTCAAGTTACTATTCATGACAATGAAGCTTTGTCAAAGGTAGAGAAATTTAGTTATTTAAAAAGTTATTTAACTTCGACAGCTTTGAATTCCATACACGGGTTAGAGATTTCAGAACAAAATTATGATAAAGCCGTAGAAATTCTTAAACAAAGATTCGGACAACGCGATATGATAATTAATCATCATATGAACAATTTGTTAAATTTAGCACCTGTTTATAAATCCACAGATATTTTTAGATTAAAAAAATTACATGAAGAAATCGAGATAAATATTAGATCATTATCCTCGTTAGAAGTTGATGAAAATAATTATAGTGCTATGTTAATCGCAGTAATTTTAAAGTCACTACCGTCCGATTTAAATTTAGAATTCAATAGAAAACACGCATCTAATTTACATGGAATTAAAATTCAAGAGCTATTAGATTTCATACAAACGGAAATAATTTCGCGGGAAAGAACATTATCTACAAAAAATAAAACAAACGAACAAATAAAAAGTAACAAATTGAGTTCGAGAGACGCCAATAGATTATCGTCTGCGCATGAATTAATAACTACGGTAGAAAATAAACAGATGAGATGCATTTTTTGTAAAAAGAATCACGCGTCAGAAAATTGCTTTGTGTTCGATGTTGAAAAGAAAAAGAATATTTTGAAATCTCAAGGCCGTTGTTTTTTGTGTTTGGAACAAAAACACCGTATCGCAGAATGCAATAGCGACATTAAATGCAGAATATGTGGATATAAACATAATATAACTCTGTGTTACAAATCTAAACATAAACCTCAGGACAAAATAAATGTTCCTTCTGGTTCAGAATCCAAACAGGAAATAGTTTCTACTGTTTCTTCTTTTAATCAGGAAAATAAAATTTTGTTGCAAACTTGTTCCGTAAATATTAAAAATAAAACGAAAGAGAAAACGATCCGTTTGCTTCTTGATTCAGCTTCTAGTAGAACATTTTTATGTCGTTCTATTGCTAATGAACTAAATTTAAAAGTGATTAGAAATGAAAAATTAAAAGTATACACATTTGGAAGTAAGACACCGATAGAAAAAACCTATGGTGTAGTTAAATTAAAGCTCGTGAATAAAAATAAACCTGATCATAATATTGAAATTGAAGCGTTAGTTACGGATGAAATTTCTGGATCGTTCATTCACCCTCCCCCTGAATTAGAGAAAATCACGAAAAATGATAATTTTCAGAATTTAGAATTAGCTGATATACCTAATAGTAAAGAAAGCATTACACTTTTGATAGGAGTCGATTATTATTATGATATTGTGTTAGGTAATATTAGACGCATTAATAAAAATTTAGTAGCAGTAAAAACTGTGTTCGGTTGGGTTTTACAGTTAATTAAAAGCGATTCTCTTGAATCATTAACTATGAGTATCATAGTAGAAGAAAATTTGTTGTCAAAACAAATAGAAAATTTTTGGAATTTGGAAAATTCGGGTCTTATTAATCCGAAAGAAAATTTTGACCTTTCCGAAAATAAAATTATGAAAAATTTTGAATCGGAAATTAAGTATGAAAATAAACGATATAAAGTTAAATTCCCTTGGAAAATTAGTAAATCACAATTACAAAATAATTTTGAAATCGCTGAAAACAGATTTTCGAGACTTAAGTACAAATTTTGTAGAAACCCAAATTTATTTTTTGAATACAACAATGTTTTACAGGATTATTTGAGAGAGGGGATTATAGAACCCGTTACGGATTTGGAGGAAAATTCTACAACCTTTTATTTACCACATAGAGCGGTAATAAAAACAGATCGTACAACAAGTAAATTACGAATCGTGTTTGATGCGTCTTCACATGATTACAATAATCTTTCTCTTAATAATTGTCTACATATTGGACCTAATCTTTATGAAGATATTTTTGACATCTTGTCTAGATTTAGATTTCATCCCGTAGCCTTTACTGCGGACATGAAACAAGCTTTTTTACAAATTTTGATAGACGAGGAAGATAGAGACGTAACACGATTTTTGTTTACAGAAAGTCCTCACGAAGGCACCTCTCCCCTTCAGATTTTTAGATTCGCTAGAGTTTTGTTTGGACTTAATTGTAGTCCTTTCTTATTAGCTGCGACGATAAAACATCATTTGAAAAATTTTACCGACACACATAGGGAGACTGTTAGTTTTTTAAATGAAAACATTTATGTAGATGACATAATAGGAAGCCACCCATCAGTAGAGAAGGCTTTAACTACAAGTCTAAACTCACTTAGTATCTTTAAAGACGCGAGTATGCAACTTCACAAATTTCATACAAATTCGACACCACTACATGAACTTTGGGTACAAAAAAATGTTATTAGCAAGGACTCTAAAATATTTAAAGAAAATGATCCCCCTAATAAAGTTTTGGGTTTAGGGTGGAATAACTTGAAAGACACTCTCTATTTTGATTGTAGGGATTTAATAAACCTCGTTTCTAAACAGATAAATACTAAAAGGTTTGTTTTACAAGTACTAGGCAAAATTTATGACCCTATCGGTTTCCTAGGGCCCTACACTTTAAGAGTTAAATGCCTTATGCAAATGATCTGGAAGACTGGTCTTGATTGGGATGGTACATTGCCTGAAGATTTGAAAAAAATATGGAAAGACTGGTGTAATGAAGTAACTCATCTTTCTAAATTTTCTGTGCCGAGATATTATTTTTCTGATTTTCCAGAATTTAACATCGGTGATTTGCAACTACATGTTTTCTCAGATGCTAGTATCAAAGCATTTGGCACTGTTGCCTATTTTAGAATTAAAGAAATCTCGAATGAAAAATGCAAAACGATATTCGTTGCTTCCAAAAATAGAGTAGCGCCTTTGAAAAATCTCACGCTACCTAAACTTGAACTCACAGCTGCATTGTTGGCAGCTAAACTAGGTCATAATATTTTGAGAGCTCTGAAATTAGATATACCCACGTTTTACTGGACAGACTCAATGATCGCTTTTTTTCGGATTAGAGGCTCTCCAGAAAAGTTTAAGCCGTTTGTGCAGAATAGAGTACAAGATATTCGTGAATTGACATCTCCTTCAAATTGGAGGCACTGTCCCGGTTCGTCTAATCCTGCCGATCTTGTATCCAGAGGTGCAAAGATCATAAAATTAATTAATGATAGATTGTGGTTAAATGGGCCTGAATGGCTCAGTTCACCCCCCGAACTTTTGCTTAAGCCTGATGATAAACAAAAGCTAGATGTAGAAAGCTTAGAATATAGAAAAAAGATAAAAGAAACACTCCTTTTCAATTGCATGACAGAGCAACTAGAAAACCCCATTCATATCAGAAAATACAGCAGTTTAGAAAAATTAATCAGAGTTACAGCTTGGGTAAAAAGATTTATTAAGAGGATCAAAAAAATTCCAGAACTTAACAGTACATTGACAACCGAAGAACTAATAGAAGCTGAGAAACATTTGATATCGAATGAACAAAAGTTCTATTTTAAAAATGAATTTCACTCGCTAATAAATGAAGAAATTTTTGATAAAAATTCTCCCTTTAGCAACTTAACTCCTATGCACTTTTTAAATTTTGGTAAAGAAATCACCTACCCAGTGAATTTTGCTGACATTATTGAAGGTGCTTCAAACAAAATATCTGCCTTAAGACGTAAAAGATACCAATCACTCTTGTTAAAGCAGTTGTGGAATAGATGGAAAAGCCAATACCTATTGGATTTAAAAACAGCACATACTTTAAAGAATCCTACAGCACAACCTGAACTGAAAGTAGGAGCTGTAGTGTTAATTGGTGATGATTCAAAAAACAAACTTCTGTGGAAACTTGGTATAATCCAGAAAACAATCGTCGGCAGAGATCACAACATCCGATCTTATGAGGTTAAGACGGCCAATGGTGTTTTAAAACGAACTGCTCAGCATTTATACCGTCTGGAATTGACTTAACTAAAAACTTTAATGCTACGAACTGATAAAATAACAAACTTTTGAGAAAAATTTGAACTTTCAAAACCTTCATTTTAATGAACACTTTTTCTTTAATTTTCAGAATATTTGATATCCTTTTTTGAATAATTTAGTGAATTTTATTTGATAATTGAAAATATTAAAAATTTGCATGTGTTATTATCTTTATATTTAAGTTTGCTTATATTTGATAACTTTGTTTATATTTGATAACTAAGAGTTAATTGCTTAAATAATAATGTGTTTGCATATGTTTAATATTGATATTTCAATTTAATATTTTGATTTGATCTTTTATTGATTTAGTTATAGTACTTTAGTAAATATTGTTTACATTTCTATTTAATATTAGATAACTGTTGATATTTTGAAAAAAAAAAAAAAAAAATGATTATGTGATTTAGTATTAATAGAATATTTAGAAATTTGTACAATTTATGATTATCAGAAGTTGTTCAAATTTGAGATTTATTTTTGATTTAACGAGATTTTTGATTTGTGAACTCTGTAAGAGTTCACGGCGGGGAGTTGTGTAGTAAAATCAACCCCCTTTAGACGGCGCTGCGTCGCCAATGAAAGAAAAAAAAGATATAACCTTTTTTGTTAATAGATTTTGGCAACAGCCAGTAGTTTAGTTTTTAGATTTGGATGCTTCGACTGCGTTCGAAGATGGAATTTTTCGATCTCTCACTATGAGAGTTTTAAAGATTCGGAACTATGTTCCACTAAGTATTTCTTTTTTGTACATAGTGTAATTTAAAGTGTAAATAGATCCTTTACTTTATTATAATCATTAAATTAAACTTCAAAAAGAATAATGCATCGTTGCCCTTTTTTTCATTCTCTTGCTTAAAGAATCCGGCAAGCGTTCGATTTATGTTCCTTTTTCTTAGATTTAAAATACCACTGAACCGATAATTGTTTTACAGATCTATCGTCGTGGGTTAGTAGGTATTTTCGTTAAAAGAAATAGTTTGTTCGTTCGGTGCAACTTGCACATTAGTCCCGTCAGGAACAACTTGCATATTAGTCCTGTCAGGTGAAACTTGAACATTAGTCCCCTTTAAATATAGTGTCCAGCGTAACAAGCAAATCATTCGTTGATTCACTACCTTAATTGATTTCACATTCCGTCATTTTTGACGGGGTTATATACTAGTAGAATAATATTTATGTAATTAATTTATAATTATACTATTTAATGCAATATAAATGTTTACATCAAAAGAAAGTAATGATTTTTTGTTGTTGTTGTTTGTTTGTTTTGTTTATTGTTAGAATCTGTAAAAACTATCAAATATGCATACTACTGAATGTAACAATCATGCACAAATTAAAACTATGCATTACTACTTACATACTATTGTTGTTGTTTAACATTTCTCAAATATATACTTCAGCAATATTGTTGATGCGAATTATAGCTAGGAAGTATTCTGCAACGAGTCATATAATTACACACACATAGAAGATATAATAAATAAATAAAATAAATAAATAAATAAACGAAAGCTAAAAGGAAAAAAAGAAAAATCAATTCTTAGAAAGGTTTTTGTTTTGGTTCTTTTCTGTCACGAAACAAAATGACGTCATTAACGTCACTGCATCAAATTTCCGGAAAGGAATTGGTTTTGCTGGAATAGGAAAAAAAAAATCTTCCCTTCAAAGATCTAATTTAATAAAATTAAAACCACGAATTTTCTACCGACATCGCAGTGGGGTTTATTTCATTCTGATCTCACGATTTTAAAGTAGAATTTAGAGATTTTCACTATGATTCTACTTTTGAAGGGATTGAAATTATCAAACTGAAAAGACTATTTTTCGTAACGATTTAAGAGAAATATATTTTTAACTATATAATAAATCTTTAATTATTCCATAAAATAAATAGTTTTTTTAAATTGTAGAACAATTTACATATATGTGAAAACAGTACAGTCGGGAAAAAAAAAAAAAAAAAAAAAAAAAAAAGGAACACCCGCTGTAATTTCGTTAATAATTGACGCAGAAACATCTAATAGACATAATTCAACAGGAAATTAAATGCACTTTCTGAAAATGTCGTCATATTTTGAATTAGGGGTCATCTACATATTGAAATGAGCGCCAACTTTGATTTTTTTTTTCAATAGCATCACCCAATTTTGACTTCATATTCGAATTTCTGAGAGTCTGGCAGTGCGGAAAAGTATTCTGTTTGTATACTTTAACTTTAGTATTTATAGAGTTATAATCAAAAATGTGTTAGGGGGTTATCTGTAAATGAAGAAAAATAAAATTAACATGCTATAAGAAAGAGACAAAAGTTTAATGTTTCACACCGGAAATCTTTCAGGAAAGAAAAAATTATAAAAGTTAATAAAAAACATTTTTCCAGTTTCTTTCTTAATTATCCAGAATTCAGTTTTTTAGATTTGTATGTACTTCAGCACTTTTTTAGATAATTTTAGGTCTATTTAAATACATTACACTTGCGATTGGTCCAGACAGTACTCTCTGAAAAAAGTGCAATATTTTTCAAGTAAAAGTGTCTATTATGGCTGTACCGATCACCAATAAAGCTTAAATTTTCTTTCGTAGGTGTAACATAATATACGAAATGAAATAATATAGATACAACGCATAAACTAAATCTTTTCGGATAAATTATTGTAAGGGTTCATGAAGTAAATATTGAACAATTTTAATCGCACTAACCAATTTTCAGTCAGTTGAACTCTTTGGAACTGTACGATTCGTTTTATAATTTCTATGAAAATATAATTTCTTAATTAACCCTTTCGTGACTGTTGACGTAGTTTCACGTCATTTGAAAATCTGTAACTCTGTCAGTGGGCGTTTCTTTCGTAATTTGCGTGTTACGTATTTCTTAGATGTGTACTCAGTGTTCATATTTATATTTTTGCAATAAAATATACTATGGATAGAAATATATTCATTAGAAATAATATAATTATAATGTATATCCATTTGTAATATAATTGTGAATACAGAAAAGTTGTTCTGAAATATTTTATTTTGAGAGAATAACGCCTGTAGGCTGATCTTACAGTCAAAAAGACAAAATCCTGCGGCCGCAAAAAGTGTTAAAATATATTTATAAAAATATATAAAGTTAAAATATATTAATAAAATTTTAAAGACTAAAGTATCTTTAAAATAATAATCCTCCCACCTACAAAATAAATAAATAAAAATAAAGCAATATATGAAGCAAATGACTTTAACTATGACGTTAGTTAAACGATTTTACAAGTCTGTCTTTCATTCTAATTCCATTTGTTTTTTTCAAATAGACAATTTTTACATTAAACCTATTTTTATATTTAAAACAGTAAACGCCGCCTATTTAGTTCATTTTTTCTTCTAGTGTTCGTATAAAAGATTCAAAATTTATCACCAGTAATCGATGAAGTAAATACCACTTGTGCATATTTTTATCAACATAAAATAAGGGGTTTAACACGAATTCACCACTCAATGTCACATTTACTTTTATTTTCTGTATTGTTTTGTTTTGAAGAACGATAAAGGCGGGGCTTGTCTTCTTTAGAAAACAGGAATTCTTGATGCTAACACTAATGTCTAAAAATCATCATTTTTGTTTCATTTCTTTGCGTTTGACGTTGTTGTTACATAATTTGACCCGTAAATAAAAAATAAAAATATTTTGCTTAATTTTCTTTGTTATTTTTTAAGATTTGATTCGTTGTCTCATGCAAAACTTTATAAGAGACGACCCCCTAAACCACTCTAAAAGAAAGATTTATTTATATCTCGAAAACTAATAACTGGAATCAGCTGCAAATTTGCACAACCATATTTTTCAACATTAGGATTCATTTTATGTAAAAATTGATATAGGTCATAATTCATAATTTTTATGAATATGAATTTATTAATATTTTTCAGAATTAAAAATATTTTTTAGAATTAAAAGTAATGATGGATTATGTTTGAGTTTCTTCACTATATCTCGTAAAAAAAAATTATATCGATCAAGTTATTTTTCGTGAAGATATTAATAAAAGTTTGAAATATGAATTTAACATTAGCACCTTCACACTTTGAACGCTTATAACTCTATGAACAAATAAGTAAAATATACAACCAATATGCGTTGTCGCGATCCCAGGAATTCAAATATAAAAGAAAAATGGGGCGTTGCCATTGAGTGAAAAAGTTGGTGCGCGAATCAAAGTTGGTGCGCGTTTTAATATGTTGACGACCTCCAATTCAAAATTTCAGTTCATTTTCTGAAACTACTCACAATTCCCCGTCGAATGATACCTATTACATTTTTCTACATCGATTAGCAACGAAGTTACGTTGAGTGTTGCGTTTTTTTTTTTTTTCCCCGACTGTACAATAGTTATCTGTTCTGTAAGATGACTTTGCAGAAATTGGTGCTGAATTCGGTACTGTGGAATCAGATATCAAGAACAATATCTCTGATAAAAAAAATCAACCAATCGTTCGTAAATTCTCGTACAGTTCTGTCCTGTCGCAATGTGATAACATTGGTCTGCATGAAAATAGCCCCCAACACTATTTTTGCAAATTCTTACCTCCTGAATCCGAATATGACGCCCATCTTACTTTATCACTCACCGTTTTTAGGGACAGCCCTCTATTTTTATCACTTTTCGGTAATTTTGTGGCTACAAATTACATTTTTAGGGGGGAAAAGATTATTTTAACTGTTAAATATCTTCTGAGGTGCTGAAGAGTTGGAAAATTCTAAAACATGGACATTTACGGCAAGGGCAAAATTTAGGAGGGGGGGGGGGGGGGGGAGGGATTGCCACTGAAATTATGTATCACATTTCTTATATTTTTTTAATTCTATTATTAATGTGGTTTATATTACATTATATATTTTTGTTTTTAAGTGTTTATTAATTCTTTTTCATTCTTCAAATAAAATTCATTGCCATAAAATTACCGAACAGTGATAAAAATTGGGGGAAGGGTTGGTGTCCCGAGAAAATGGTGGGTGGCTGGGCAAAATGGGAGTTATATTCGGATTCTGGAGGTCATTTTACTTAAGAATCAGAAAAGTGGTATCAGGGCTCGATTTTTTTTTCAACAAAGTGTAATTTGAGGTTTAGACCTGAATAATCTAATGAAAAATTATAGCTGTAAATTTCTGTCGTATTAAGCTCAGAAGATTTGTATAATTTTGAGTTTTGGCTATTGTATGGAATTTGCTAAAATAAATTGTGTTATTTTACAAGGATTGTTAAACTGAGCTTAAGATTGCATGAACCTTGTACTTGGGAGGCAGTAAAAAATTACCCAGGTCTGAGCAATTAAAATTTTTAAAAAATACAAGAGAAGTTTTCACTGACTTTTATGTTATTTGGAGTGCTGATTTCGAAAATGACCTCAATATTTTCCCATTACGTCAGAGTGGAGGATCAAAATTGTGATGGCATGTCTCCGGACCACCTCTACGGGTGTGTCCCAGACCGTCGCCCATTGCCCTTCTGCGCAGCACTAGTGCGACGTAAAACCCAACCATCCATCCATCCATCCCATCACGTCAGGATTTTTAGTAAAATCGATTTCGATCTATATATTTTTTTCTCGAACAATATTGCAGGTACTATCTGGCAAAAGTGGTTTTTATCCATTTAAATCTATGTAAAATAATAAATTTTTGGTGAACCAAATTGATTTTTCAGCAATCGATTTATTTTTTATGTTTATGAAAATCACCGTTGCTATACGGCAACTCTGGTCAAGAGAAAAACGAAAAGTTCCCTAGGGTACGCTTTACATCAAATTATGTTCAGTTTCTAAAAGAAAATAATCATACTATTTAATGTGTTTTTATTAAGGTAACTTACATAAAATAAACGATTGGCCAAGAGGAGCAAATATTATGTATGTGTTAAAAATCGAAGTAAAATTGAATTTTTCAAGAAAACGTGACGTATTTTTCGTTATATTTTTTTAAACCAGCACCAAAATATACATAAAATTCAGTTATTAATTCCCTTGTATTTTTTTGCTTTTTCATCGCAGGCCTGTGTTATAATCTGATCATTTGAAAAGATAGTAATAGACCAATAGTAGACTCTTTTTAAATATTACACAATTGAAAGCTAAAATACCTTACGTAATCGCTTTGCAGAAATTAACCCGTTAACGCCCGAATTAATTTTGCAAAATATTATTAGCTGATTATTTCACTTCTAAATTAATATAGACAACTGACAGTAAAATACATTAACTTAAACAATTCTTCTATGACAGTTTTAAATTTAAAGCCTATCCTCATTTATTGACGTTTAGTGTTCTAACGAGAAAACTTCGAGATAGAAAAACTTTGAGATAACAGATTAATTTCTTATTATATGTTGACAAAGATCTCGAAAGTAAAGTATTATAATATATATTATCATTCAACTTGATTTAAGTTAGTATTCCTGCGCAAAAAGCAAATATGTGTGGGACGAATGAAAAATCATAAAATGACTATCCAAATTATGAAATAATAATCGATAGTAGTCACATAAAACTTTCAGGGATCATTTAGAGTGACGCTATAAACTGTCACTAAAAAGCAGAAATCATTCCAAGAAACCACAAAAAATATATGTGCCATTTTATTAGCTGTCCTCAAATGAGGACACTGGGCGCTAACGGGTTAAACGAAGTGTATCTGAAAATTATATTATTAAATTTGCTGTAATTTTGTGTGAATTGTAATTGATAGTTTTTATTGCTTGTTTTCATAACAAACAAATGATTTGGCAGCATGTTATTTGTACAAATATAAGTTTAAAATCAGAAACTTGTCACTTTAAACGCATTCTACAATGCATTATACATTGCTGTCTGTTTCTACTTACAATTTAGCATAAATGCCTTTTAAGAGTAACCATTATATTAAAAGAATATCAGCTCTACGAGTTATTTTAATCATATTTTAATCATTCTATCTTCAAAAAATGTATTATAAAAATCTTTCACAGTATGAAAAGAGTGATGAAATATTTAGAACTAGCAAAGACCCAGTTCGGGAACGAACCGAATTCCGAATGCGGGAAAAATTTCAAAATCAAATTCGAAATGTAAAAAACTCGGCCTGATGCTGCCTGCGTGCCAATAGATCAAAGTTTGTTAACGAAACCATTTTTTAATTCAGGAAATCAATAAAGGTAGAGAATCAACGAAGGCTTTTCTCGCTTCGCTTGTCACTATATTTAAAGGAAACTCTTTTCTATATCGTTTTACAAAAAAAAAAAAAAACAGTTGCACTTCGGGAGTGCCGACAGAAGTGAAAACGTGAACAATTACGTGTGTATTTCTTGAATCGTCGGGAAATATTTTATTGTGTAGGAAATACTTTTAAATGAAGTGTTTTTTTATTCATTAATATAAACTACAACTACAAAAAATTATATTACAATTTTATTTAATGCGCTAACTGCAATAGAGACAGTGTAAGGAGATGAGAGAAGTCGTGTAGAGCCGCACCAGATTGTAAAAACGTGAGAAAAATGGCGGCTTTGGCCTTTCTCACTGTTTTGTGAGGTCTAACTGCAATAGAGACAGTCTCCGGAGATGAGAGAAGTCGTGTAGAGCCGCACCAGATTGTAAAAACGTGAGAAAAATGGAGGCTTTGGCCTTTATCACGGTTCTGTGAGGTCTAACTGCAACGTTTCCGGCTGCAATCTTTAAGAGTCAGTGTCCGGAGATGAGAGAAGTCGTGTAGAGCCGCACCAGATTGTAAAAACGTGAGAAAAATGGCGGCTTTGACCTTTCTCACGGTTTTGTGAGGTCTAACTGCAATAGAGACAGTGTCCGGAGATGAGAGAAGTCGTGTAGAGCCGCACCAGATTGTAAAAATGCGAGAAAAATTGCGGCTTTGGCCTTTTTCACGGTTTTGTGCGGTCTAACTGCAACGTTTCCGGCTGCAATCTTTAAGAGACAGTGTCCGGAGATGAGAGAAGTCGTGTAGAGCCGCACCAGATTGTAAAAACGTGAGAAAAATGGCAGCTTTGGACTTTCTCACGGTTTTGTGAGTCTAACTGCAATAGAGACAGTGCCCGGAGATGAGAGAAATCGTGTAGAACCGCACCAGATTTTAAAACAATATACAGTATATAATTATTAACACTTCACATTAGCAAGTTAATTGCATGATACATTATTTGTATCATACAAGGATGGAAAGCGTCTGCTGACGATGACGCCAATTCAATCATTTTTGTTCACCCAAAAGTTTTCACTTCAAATGGAAAGCGTTAGCTGACGATGACGGGAGTTCAATGATTTTTGTTCACCCAAAAGTGCTCAACGCGCCTAAAAAAGTTTTCACTTCAAAAAAAAAAAAAAAAAAAAAAATTCATGAAATTGCTTTAAAGCCCGCTTTGGTTTCCCGTTTGTTTATGTTATTATTATTATTATTATTATTATTATTATTTTGTTTATTTCTTTTCTTTTCTTTTTCCTTTCCTTTCCATATTTACTGAATTCGATTATTTGTTTTTCAATATCACGTGATTGAGCAGACGACTATTTTATTTATTTAACGTCCATTTATATTTCCATTAATTTTAGGAACTCTCGTGCAACTTTATCTAAATTGTTTTTTTACTCCATTTTCATTTTTTCATGTGCATGAGTAAAATATTTTATATATATATATATATATATATTTTTTTTTTTTCGCGTAAAAGTATATTTCAATTTATGTTTGAAAAAAAAAAAAAAAAAAAAAAAAAAAAAAACATATAATTTTTTTTTTTTTTTTAAGCAACAATTAAAATTTTAAATGTTCACATTTAAAGCTTTTACAGGTTATTATTTTCACATTTTAATTAATTTTAAAAATATCTAATCAAAATTTCGTTACAAATAAGGTACCAAATGAAAGGGGCATTTTTTTTTAATCCGTCGGTTTAATTAACTTATCGATCGGACAATTAGATTTTTTTTATATTAACTAAAGTATGAAAAGCTGGTGGCAACAACACACAGACAAACAGAAGAAAATCTCTCTTAGCCAATCAACTTGCGTCCAGCCACGGACTTACAGGAAAAAACTCTTTTAGCTGTATATATATAGAGAGAGATATTAAATAAGATAATATTAATGATAAGTAAAATAAATACTACCAAAAAAAAAAAAAAAAAAAAAAAAAAAAAAAAAGGTTAAAAAAATTCTAAGAATTGTGTTATTACATCTATCATTTTACATAAGAAAATCGAATAATATAGTATTGTACGTGTTGTATTATCCTGTACTTTTACACGTATTCAAAATATGCATTAAGAGTTACAACATTCTATGTTAAAAAGGCTTCCCAACTAATATACGCACACAGAAAGCATATTTACTGCGTTATATTTATATATTAATTTTTTACTTTACATTTATTATGCTGAGAAAATATAATACGTATCCTTTTGCAGATTATCATTGAAATTAATGAAAAAATTTAACAACGGTAATGTAAAGAGTTAATGAAGTCGGAAGTCTATAATGCAATATTCAGAAATACAATTGCTCTAAAAATTTATAACACAACAGGCTGCAGAAAATTTAAATTTTGGATTAAAAATAAAGAATTAAATTAAATTAATAAATAAATATCGCAGCAAAGTTGATATTTAATGTTATTATTTCTGTACTGATAAGTATAAAGGATTTAAGTCCATATTCTTGATTTTTCAGGAGACGAAAAATAAAGTTATACTAACTAAAAACTAATGAGCAGACTCGATTAGGAAAAAGGGATTATGTTGGTTTATACGCTTTATACCATTCAGTGATTGTCAATCTCCATTTAATAAAGGGAAAAATTTAATTAAGTTTTTTATACCAAAAATTAATGCTAAATTTCTGATTTGAATCTTTTTTTACCAATGAATTTTCTCAAAGACTAAATGACATGGATTTAAATCCTTTATACCAATCGATGGAGATTTTTTTTTTCTGAGTCTGACTATGTACTTAACTCAAAATCGGCATTTTTGGACTTAAATCCTTTATACTTATCAGTATAGATTTACAGCTCTGCATAAGTCTGCCTTACAAAACAATGCATCCAAAAAACATGTAACTACTTGCGATAAAATTACATTCATCATAAAACTATACAAATCATACTAGATTTAAAAAAAAAAAAAAAAAAAAAAGATAATCTATAACACGTATGTAATTTGTTATGTAATTTTTTTTTAAATTCTGTCTATTATTCTAGGAACTCTTCTATCAGTCACACTTCCATCTCTATATATATTCAATTCGATATTTATAACCGTTTTCATTGGCCTCATTTTTGCTGTGTCATCTTCCTTAAACGAGGGTGTGGAATTTATTATCAAGCCGTAGCATCCCAATGATCATAGGGAGTGCGATTCCCTCAGGGGACTTTCTAAAATCTGGTACCTCATTAATAGGGTGAGCGTGGCGCGCTTTGTACTCTGACCAACCGACCGAAAAGGCCTCTTTGTGGCGGCACGTGACCTGGCTGCGTCACTCTGAAAAAGACAGTCACTGCCACGTGACCCTCTTTTCTTTATATCCTTCCAGCAAGTCAGGGATCCATTGTTTGAGATTTGTGTGTTTAAAGGCATCGTAATCTGGCATTGCAGATGCCATATCTGTTTTAAAATGTGAGGGAAGACATTGCCCTACTCAACTCTTTTCACACTCTGGAAGATGCTTAGAATTTGGTGATTAGGCATGTATTAGGTACTTCAAAGTTCTTGTTCTCCTAGAAGCGCCATGGATGACACATAGTTAAATAATACTTGTATTTTAACTTCAAGCTGAGAAAGTGATGCAATATAAAGGTTTTTGAGTTATTTATACAACTCTTGATTTGAAAGATTTTTTTTTTTTTTTTTTTTCTTTTTTGAGTGTGAATGGCATTGCTTATATTTGGTATACGTGTGTTCAATTTCTATGATAGTATTTCTTTTAAACTATTGACATTAGCAATATAGGGGAGAGTGGACCAATTTTGGAAATTTTAGGTGTTTACTCACAAATAATAATTTCTCGTTACTGAGAATATGTGTGCATATTACCTATATATTAGGTCGTATGTGGCACTCAATCAAAAGCAATAATTATGTTTACTTTTTTTAATATAATTTTTTTAATAACAACTGACAAAATGGGCCATTGTATCCCGACCGCTGAGTACAATGGTCCATGACATGGGGTACTATGAACCACAGGCCAAATTTAAAAAGCATACTAATGTAGTATGTTTTTTAATAGTATAAAATGTAAAATATATTATATTTGTTTATTTATGTCTTCGATTCATATAAATAATGTAAATTAATGAACATTAAAATTAGAAAAAGATACGTCAAACAATTTTTGTGTCACTGAAAATCTGCTGTTTTCTTGTGAAGTTGTAGGGTCTGGAAAACTCATCATTACAATAGCTTGAAAATTTACAAGAAATATAGCAACACTCTCAGGAAAAAATGTAGAGATCTTAATTAAGTTTTCGTTGCATGAATCTCACAAAAACATATTCTTTATCTTTTATTTCTGTGATTAAACCAACAAAATGTAAAACCGTTTTTTTCGCGAAATTTATTTGTATTATTATTTTTTAATTGCGTTATTTAATTTAGTTTGTTACAGCTGAATAGTTTGTTGTAGATTAAAAATATTTGTAAAAATATAAAAATAAAAAAGTAACTGAATGGGTATTAAAAATAAATAAAAAGAAACCTCAAAGTAAATTGCTTTCTTATTCATCTTTGAAGACATAATAGATCTAAAGATTAACTCTGAAATTTTCATATATAATTTATAGCTAACACTTCAAAAATGCAGATTTCGTAAATCAGTTTATTGTGACAGAGAACTGAGGTAAATGGACCATGGTCCATTGTACTCCGTTTCTTATTGGTCCATTGTACTCCGTCCGGACTTCTCACAGCAAATGATTAAAAAATAAAAAAATCATCTTAAAAAATATTTTAATAAGATTAAATATAATAATAGATGACCTTAGCTCTTCATTGTGGTAAATAGCCTGTTCCAGATCATTATCCCTGAAAGACGAAAAGAAAAAATGCTTAACTATAAGTATTTATTTTTGGCTACTGTAAACTAAACTTCATGAATAAAATGGCTAAATTGTTAGTTAGGCATGAAGTTGCTGAATAAGTTTCATCACTGCAGTGCTGCTATTTATGCACCAAAATAAGAACTATAAAAATAAATTAATTAATTAATTATAGGGAGTGGTCTATTGTACGCTGTGGTCCATTGCACCCTATTCTCCCCTACTTTCAATTATACAAAGTTTTCTAATGACGTTTAGTTGCATTTTATATCTTCCATTTTATAAGGGTTTGTACATTTCAAATATAAATACATATAATGGCGATCCTACATATAAAAATTTATTATTAGAAAAATAAAATAATTAATTGTGGAAAAATATTTCAAAAAATTGGATTAATTTAAACATAATTTTTAGTGAAATAGTTTGAAAAATGGATATTTTTGACAAATTATTGGTCTTTTGACACTCAAAAATTTGGTTTAAAAACATCTGACTGAGACCGAACGAACCTCTGACTTGTGTTACCGCTGCCTGTGGCTGCGGCACCGTATAGCAGCCATGCTACGCACGCCCTTCAAAATTCACTTTCCACCACCAGGGGGCGCAGTATGTTGCATACGAACATCACCAATCACCTTGAATTTCCAAGACTTTTCAAATAAGGTGTCACATGGTGGTGTCAACTGCAAAATCTTTTAGTTGCACTTTATCCCGCCAGGGGCACAGTGTGTTCTGTACGAACATCACCAACGGTCAGGAAATACCAAGACCTTTAAAATAAGATATAAAATGATAGGGTCTACTACAAAATCACCTAGTTCATTTTTCACCACCAGGGTTCGCACTATATTGTATACGAACATCCCCAATCGACATGAAATTTCAAGACCTTTAAAATGAGGTGCTACATGTGTGGATCCTGAACGGATTTCCCTCTCAAACTAATTTCCCCCCTCCCCCCCTCCAAATCTACTTTCCCCCTTTCTTCCCCCTTCAAAATGGAAAATTCCAAATTCGCAGAAAGGGATTTTTTAGTGTTCAACTCTAGTTCCCATTTGTACAATTTCTTCACCGTGAAGTAATTTGGAGCTTAGTTAAGCTCGTAAACGTGATTTTAATCCGTTTCCCCCCGGGGGGGAAACCGTTCGACTTTTTTTTTATTTTTCTCTTTTCATAACTCCACAGACCAAGACCTTTTATTAGACACCTCAACCAAATTTTTACACCAAGTAGTTCTCTCAATATAGTGGAGACAGACAAAAACATGTTTCAAATTAATATATTGCAGAACCCTAAGAACATGATTCGACAAGGATTTATTTAACAAAATCGTATTAACTCTACTTTTTTTACATAGGAATTTTTGCTAGTCTTCGGATACTTTTGTTACCGACTATAATTTTATCTGTATGATGTTTTTAATAATTTGTGACGGTGTATTTCTCCAGATTAAATGTATTTATTTAAAGAAAATGACTGCTTAATTAGTGAAAGTCTCCACTATTTACTAAATTAAGAACGAACATTTCACCCCTCGAACAATACAGATGAAGGAAGGTAAGTTTTCTTACCTTTTATTGAATTGATATATAAATGAAATCTGATTTTATTAAGAAATTTTTGATTGATTTGTAGAATCAGTTTGTTGAATACTAATTTATTTAAAATTTAGTATGTAGATATTAGATATCGAATATAGTTATTCTTAAAGTTTGAATTCGATATTTATTGGCATCCGACTGTCGAGATCTGTATACTTAGGATTATAATGGAAAAATTAACTAAAGAAAGAACACCTTTAACGGCCCTCTTCACTTACCGTCGCTGGAAGCCCGAGACAATGTTATTCTATGGGGAAATTTTCTTTACAAATAACTTATTAACTAATACATATTTCTAAATTCTGTTTTCACATTCAGAAAATTCCCAACTGTTAAATTGACGGACCTTTTTTGAAAATGCATATTTTTAATTTTTAATATTTTATTTTAAAATTGCAAAATGAAAAAATTCACATAATGAAAATTCGTATTTTGCAGGTTCAAAAAAAAATAAATAAATAAATAAATAAAATAAAATAAAATAAAATAAAATAAAATAAAATAAATAAATAAATATATATATATATTTTTTTTAAAAAAGTCCGTTAATTTAACAGCTGGGAATTTTCAGAATGTGAAAACAGAATTTAAAAATATGCATTAGTTAATAAGTTATTTGTAAAGAAAAATTTCCTATAGAATAACATTAACTTCCGCTACCGGCGGCAATGAGTGAAGAGGGCCCTTAAGAAGTGCGTTTACACGTATCGCTAATTTATTGCTTGGAGAATAATTTAAAAGAGGAAGATAAGAATATAGAAGAAATTGTGCTTTTATATGCTCAATTAAATAAAAAATGGGCAATTTTATGTCCAAAAGAAAAAGAAATATTAGCTGTTCTTGTTAAAGAGGATAAGTGTACACAAGATAATTATGTAAAGAGTATGAAGGTTTTAGTTCTTATGAAGAAAAATTTATTAAATTAAGAACAAAAGTTGAAAAACTTTTGAAAAATTCTGAAATTGAAAACAATTTTCAGTCAAATGAACATATAACGAAACGAAAGTTCAAACTTCCTGAAATAGAATTTAAATTGTTCGGGGGTGAAATAAAAGAATGGCTGCCATTCTGGGCACAATTTGAGAAGAAATACCGAATGAAGATAAATATCAGTATTTGTTACAAGCCACAATAAAGGGCTCAAGGGCACGAGAAATTGTTGAATCGTATCCCGCCGCAAAAGATAATTACAAAAATGTAATAGAATGTCTTAAAAGTCACTTTGGGCGTACAGATATGTCAACTGAAGTTTATATAAGAGAAGTTCTTGCGTTAATAATAAATAGCTATGAGTAAAGGTCCAAAAATGTCCCTTTTTAAATTGTATGATAAAATCGAAACATATTTACGGTCATTGAAAATGCCAGGTGTTTCAAGTGAAAATTATTCATCAATTTTATACCCGTTAATTGAATCTTGCTTAACTGTAAATATTTTAAAAATATGGGAAAGAAATTTGTGTTCGACCTTGAACTATGCAAAACAGGAAAATGATGACGAATTGAAATCAGGTAATAAATTAGATTGTTTGATGAACTTTTCATGACATGAAATTGAAAGTGAAGAAAAGGTGAAACTTACTCGTAGTGGATTTAATTTTGAAAATGTGAATAAAAGTACTTATTCGCCACCAGTTCGACGTGAAAGAATTATTCCTACCGCAGCTGAATTATATAATTCTTCTGAAGTGAAAAAAGAAATGTGTATTTTTTGCAATGAATCACATGTAAGCAGCGAATGTAAAAATGCTGAGAGTTTATCTTATGATGATAAAAAACAAATATTGATGAAAAAGGGTTCTTGTTTTAAATGTTTAGCTGCAAAGAAACATTTATCCCGATTTTGCAAAGTGAAGATACCGGTATGTGATTGCGGAAAATTTCATTTCAAGATAATGTGCCCTGGGATAAGTGATCAAGAACATCGAATTAAATCTCAGCAATTTGAAAATTTAAATGCTGAAAATAAGGAAGACACTGTTTTAGCAAATAAAACCAGTACTCAACAAGTTCATTTGCAAACTCTGATTGTTCGTCTTATAAAGGGAAATAAAATGAAATACATCAGGATATTATTTAATTCTGGCAGCAGCAAGTCCTATTTGTCAACTTTTGCATTAAATGAAATGGGGAATGAATACATAGGTAAAGAAGATTTGACACATAGCTTATTCGATGGAGTAGAAACTGTGGTACCCCATCAGAAATATTTAATAGGGCTCAGTGACTATTATGATAATTATCGTTGCAGTCTTGAAGTGTTAAATCAAGACAAAATTTGTTCTGAAATACCAAAAATTCCCTGTGATTCATTTCTAGATGAAATGAAGAATAGAATTCATTTGTCTGACCTGAATTGTCATGTTGATTTATTGTACGAATTCTCCCCAAATGAAATTCATGGCTTAATCGGAGCTGATGTTATTGGGAAACTATATACTGGAAATATAAAACCATTAAAATCCGGTTTAGTCTTAATATACTACTGGACATTAAAATTGCTACACCAAGAAGGAAAAATAATAACGGAATGAAATTTGTTGGACACATACATTATAGTAGGAAGAACAATTGATTAAAATTTCAGGAAATTTGGAGCAATATGTACTGAGAAAACAGTACATAAAGCAGTGACCTCTGTGAGCAATAACAGCACTTATCTGCCTAGGCATTGAATCGAACAGCGATTGGATGACATGTACGGGTAGAGCACTTCATGAAGTTTTAACACGATGCCACAATTCATCGATCGAAGTTACTGGTGAGTGGTGGTGGGGGGGGCAGTCGCTTTTCAACGATTAAACAGTCATTTTCATTGGTGCGAGATCAGGAGAACGCGCTGGCCAGAGCAACAGTCGAACACATTCGGCATCAATGAAGGTCCAGGCAATATGGACAACTTGCGGTCGTGCATTGTCCTGCTTAAATGTTGCGCTTCGAAGGCCTTGAACATAGGGCTGAGCGATGGGCCTTAACTCGTCAGAAAAGTAATGGCTGGTATTCAGAGTGGCGGGAATGAAAACAAGAGGTGACCGGGAGGCGTATCCAATGGTACAACATACCATCAATCCAGGTGGTGACTCAGTATGCGGCTACCAAAATTCTGATAACCCTCAAAACTACATCACTGATATGGGCGCCATTAATGTGTGATCAACCATGAACCTGGACGCAGGAATGGCGTGAAGTCACTTTTCAGACAAATCACAATCCTGTTTACAGCATCAAGATTGCCTTATCCGTATTTAACGGCATTATGAATAATGCACATTGCCAGCTTGGATTCGACATCATCATACTGTCCATCATTCACAATGATGTTATGGGTTCCCATTGGATACACGTCTCGATTACTTCATGTTCGTATTCCTGGCACTCTGAACAGCGGCCATTAAATTTCTGATGAGTTAAGGCCCGCTCCTAATCCCTGTATTCGAGGCCTCCGTAGCGCAAAATTTAAGCAAGATAATGCACAACCGCAAGTTTTTTGTATTGTCTGGACCTTCTTGATACAGAATGTGTTCGACTGTTGCTCTGGCCAGCGCTTTCTCCTGATCTCGCACCAATGAAAATGACTGTTTAATCGTTGAAAAGTCACTGGCCCCCCACCAGTCACCAGTAACTTCAATCGATGAATTGTGGCATCGTGTTAAAACTTCATGAAGTGCTCTACCCGTACATGTCATCCAATCGCTGCTCGATTCAATGTCTAGGCAGATATGTGCTGTTATTGCTCACAGAGGTCGCTGCTTTATGTACTGTTTTCTCAGTACATATTACTTCAAATTTCCTGAAATTTTAATCAATTGTTCTTCCTACTATAATGTATGTGTCCAACAAATTTCATTCCGTTATTATTATTCCTTCTTGGTGTAGCAATTTTAATGTCCAGTAGTGTAGAAACCCGCTTTGGGTGGACGCTAATGGGGAAAATCGGATTGAAAGTTTCAGATAGTACAAGCAGCGTTATGTCATTACATGCAAATGACACGAAAACTTCTGATTTATGGCGACTTGATGTGCTTGGGATTCTCGATCCAGGAGAGAAGAATAGCCGAAAAAAACTTGAAATAGCAGCCGAAAAGCATTTTAATAGAAATATCAAACGTAACGCTGAAGGGAGATACGAAGTGAACCTCCCATGGATCCAAGGCCATCCTCCTTTATCCACTTGTAAAAATATTGCAAAACGAAGATTAAAAGGTTGTGTAGATTCACTCAAGAAAACAGGGACATTAGAAGCGTATGAAACAGTATTAACAGAATGGATTCAAAAAGGTGTTATAGAAGAATTAAAAATTCTGGATAATGATGAAAGTGAACATTATTTGTCCCTCAGGGCCGTAATAAAAGAAAATTCTACTACATGAGTTAGGCCTGTTTTTGATGGTTCTGCCAAAGAGAAAAATTTGTGATTGTTTAGAGAAAGGACCTAACACCGTCAAATTGATTCCAGCAATCTTGAATAAGTTTCGATTAAAGAAAATAGGAGTAATTGCTGATATTCGGAGAGCTTTCTTACAAATTGGACTTAGTGAATGTGGCCATTTCTGAAATTCTTATGGTGAGAGGAAGGTGATCCCGCGAAGCCTAAAATTTTTCAACATCGTGGAATTGTTTTTGGACTTTCTTGTTCGACATGCTTACTCGGTGCTACTCTTCGATATCATTTGAAAAATGTTTCTGATAATTTTGAAGAAACACCTACGAAGTTGTTAGAATCCTTTTATGTGGACAACTGTATCACCAGCGTTGAAAACTATGAAGACCTCGTGAAATTTGTCTAAGAATCCAAGTTAATTCTCAGTGATGCTAAATTTGAGCTTCGAGGGTGGGAGCACAATTTCCCCAATCCATCAGAATAAAGATATATTCCAGTCCTTGGATTGACATGGAAATTAAAGAATTCTAACTTGTCTGTAGATTTACGAGATACTTTAGAAGATGATACCCCTACAACGAAAAGAAAAATACTGAGTGCAGCACATAGAATATTTAATCCTGTTGGCTTCACATGTTCGGTTACCTTGGGACCGAAGATTCTCCTAGAAGAGTGCTGGAAATTGAAAGTACCATGGGATGCAGAATTGCCTAAAAAAATTATCAAGAAGTTTGAGGAGTGGCGAAAAGAAGTTCCTAAACTGAAAGAAGTCGAAATTCCAAGATGCCTCACTCTGAATCATGAAGCACCAGAAAATTTAAATTACATATTTTCTGCGATGCAAGCAAGAGTGCATACGTTACCTGCGTATTCTTAAGAAGTGAAACTGAAAGTTGAGTGTCTCTAGGAGCAGAGTTGCTGCTATGAAAACTACTTCTATTCCAAGATTGGAGCTCCTCGCCTGCTGCATAAGAGCGAGATTAGCTGAGATCATGGTGAACGATCTCCGAATAAAGAATATCCCAAATTTTTTCTGGTCTGACTCCGCAAATGCTTTATATTGGATAAAAGGAAGTGAAAACTGGGCACCTTTTGTTTTTAACAGAGTTAAAGAAATTAGATCTCTGACAGAGCCTGAATATTGGAACCACGTGCCAGGGTCTTTCAATGCAGCAGATTTACCATCTCGTGGTTGCAGTGTTCAAACATTGATTAAATCCAAGTGGTGGGAATGTGTATAATGATTAAAGAAGCCAAAACAAGAATGGCTAAGATCTAATGCCCTTCCTGACTTCGATATAGTATACTCTGAAAAGAAGAAAACAGTAATTAGTGCTACAATCATGAAGATTCAAGTGAGAAGTTTTATAACCGGATTTCGTCATACAATAAATTGTTAAGAACCACTGCTTGGTTATACAGATTTTTTAATAAATGCAAAGTTGAACCTTCACATCGAAATTTTTGATTCTTAACTTCAGAAGAAATAAATGAAGCTGAAACTGTTAGGTTGAGAAATGTACAAAAGGAATTATTCTCGGGTCTCGAAGATAAACGCCTGAAATCCCTTCACTGTCTTATAGATACGAATAAACTTATGAAAATGAAGACTAGAATCATCATGAGAGAAGATACACAAAGTTTCCTATATCCAGTAATATTACCATCCAATCATCCAGTGGTAGAAAAACTTATCCGGACCAGACATTTAAATTTGAATCATGCTGGTGTCCAGATCCTCATGAATAACTTGAGAGAAGATTTTTGGATTTTAAAGTATCAGAAGACAGTAAGAAAGGTTATTAAAAATTGTGTACGCTGCAAAAGATATGATGCTAGACCAAAGCCCATCATAAAAGCATCGCTCCCAGTTGATAGAATAAAGGAAGCAGCAGTGTTTGAGGTCATAGGAATTGATTATGCCGGTCCTCTAATTCTTCGAGGAGGTCAAAAATTCTGGATAGTCATCTTCACTTGTGCCATCTACCGAGCCTTGCATTTAAAGATAGCTACATCCGTGTCGACTGAAAATTTTTTACATGCTCTTAGAATATTCATAGCTCGAAGAGGAAGACCCACTATAATTTACTGTGATAATGGCTCGAATTTCGATGGTGCGGAAAATTTACTTAAGAAAATCAATTGGGTTCATTTCTCGATACAGTGAAGCTCAGAACATCATTTAGAAGTTCAACCCTCCATCTGCACCGGGGTGGCGTGGTTGGTGGGAACGTTTGATTCGTATAATCAAGGGAATTTCTCTAAAAGTCTTAGGAAGAAGTTCGTTGAATTTTGAAGAAATGAATACTGTTATCTGTGATACTGAAGGCATTGTTAATCAACTTCCTTTAACGTACCTCTCCGAAGATGTTAATGATATAACTCCGCTTATTCCTGCTATGTTTTTACGGGATATTAAAGAATCAGGCATTCCAGATCTTGATGTCTTAGATTCATCATCTCTCAATAAAAGATATGCCTATAGACAGCGAATAAGATTTACAAAAAATATTTCGAATTGAATATTTGGGGCCATTTAAGGCAATCTTCGAAATTTACTAAAAACCAACGACCCATCCAAATTGGTGATATCGTTATATTATCCAGTGAAAACATAAAGAAAAAAAAATTAACTGGCCTCTCGGTAAAGTTATTGAACGCTGTCCATCTAAAGATAACCATGTCAGACTAGTAAAAGTGAAAATGAAAGGTGGTGAATTTTCGCGTCCAGTGCTTAAATTAATTCCTCTAGAAATAACTCCTGAAAGCAGCTCTGATTTACTCTATTCATCACAAATTTCTAAGTCGAATATCCAACCTCCTGGAAAGATATCCAGGATCCCCAGCCCGCCCATTCCCGCTGTTCAATGTCTTTTTCTAGTGAATTTTGTCCCCTTATTACTTCCGGTGTGAGCCTGTTTTTTTTTTTTTTTTTTTTTTAAACACACTTGACATTGTGAGTTTTTCTGTTTTTCTTCCCATGCTATTTCTATGGGGGTTTTAGCTTTCCCCCCCTCTTTTTCTACATTCTAAAGTGGCGGTGGTGATTCCAGTGATTGTTCCAACTGAATCTGTTCCATTGACTCCTCCAACTGAGTCCGTTCCAGTGACTGAACCTACTGAGCCAGTTGACAAAAGTTCTGTAAAGGACATTCCTATAGAGACTGTTCCACTTGAAAAACGATCCAAATGTGGACGTTTGGTAAAGCCAAAAGTGAAGTTTGAGTTTCTCTGAAAATCCTCGAAACTCAAAGGTGGGAGTGTGTTGCGAAAATCGCTACTTCCACTTCAACTTTTTATAATCCAATCGTCTGCGCCTGCGTGCACGAAAAAAATTATGCGTTCGATAGCAATAGAAGAATATTGTTCTAAGTTCAAAATGTAAATATTGTGTATTGTTAGCGCGCGTTTGGTATTTCATGTAATTTTATCAGTATAATGTTTTTAAAAAATTATGATTGTGTATTTCTCCAGATTAAATGTGTTTATTTAAAGAAAATGACGGCTTAATTAATAAAGTCTCCACTATTTACTGAATTAAGAACGAACATTTCACCCCTCGAACAATACAGATGAAGGAAGGTAAGTTTTTCTTACCTTTTATTGAATTGTTACATAAATGATTCTATCTGATTTTATTAAGAAATTTTTGATTAGATGAAGATTTGTAGAATCAATTTGTTGAATACTAATTTATTTAAAATTTAGTATATAGATATCGAATATAGTTATTCTTAAAGTTTGATCCATAACATGACTAAAAATCGCAATAGGATTCGAAGAATTTATCACGGCTCTTGCGACCTTAATTTAAAACACATCATTAACAATCTCAACAATAGGATTAAATCCTGCATCCAAACTGAGAAAAATAAAAGTTGGAACAGCTTCCTTGCTAACCTATCTCCTGAAGACAATTCACTTTGGCAGATCAAGAAAAAAACTTAATAATAGCTATACCGCTATTCCACCACTTACTTATAACAGTACTACTAATTACACTGATGCGGACAAGGCTGAAGCTCTGGCCTCTTCATATGAAATTCAATTCTCTCCGAACATCAACCTGGGTGATAACAATCATCTCTGCCAGGTCAATAATACCATCAATAACTTCCTCTCTAACCCTCCCACTCCTCCGGATACTAACGTTCAACTATATGAAATCATAAATATTATTAAAACTCTTAAAAACCGTAAAGCTCCTGGTATTGATAAAATCTCTAATCATGCCATTAAAAACTTACCTTTTAACTTCATTCTTTTAATAACCCATATTGCAAATAACATTCTTAAATTTTCTTACATCCTTAAACTGTGGAAGACTTCAGTAATCTCACCTATACCTAAACCATACAGTAACCTTACTTATCCCACTAATTTCAGACCAATTTCTCTTTTACCTGCTATTAGTAAATTAACTGAACGTGTCATTAGAGCACGGCTCATCCAACACCCCCAAAATAATAACTTAATCATGCCTGAAGAATTCGGTTTCAGAGCCAAACATTCCACTACACGCCAGCTGCTACGTGTTGTACAGTTTATTAGTGAAAATCTCAACGCGAACATTCCAGGTGCTGCAATCTTCTTAGACGTCGCTAAGGCCTTTGATAAAGTATGGCACGAGGGCCTTATTTTCAAATTAATTCAGCTTAACTTTCCTGCCCACCTAATACATTTAATGCACAATTACCTTAGCGAACGCAAATTTGTCGTCCGTGTAAACAACACTCTTTCACGTTCTAAAAACATTACCGCTGGCATTCTTCAAGGCTCTATCATCGGACCTACACTTTTCAACATTTACTTTAATGACATCCCTAGGCACATTCACGCCAACTTGTCACTATACGCGGACGACACTGTCATATACATGGATAGTAGACATCCATATATTCTCTACAAATATCTACAGGAACACATCGACAACCAAATGAGCTGGTTCACTCTATGGCGCGTTCAAATAAACAAAACCAAAACCTCCGTGGTCTACTTCTCTCGCAAAATTAACTACCCAATAGAATTATTATTAATAACACTGCTCTTACCTTGCAGGATGACACTAAATACCTTGGCGTTCATTTCGATCGTAGACTCACATTCAACAAGCATATAACCATTACCAGAACCAAAGCTTCCAATATTAAAAAATCTCTTGGCCCACTTTTTAAAGGTAAATGTCTTTCTATTAGAAATAAACATCTTTTATACAATACCTGCATTTTACTTATTCTGACTTACGCATGTCTTATATGGGGGTTCGCATGTAAAAGTTCAATTAAACTTATGGCTGGCACCCGTAAAAAAACCCTCCGTCAAATCAGAAACGGTAACAAATATCCTAGAAATACAACCATAAAAAAAGACCTAAATGCTACTTCATTTCATGATCGTATAAGAAAACTATCTAAAAGATTTTACGATAATATCAACAACCTCAATAATGACATAATCGCTATCTGCCAGATTATGATATTCACTCTCCTTCCAAAAGAAAACGCCCGCGTTTTTCTATATATAGTTTTGTAGACCTAACTTTTTTCTCTATCTCTTTGCCCTGTTCTTATTATTTTAAATTAAAATTAAAAAAAAAAAAAAAAAAAAAAATCATAACTATATAAGCATTCCTCCTGGAATCTTAAGCTTACACAATCGATGGGGATTAATCTCAACACTATTGCACCTAAACCCTTACTTCCATGTTACACTCTTTAGTTAAACTTAATTTTCCTTTATATAAATATATGGTCACTGTTAAGTGCGTTTTTTTTTTTTTTTTTTTTTTTTTTTTTGTGGACAGACTGTCTTTTTGGGTCTTCTCCTCGGCTACCCCTTTTCTACCTACTAGTTTTTTTTTATCTTAGGAACTGAGAACTCATTTTTACTTTTTTTTAAATAAATTTCTCGCTATTTTATTCTAATATATTCTTGATATTTTATTTTATGCCTAATAATTTTTTATATTCTTTTTTTACGCAGTTTTTAATTTATTTTTAAAAACCTGCTGCCAAACTCAATTATGGCTCAATTAATAGTATATAGACTCATAACTTTAGACTGGGTGTAAAGTGCCATGCACTAGGTAATCCAACAATGGACAATCCAATTCCAGTTCCAGTTTCTTTATGCACTGAAGTCGGTACGCTAAATGCTACCTAAACAGTTGTCTGCATACCTATTGTTTATTTTTTGGCATTTTAGACGTTGTTATTTGCCTATTTTTTATAACTTTCACTTTTTCTAAAACTAATTAGGTTTTTTTTTTTTTTTTACATAAAAAAATGAGTATAATATGATACATTAATTTTTAAGAGACAAAAATTTTGTATAAGTTGTATTCTGAAGATTTTGGTACAAATTAATTTATATTCTTCATCTGGGAATAAGTTTGAATGGGGAATAAAATTATTCTGTCAAAATTGATTATTGGAGACGAGGCTCCTACATACACAATTTTTTTTTTCCCAGTTAACTATCTCTATTACAAAAAATATATATTCGTTTCATTTGGTTTAGTGGAGTCTATAGACGTTAAACTCTACTTACCTGCAATTTCCGCCATAGACGTAATGTATTAGAATTCTCTTGATTGTCCCTGTACACGAACCATTTGCTTGATCTTAACGAAAAGCTTACTGTAGCATCCCTGTATGATACACATTTAGAATACCAAGTTTGAACTATCTGCCATAATTTGTTTTTGAGATATGTTGATAACAGATAGACACATATACAGACACACACACACAAATACAGACATACACACAGACCATTCGCTAAAAACATGATTTTCTTATTCAGGGGACCTCAAAACGTGTAAATATAACAAAATCTCGCGTTCGAAAATTTAACCCAAAAACAATACTTTCTCTACCTTATGGGTAAGAGAAAGTAAAAATAATTTCAAGATGGTACCGTTTTCTTTAAAATTCATAAATACTTACAAATTTGGAAAGTTTTATCATTTTTATGGCAAATTCATTTCTAAAAAATAATTATTTATTTCACAAGAAATTAATGATTAATTTTAGGCTTAACGTTCTTAAAAATATCTTCTTATTCAATTGTGACTTCTTGAAAAGGCATACTAATGACACTTAGTATTATATAGAAGCTCCACCTTTTTCCATAAAAGATTCAAGCATAGGCTTTGCAAGCTATCACCGGCATTAAAGTTTTATTGGAGTCATCCTCGTAACAAGTGGGGAATGTTGTGGCGGCCGTTTGATGTCTCTTTCATTAGCGCAAAAGCCTACACGCACTTAAAGGTAGTTGATTTAGTGTCCATAAATGATTTTGCTGAGTCTCACAGAAAGTGATGAAATTTTAAGTATGTGGGACTTGTGTAGCTATAACTAGAGGTAAAAAGAGAAAAATAATAGATGTGTGTTATCTTGAAATTCAAGTTTTTTTTTTTTCCCCTCATGTACATGACACTTAGATAAAAATAAAATTATGCTTTTTAAGGGGATAGACTACTTATAAAAATAGGAAAATGAAGAAATTTTCAATCAACTTTCAGAATTTTTAAACAAGAACGAAAAATCGTGCGGTACGCATTGATTATTAACATTTTCAACTGTACGTATAACTTTCAACGTTCATTGCGTACGTTATCACACAACGGGTAGACCGTAATTCTGAAAAGCACATAGGTAGACTAATTGAATTCATAATCATTGTTAAACGTTGTTAGTAGGTGTTAAAAATGCTTAAGGCTGTCAGTCAGATAGCTCCCTTTCTCCCTTCCCATGTTATCCAATGGGATTTTTCGTTGCTATGTTTTATAAAAATATCTCATTCAAAAATGAAGTTTTTCATATTCTGTTTTTTGAATATTACTCTTTGAACAGGTCGCCTTTTATTTTAGTGAGCAATTTTTCGAAAAAATAATTTAAATATTTTATTTCAATAAGTAAATTATGGACTCAAAGGGTAGATCTCTAAGTAAAATATTTAAATTTATTTTTTCGAAAAATTGTACACTAAGCTAAAAGACGACCTGTTCAAAGAGTAATATTAAAAAAAACAGAATTCGAAAAAGTTCATTTTTGAATGAGATATTTTTATAAAACGAAGCAGCAAAAATCACATTGGATAACATGGGAAGGGAGAAAGGGAGCTATCTGACTGATGTACAGCCTTAACAAACAAACACACAACAACAACAAAAAAGTAGCCTTCAGATTCTAATTAAAGCCTTTAATGTATCTGAATATTTTAGTGTAGCCCTGTAAATCTAAAGGTTAGCAATATCATATTCAATGCAAAACATTATTTTAGCATATTAACAATAAAGTCGATTGCTATGTGATTTTTACAGTAGAAAGTTCTTTAATTGTAATTTATGAAAAATGTCTGCCTATAGTGCATTGGCATTTTTTGGGTGTCACTGGTACACAACCAGTTGCAAAGGATCTATTAATGCCATTTTAAATAGGGAACATTCCATAGAGAATTTGAATAACATATATAATTTTTTAAAAATTCTAAAAATATTTACTGACGATGGGGTGGACAGATAGACAGATGATGGATAGTCGGACAGATAAATACACAAATCGAAATAATATTCACATTTAAAATTTGTTAAAAAGCGTTGAATCGCTTAGTGTAAACGAAAATGCAATTCCACCAAATTTCCAATAAAAGCCCTAAATGTAACTGGATATATATATTTTTTTTTTTTGTGGTCCTGTAAATCTAATACTAATCATGCTACATTCGGTACAAAGCATTCTTTTGTGTATATGAATAACATATTTCAATTTCATTAAGATTTGTACAAAATAAAATTATTAAAATTTGTTTTATAAAAATACCTCTCATTGAACGCAGTACTTTGGAATACTTTATTAAATCGAAAATGTACATAGGTATCATGTTATGTCTTCCGTATTATACAAACATAACAATTTTATTTGTTGCAATCATCAGTTTTTAAATTATTACAAACCCAAAAGGTATAAGTCATTTTTTCTGCAGTGCGGCTTTTTATTGTCACTTAGTGTATATACACTGCTGGTCATTAAAATTGCAATTCCAAGAAGGAATGCGAATAAAAGAATGATATTTATTGGGCACATACATTATAGCAGGAAGAACAATTGATTAAATTTTCAGGAAGTTTTGAGTAATACATTCCCAGAAAATAGTATATAAAGCAGCTACCTCTGGAAGCAATAACAGCAGTCATCTGCCTAGGCATTGAATCAAACAGCGATTGAATGACATTTACGAGTAGAGCACTTCATGAAGCTACAACATGATGCCACAATTCACCGATCGTAGTTACTGATGAGAGATGGGGGCCAGTGTCACTTTTCAAAGATTAAACAGTCATTTTCATTGCGGCGAGATCAGGAGAACGCGCTGGCCGGAGCAACGGTGTAACATATTCTGTATCCAGGAAGGTCCGGACAATACAGACAACTTGCGGTCGTGCACTATCCTGATTAAATGTTGCGCTACGGAGGCCTCGAATATAGGGCATAGGGGCGGGCCTTAAATCCCAAGAAATTTAATGGCCGCAAGTCAGAGTGCCGGGAATGCGAACAAGTAGTAATCGAGACGTGTATCCAGTGGGACCAAATACCATCACTGGAGGAGATGGACAGTGTGACGACGTCAAATTCCAGCTGGCAATGTGCATTATTCACAATGCCGTTAAATACGGATAAGGCAATCTTGATGCTATAAACAGGATGGAGATTTGTCTGAAAGGCCACATCATGCGATTCCTGCGCCCAGGTTCGTTGTTGATCACATATTAAAGACGCCCATATCAGTGATGCAGTTTTGAGGGTAATCAAAATTTTGGTATCCGCATACTGGGTTACTACCTGAAGTGATGGTATGCGGTACCATTGGATACACGTCTCGATCACCTTTTGTTTTTATTCCCGCCACTCTGAATACCGCCCATTAGATTTTTGACGAGTTAAGGTCCGTCGCTCTGCCCTATATTCAAGGCCTCCGAAGCGCCGCCTTTAAGCAGCACAAGACACGACCCAAAGTTGTCCGTATTGTCCAAACCTTCATTGATGCAGAATGTGTTCTACTGTTGCTCTGGCCAGCGCGTTCTCCTGATCTCGCACCAATAGAAATGGCTGTTTAATCGTTGAAAAGCGACTAGCCCCCCACCATTCACCAGTAACTAAGATCGGTGAATTGTAGCATCGTATTGAAGCTTCATGAAGTGCTCTACCCGTAAATGTCATCCAATCGCTGTTTAATTCAATGCCTAGGCAGATAAGTGCTGTTATTGCTCACAGAAGTCGCTGCTTTATGTACTGCTTTCTCAGAATATATTACCCTAAACTTTCTGAAAATTTGATCAATTGTTCTTCCTAATATAATGCATGTGCCCAATAAACATCCTTCTTATAATTCGCATTCCATCTTGGTGTCGCAATTCTAATGACCAGCAGTGTATATATTTTCATAATTTTTTTTTTTTTACATTTCTATTATTCACATACAAATAAATATACTGCTTTTTAAGACTTAAAAAAAAAAAAAAAAAAAAAAAAAAAGAAAAGAGAACGCGTACACATTTTTGACATCAGCTACACATTATTTTTTAATAATTTTAAAATTAAAATGGGTATTTTATTTACTATCTTTTGAACCAAAATTTGCACTGGAACTACAATATACGACGTTAGCTAGATTTTATCGTGATTAATAAGTGGCACCAATTTTTTAGGAAGTAAGTTGAACGGGGTAACTTTATGTTGCGAACTAAGAAATCCGGACAGATTTGTAATTTTTTTTATATACATAAACTAACTGTGCATCATTTTTACATTTATTTTAAATGGTCTTTACTAACATAAAATTACCCTTGTTACTTTCTTCTATATGTAATATAGAGAAAGAATTGAATTCGTGAAAATTTTCGAACTCCGGTTTTCGATGGATTTGCACGTTTTGGGATGTCCTGAACACTATTTGATAGTTTTTAGAAGATGTCTGTCTGTGTGTCTGTCTCTCTGTGTGTATCACGAATTTTGTGGACGCTGTATCTCACGAACCAATGAACGAAATTTAAAATTTGCAGTAGTGTAAAAAGGGGAGTTCTGCGGCACGGCGGAAGCGCGCGAAGCTAGCGGAGTCCGGAGCAGATATGGTGGAGGAGGAGTGTTATCTTTCACGAGGGTGGGTGAATCATCATCCTGGACAACAGGGTGTTGCCACAGGAAGAGTTGAAACTTTACCTTGCCATCTATCGTTGAGAATGGGAATTATTTTCATAATTTTTTGGACTTAGCTTTTTTCGCGATAGGAAATGTTTTTTTTTCCAGTCATCTTGGACGAGGGTTCTGTTGCCACCAGGAGAGTCGAAATTTTTTTCGTGTTTGAAAATGAATTTCCGGTGGGACTTAATATGTTTGGAGATGGAAAATATATTTCAGCAAATTTGATTGACTGAAACAAATGTAGATGAAGATAATGAGTTCAATGAATGGTATAGACGTTGATCTTAATATTTGGGTGTTGCCATTCGGAGATTGTAAAGTATTTAAACTTTTTGTGTTTGAAAATGAATTTCGGGACTTATTACTTTTCGCGATGGAAAATATATTTCAGGGAATTTAATTGAATGAAACAAAGGCAGATGAAGATAATGAATTTAAATAATGGTATAGACTTTAACATTTAGGTGTTGCCATTGGGAGAATAGAAACTTTTATACCGCTGACATTGAAGATTATAAATAATATCCGGTGAGACTTAGTATGCTTGGAGATGGAAATTATATTTCGAGAGATTAGAAGTTTAGACTCAATAAAACAAAAGGTCGAAGAATTATGGTTTAGACTTTAAAATTTTCTTATTGCCATTTGAAGAATGTAAATTTATATTACGAAATTTTTACAGAATTTATAGAAACAAGGAGTTAGGTGATTGAAATTGGAGAGTAGTTGAGGCGTTTCGAAAGACTATTCCCCGTTAATTTCCCGTTATTTCTTCAGCATAATAGTAATCAAATAAAATTAAAATATCAAAAAAAAAAAAAAAAAAAAAAGAAAAACCACTGTTTTACACACATTTATTTCATAAATACAAATATTTCCAATAAACATTCATAATATTTTCAGTAGATGTGTAGCTACTCTAATTATAGAATTACATTGCAGCAATTAGGATATAACTTGAAAAAAAAAATCAAAGGTTAAATAATAATACAACTACAATATTTATCGGTATTAGATACGGATTGTTTCTTAGCATGAAACACAAATAAACTATAAGTTTAAATAACACATTATAAATAAATGCAATACATTTTCTTCAATTTTTACAAATATTTTGTTTACAATACAACTATTAATATGCATTAAAACGTAATGATAGTAAAAGTATAACCAATGGTTTCAATATTTACAAATATTTTGTTTACTGTTAATATGCCTTAAAACACAATGATAATAAAAGTATAACCCATTGATTTCATTTTTTAATTTTTTCTAGCATCTATGTAGCCCTTATAATCTATAACAGAAGAGTATTTTTAAATGAGATATGTCTTAGACACATGCATGTGTTATAAGCAAATTTTCTTTTTAATGCAAGTCTTTACTTCAAAAATGTGTCACCTTTTCCATGCACTATAAGAAAGGTAATCAATTTAAACACATATTTACCAACAAGAACCAAATTACACAATAATCACTATTCACTTGCTAACAACAGAAATTTTAGTTTTAATGAAACTGAAGAAGGTCATGAGTCATTATTATGGAAGTTTTACCAGGAAATCCCAAATTCACATACATAATGAGAATATCCTACTCACATCTAGAAATTATCCTGTACAAATTCATGTCTAAATATTTTTTATCCATTCTAACATCCATAAGTATTTCCTACTCTAGAATCGTACAGTATCTGTTAATATAGTTTTGTAGATAAAAGTCATAACTCTTGTTCATTTAATATAGTATATTATTATTTGTATTTGTTTAATAGTGGCAATACTGTAGTTATGTAAAAATAATCAAGATGATAAGATCTTTTGTTACCTGGGGGACGAAAAAATCCCACATTTTTTCACCCTTATAATCAACTGTTTAAAAACTTGTTTACATACTCTTATATTTAAGATATTTTTAATTCATCAAAAAGTTTTATTCATCGTTAATTTCCATGATGATATTTTCTTCGTTCAATAAAAACTGGTTTGAATTCTCACATTATTTGAATTTACTTATAAAAGCATATGTAATTATATGCTATAACACCAATGTTTTTATTTTGTTATAACAACAATCTTTTTAATGTTGCCATGCATACAATTGTACACAGTTGTACTTGTGGCAGATTCAGCACAATTCATATTTCTTTGTATACACTAGAAATGGCGATTCTATTCTATCACCAAAATGTAAAATGAAATATACGCAAATTCTTCGCATTTCCTAATCTCTTATAACAAGAGTTTTTTAATGTAAGTCAAAATCTACTCTAAGTAGGAAACTAAAATTACAAAAGTGAACATTGATTACTTATATGGATATAAAACAGTGAAAACTGCAGTGTTAAAACTCATATTATCCCTAATAATTTTAAAAGTTCATACAACATGTTTTCTAATTCTGAAAATTATGTTTAAGGTTTAGTTTTAATAAGTATGTTGACATTCAATCGCCACCACAATGCGACGTTATGAGAGTATACTACGTCGAAAAATATTATCGGTACGTGGTATCAGAATTAAAACATTTTGTATCATTTTAATGAAAGTGCTTTCTTTTCCTCGAATAAGACAAAATTTGGTATCTGAGCATAATTTCAAGCAAACAAATAATTTTATGTCACCATTGGAAAATGTCAATTTTTTATTGAATGAAATGATATACGAAAATGTCCAAATAACAATTTATACATGCAATTAACAATAGTTTTTATAACAGTTTAATGCAGCATTAAGTAAATTTGTTGTAATGTTTTATAACTCAGTTACAAGTGCTATTAACCTTTTTTTTTTTATTTTTTTATAACAGTATATGCTCTATATTATATACCAAAATAATAGGATTTTTTTTTATTTTCAAGTATACACGTTTTTAAAAAGTATTAAAATGTATACTTGGAATTCTGGAATTTCTAAAACTATCAATTTTACCTTTCGATTTTACCTTTCATACGTTTTCAAAGTTAAGGTGAAATCGTGTTAAGCAAATAAATAGTTGCAAATAATACTAGTCATATCTTCATGAAAATGTAAATTGTTTGAAAAAGATAGATTTTTATCGTACGCGTGTTTTACTTTCAAAGAAGTTATATATTTTCTAGCTAAGCAAATTGAATTATTCTTTTTTCACAAAAATGTCTAAAGGTAATTTCATGGCAGAAAGTAGTGCCAACAACACATAACGATAAAATTTCCTACCATTATTACGTACAGAAATCTTTATTATGCATTTACAGCAGACTTGACTTTGAATACTTTACAGCTCGGAAGCATCTGTGGCCAATGCCATGCATCTACCTCTGTATAATAACAGGAGTAAATAAGGGAAATAACAAAAATAATAAAGTTAAATAACAATACAAATAAAAAATAGAAAATAGTAAGATAATAAAAACCTTTTAAGTCATAAGAAACAAAATCACAATTTACTAAGAATGGGAATGATTGACGATAGCATTACAAGAATCACGGAAAGAACAGGGAAAGACAGAATATTTTTTCCTTTATTAGGGAACATTTTACGTGTTTTATCCTTTTTTTCAGCACTTTTTTGTGATTAATTAGGAGAGTGATAGTTGTTAGAAAATATTGGTGAAAGCGGAAAAATCTGTTTGTGGGATTGACAGCACTTTTTACTATGGAATTACCCATATACCAGCGTTGCCAAGCGTGCGAAAATTGTGTACACATCATTGCCAAGTCTCCGATTTAAACGGGAGACTTCATTCCAAAATTTTTCTATAGTAAATTTCACTTTATTTAATCGTTTAAAATTAATATGAAATATTTATGTAAAAAAAGTATTGATGTGAAACCTTATTTAAAAATTAGAAATGTTCGTAAGTATTATCACACGGTTGACAACGCTGCCATATATATATATATACAAAATTACACACACACAGATGTATGTATACAGGGTGACCATAAAATAACTTTCTCTGTTTGGAATCATCTATAGCGAAAACTAATGAACTCAATAATAACATGCAATGTATTATGTAACTCATGTCTGCAGCAAAATAGCTGTAGATTTTTTTAAAAACTGTTTCTTATAAATATTTACTCACTGAAATTAAAAACTACAGTAAGAAAAAAATTTCATTTTATATTTTTTTTTTTTTTTTTTTCAAAACTCATGTTTTAAGTTAAATTTTGTGTAAAAACATGAAATCTGGTACCCAATTATTAATTATAAAATCCACATTCAATTATTTTTTACTTAAGAAAATATTTAAAAAATGTAAATCCAAAAAAATAACACAGAATGGAAAATAGAAGGAATAAGGTTGGGGGTAGGGTGAAAGTGAAAGCGTGTTCGGAGTAGCATCAAAAAAGAGGAGAGGTTTCACTTGGAAAAAGAGTAAATACAGAATGTTAAATAGATCTTGAAGGAATTTTTTGTTTAATTATGGGAAGAAATACGTTTAGTTCAATGCAGTGTGTAAAGTTTTTTTTTTTTTTTTTTTTTTTTTTTTTTTTTTTATTGTCAACATCTTTTACATTGCAAAAAACCATTACGTGTTGGACAACAATAGAGATCATTTTTGAATTAAGCATCCTCAAAAACAGAAAGTATTAAAAAAAAAAAAAAAAAAAAAACACCCGCAAATTTTATGCAATGTTAATTATGTAGAATAATATATATTTTTTCTTGTATTTCTATTTTTAATCCAGTCCACCCTATTTATCTTTTTGACAGCATCTCTTTTATTAGAACTGAAAATGAGATAAAGTACCCGGTTAATAGAAATATAAACGCTGGAGCAACTTCTGTAAGGGTCAGTTTACGTTTACCTGTATCCTTCTTGGGGAGGTACTGTAAAACTTTCAGCTTGTTCAAAAATACAACATCCTTATGATGTTTAAAATAAAGACCGGAAGACATAATTCTATGTACAAATTTGTCTACTAAATGTTTGCAACAGAAATTTTTATGGATCAACATTCCAGCCATAGATTCTGAGAAGTGATCTTTCGAGGTATATTTTTCTCCTAAATTATAGTGATCTGCGTTTTCGTCATCAACAAATATAGCAAGATTTTCCATGTTTCTATTGAGAAGAAAGTTTTCAAGAACATCAAAGTGATTTAAGTTATTAGTCTTAAGGTCTGTTCCGAATATTCTGAAATTTTTCTCGGTTGAATTCACTAAAAATTCGAAAATATGTGAATTGGGTGCAGCTGCACAATGGTAATCTCCTTTTGCCACAGCTTTGGCCAATTGCGAAATGTCATTAATTTTAAATACAGGTGGAATTGTAAGAAAAGAGAGAAAATTGGAGTCTTACGCCAAGCAAATGATCATAGATCCTATAACCCATGAAAAGAGGAGTAAACTCTCCGATATTGAGGAGGGTTTAATAAGTGAACTTTGTCTTAATAAGACTGCAAAAATATGAAGACAAATTTTGCTGAATTGATGTTTACATTTGAATAAAGTGTAATATATTAACATTACAGCAATAAAAGCCAAAAAGATAGCTATCCAAATTGACGACGAAAATGCTTGGAAAATTGCACAAATGTCAGGTTTGTATTCTGGTTTTTTAGTCATGAACGTTACGTAAGAATATTTAAATGGGTAAGCATAGTTGTAGTTCTCTGCTTCTTCACTTACTACAAAAGAATTTACAAGAATATCAATTTCTGATATGTCCAATGTTCCCAGTAAATCTATATCATAATTTACTTCAGTGAAAAGGTAATATTCAGCTTTTTGAAACGCTTTAGAATTATTTAAAATATAACGAGAAAGATCAAGTGCTATCTGACCTGCAAGAACGTCTTTTCTTTCGAAGTAAGATAAAACGCCTTGTTTGGAGTTAATAGATCTTACATAATAATGTGGGACCACATATCCAAGTTTCAACACTTGTGGAGTCTCCATCTTCAAATAGTTAAAAATAGAACCAAAATTTTAAGCAAAATTATTTTAAACAACATATATATATTGCTGTACATTTATTTAAGATTATAAATAATTAAAACGTTACAGCTCTGCTTTTTATCATTAATATTTCTTAATGTTTTTATAAAAAATATGGCGACTATACGTAAAATTAACACATACAGCAATACCCATTGAATACGCGGTACATAAAATACTTTACATCTGTATTTCTGTTTAACTGCATTTTAACATACAAACATTATTTACATTTGAAAAATTTTTAAATAAGACATTTACAACACTGACTTATTATTATTATTATTTTTTTTTAAGAAACACACACACACACACACTCAAAAAAGACTTAAAAGAAATTTACGGAGTATTTTTAAATACTTCTTTTGTGATTATTTACATTTAGATAATTTTAAAATAAAAATACATATTAAGAAAGTTAAAATTTAATTTCATACATTTAAAAGAGTATATTATTATTATTACTATTATTTACAAAATCATTTCGATACGCGCATGAATTAAACACATTAAACAAGTAAATTCATACACTTTCTAAAATATTTTTAAAACTCTATTTCAAAAATGTTTCTAAAAATAATTATACCCGAATACATTAAAAAGAGGTATATTCTTATAGAAATGAAACAGTCATTAATGCATCATAAAATTAAAAAAATATAATGTCATAAATTCAACTACTAATGTTTGAATATATCAGAATTTAAAAATGGAATTAAAAGAAAAATGAAAGTTTGTTTAAAGTACAGAAAAAAACTTTAGTTTTTAAAGGGAACTTTCATTAAAAAAAAAAAAGTCTTGAACGATGATTGTCTAATTTTCAAATAATTAAAAGCATATAATACCAAACTCGAGATTAATCAAATAACATTTCTTTCTTTTGAAATAGGTTTCATTAAAAATTTTCATTAAATTCGATCACAAGTGACATATTTATTCACATACATCTATTTAAACGTGCTAGATATACTAGGGGACACATTCAAGTTATGATAGTTACTTTCATACTGCCAAGACAAAAATTTTTGGAACCTTAAGTATCGAATTTCGTGTGAATAATAAATGAATTACTTCATAATGTCTCAAACAATCCCAGAAAAAAAGTACATAATCATAGTTACATTACATTTCACATTAATATAAATCTGCTTTATTTAAAATATCGAAAATGTTTTTGTTAGCATTTATTCTCGATTTTCCAATAGTTTTAAATTTTTAAAAACGTTTTCAACATGTTTCTGTAAAGTATCTGAATATTTAACTGTTTCTTATAGAAAAAAAAAAATCAGTTTTATTTAAACTTATATGTACAGAATAATATATATTTTTGTGTCTGTAATAGTATAACAGAAACATCGTACCATACTTAGCGTTTTAGGAACAAATACAATTTTATGTATTTTACACATTATGCTGTTGCAAGTTATGTTATATTAGATTTTAGAAACATATAGGATTTTTTTTTTTTTTTTTTTTTTTTTTTAATATGAAAATATAATAAATCGTTTTATTCAGCATGTTCGTTTTACCATAACACAACATTAAATTCACTGCATTGAGTTATTTAAAATGTTTAATACATAAGGGTACTTTATAATAATTGCTCAAAAAGAAATCTAGTTGTGGGTTTTATCAGCTTTGGGTATACTGAATGGAGGATGCATTGAATTATTCGTAGCATTTCAGGGAAAAACCTGTTATTTTTTATATAACATGTTATGTTATTACATTTCAAGTAAAGTTTTATCTTTCATGGACATTGATGTTTTTAAACTGATGCGTTCTCATTATCATTGAATGTACTTTTTCGTCTAATATTTATCAAGTGATCTTACAAAAGAAAAAAAAAATAAAACGAGTTTTATTTTATTTTTTGACATTACATACTAAAATTTCATTCAAAATTCTGAATAGCAATAACGAAGCAATTATCCAATATAATTTTATGCAAGAGGTCTCTCGAATAGTGTCAGGTACAATCACTCAAAAAAAAAAAAAAAAAGCGTTCTAAACGCCATTTTATTTCGATAAAATGTATGTCATATTTTCAAAGTAAACTAATATAAATCTAATATAGACTATTACAAACGTGTTTTCAAACTGAAATTTTTTTGTGAGAACATTATATACATAATATAGTTAGTTTAAATGACATCTAATTACACTAGTCGACAAAAGAAAAAAAAAATGGAGGGTAACAAAAATGAAATTAGCTATTTTCAACTAATTTTGTAGTGCAGAATTAAAAAATAATAGCGAAAAATCTGTAACACGTACAGATTTTTTGTTACGATTATTTAATCTGTACTGGAAGCAATAATCCCTGTCTAAAAGTACACTTAATATTGCTTTGTTAAATAAATCATTGTCGAGTCATGTTCTTAGTTAGTCTAAGAAAATGATTCGATAAGGATTTATTTAACAAAATAGTATTAAATGTACTTTTTTAATATCGGAATTATTTGCTAGTGCTCGGATACTTTTGCTGTCGACTGTACTGTAAAAATATTTAAAAAAAAATAATAATAATGAAATTTGCCATTTTTTGATATAAAAAAAAAAAAAAAAAAAAAAAAAAAAGGAACAAACATGGTTTCCGGGACTCTGGGTTGCCAGCAGGAAGGGTTACAACCTGTGATACTGTGAAAATGATAAAAATTCTTGAAAATTGCCATTTTCTGATACTCTAACAGAAAAATGTGACGTGGTGTGATTTTTTTGCTTGCAGATATTTCAATAAAAAGTGGAATTAATAATAAAAATAAGAATTTGACCGTTGTCACCGAACCACTGTAGACCAGTGTTATTTACTTTCAAAAGAGCAGTTCAGCGCCATTAATTGAATGAACCAGAAAGAATCATTCTTGTAGTTATTCGTCGAAGGTCTATGGAGGTTAAATTCGTTGTTTCTCAACTTATTTCCGATATTCGCATAGTTGAATGGTTGGATGGGATGGATTTTTTTACGTCGCACTAATACTGTGCAATGAGCAATTGGCGACAGTCTAGGACTAACCCCTCGAGGTAGTCCGTAGACATGTCATCACACTTTTGATCCTCCACGGAAGGGATTTCTCTCCCGCTTCGGTAACCCCCAGAGATATAATTTTTGATGGAGGATATTGCAGCCACGATAGATTTTACGTGCACCAACCACCATTAGTGTACACGATGGTTTTTGACTGGCTCGAGCACTGAACCCGCAATCTTCCAGTTACGAGCCCGGCGCACTAACGACTGGGCTACAGCGCCCCCCGATATTCGCAGAAAGCAACACATTTCTCTTTGATAAATAATCAGCTTAAGATTATTTTCTTTATAAATAAAATTTCCTTATTTATAAAATGAAATTAAATTTCCTTCATTTAAACCGACTTCAAGATATTCTGCAAAAAAAACCCACAGATTTTGCATTGTAAAAATGACACTAGCAGCACAAACAAACAAGCATTTGCATACTTGAATGAGTGTTTCTGTTATGCTGCGTCATCCAATCTTTTTACACGTCATTTTTATTATTTATAATTATTATTATGATTTTTTTTTTTATACTAGTATTATTTATCGTTATTTACTGGATTACTTTTTGTTTGTTTGTTTGTTTTATTTAACATAAAATTTAAAAACAGATTTCGTCATCGTTTACAGCCACTTGGCTTATCATAGATTAATTGTCACTGGAGATCATTACTAGAGATAAAAACCTTGTTTTAAGAATGGAATAGATTACTCTCCCGCTTCGGAGAAAACAACACATTTCTCTTTGATAAATAATAAACTTAAGATTATTTTCTTTACAAATAAAATTTTCTTCATTTAAACCGATTTCAATATATTCTGAAAAAAAAAAAAATTTGCATTGTAAAAATGGCAGCACTAATAAACAAACATTCGCTTTCTTGAATGATAGTTTCTGTTATGCTACGTCATCCAACCTTTTTACACGTCATTTTTATTATTTATAATTATTATTATGATTTTTTTATACTATTATTATTTATCTTTATTTACTGGATTACTTTACTTTTTGTTTTTGTTTTATGGAACATAAAATTTAAAACAGATTTCGTCATCATTTGCAGTCACTTGGCTTACCATAGATTAACCCTTAAGGGCCCTCTTCACTCACCGCCGCCGGAAGCCGAAACTAATGTTATTCTATGGGAAATTTTTCTTTACAAATAACTTATTAACTAATACACATTTTTAAATTCTGTTTTCACATTCTGAAAATTCCCAGCAGTTAAATTGACGGACCTTTTTTAAAAAAATATTTTTTATATTTTTTATATTTTATTTTGAAGCTGCAAAATACGAATTTTCAATATGTGAATTTTTTTCATTTTGCAATTCCAAAATAAAATGTTAAAAAAAAAAAAAAAAAAATACATTTTTAAAAAAGGTCCGTCAATTTAACAGTTGTGAATTTTCTGAATGTGAAAACAGAATTTAAAAACATGTATTAGTTAATAAGTTATTTGTAAAGAAAATTTACCCATAGAATAACATTGGCTCGGACTTCCGGCGACGGTAAGTGAAGAGGGCCGTTAACGCTCGGCATATTTCCTAATTTGAACAGTACGACACGCCTTTTGGTGTTCCTTTAAAACGTCACACGTATAGTTTCCAATTTATAGTCGGTAACAAAAGTCTCCGAGCACTAGCAAAAATTCCGATATCTAAAAAGTACACTTAATACAATTTTGTTAAATAAATCCTTGTCGAATCCTGTTTTTAGACTGACTAAGAACAGGATTCGACAAGTATTTATTTAACAAAACTGTATTAAGTGTACTTTTTTTATATAGGAATTTTTGCTAGTGTTCGGAGACTTTTTTTACCGACTGTACTACTTTTTGGCTACCGAAAAATATTAATAATTTGTTTTATTTTACTTTATCATTAAATAAAATAAATCGTTCTGTTGAAGTTTTCCGGTAGCCGAAAGGTAGCCTATAGTTACACGTTTTAGAAAAATAACAGTTCATTTGCAGAGGAACACCTTAAGGCGTGGCTCGATTTTTTAATGTCCCCTCGAAGGGACATACGAGCGATAAGGGTTAATTGTCACTGGAGATAATTACCAGATATAAAAACATATATCTAAAATTAAAGTAGCTGTAATTAGCAAAATATTTCTCTGATTTTTTCAAAAAATTTGGAAAAATCTTAGCAAATGTTGTGGAAATGGAGTTTCTGTTTTACAAATATCAGATATTATAATTTCTGTAGTTGATATTTTTTATTTACTTATTTTTTTTTTAATATTACGCAAAGACTTAGCATAGGAGCTGCTAGCCTCCTATTTCATAATCCGGAGGATTCTTAGCACCCCCACCCCCTTTTTTTTAACACCAATCTTTTTTTAGAGTAATTTCTTCTTATTTTTCGAATATATTTTTGAAGAGAATTTCTATAAAAATTAAGGGGTGTGGAAAAAGGGACGGGCACTAACAATACTCCAGATTAGGTTGGAAGCTATGACTTATTTTAAAGCTTTTGATTAATATATTTTTCTGCCTGGAAAAGCCAATGATTTCTCCGCTAATCGTCATACAAACATGCGGCTGATGGCGGTCGATAAGTAATAACGTCTAGTCTATAATAGTGTATTCAGAGTTTTCTTAAGGGATCGTCTACGTATTAAAACTTGAACCAGCTTCATTTTTCAAATGGTAACACCCATTTGCCGATTCGATACTTGAGCCGGCCAAAGACCGTCGTGTACAATAATGGTGGCTGGTGCACATAAAATCTGTCGTGGTCGCAAAGTCCTCCATGTTCCCATCCCCACTATACCATTGGGGATCCCCACCGTGAAGGTTCAAAATTGTGATGACATGTCTCCGGAAAATCTCTAAGGGTGCATCCCAGACCGTCGCCAATTACCCGTAGCTCAGTATTGGTGCGACGTTAAATCCAATCAACCTACTTACCTACGTACAACCATGGATCATATTTTAATTTTCTCGTGTAAAATGACTTCATGACAGAAGAACAACGTCACTGGTAGAAACTTTTTTCAAAATGGCAAATAAAGTACCTTCATAAACTTGTCGTTTTTAGTTAATAACTTCTTTAATTAAAATGATAGATATTTCTAAGCAGCTGAAATGTCTGCCTTGGAGTACTCGGAATACATTGATACCTCTCATGACGCGAAATACCCTGCCCTCCGTTAGAAGATGCTGTCGCAGACAAAAAAATTTGACGCCAGTGACAGTAACTTTTTTTTAATATATAGAGAAAACACACTCACACACATTTATTTACATTTATTTGATTTTGAACGATACATAGAAATAAAAATTGAGTGAAAATAAGTAACATAATTTTTCAAATAATATTTTTATTTCAGATATAAGCGAACTTGGTATCTAATGCAACGAATCGAATTCCAGGCTCCAGTATGCGGACTATTACACGGTTAAATTTTTAACTGGACGCGAACAGATATGTGGGATCTGCGAGAGACCGATAATGTTGCAAGAATCCGCGGATTGGAGTTTGCAAAGCCAAAATTTTATCAGGAAGCGCACAGCTTCATAGTATCCTCAGTCAAAAATTTTTAATGCAATATATCGTTTTAAGGCTCCTATATATATATATATATATTATTTAAAGGGCTCTATATCGAGTCGATAGCATTGCAAGCGTCATCAAAAGAGTTGAGTTTGTGTATGAGTGGACTTTTACGTTTTAAATTACAGTCATTTGCAAAAGTTTTAGACCACCCATAGAAAAATCAAATGTAATGGAATTCCGCAAACACAACATACATATTTTACATATAAAAGAACAAAATAGTCTGTGCATGGTTTTTTACTGTAAATAAAGTCAATATTTTGTAGAACCTCCTTTGTTTTTAATAACTTGTGCAATCCTTTTACACTGTAAAAACTTTCTGTAGTAGATTAAAGCACAGTGTGCTGGTAAAAGTATTGCACTGTGCTGTATTTTTACAATGTTCAGTAAAATAAATTTGCTGCAATTTTACTCACGTGTGTTGTTAATTTTCACAGCATGCTTTAAAAATATTTCCTGCAAATATTACACATGCGTGCAGGAAGTAATTCACAGCACTAAGCAACTTATTTCTTTTCACATATTATTTATTTATTTTTTCATGTGGAGTAAACGGTCTTGTATAGTCCGGGATTCGAACTCACAATCTTCCATTCCACTTTGCCAATCGCGCCGTTTGGCTCACAATGACTTTTCTTTACAAAAACAGATAAGGTCAACATCAGCACTGATTGGTTGATAAGTCATGTCATACGCACCAAAAGACTTCTGGAAAAATTTTGATACCGATGTACAGCACAATGTGAAGTAACCAGTCTTCAATTATTTTTACAGAACTAGCTGTAAAAATGTACACGAATCCATACTGTATTTATGTTAAAAAAGTGCTTCATTTTTACAGAAATTTTTTACAGTGCAAGCATGCTATTAATAAGAGACTTGCTGTAAGCTTTAGAAATTTCTGTGCACCAGACATGTTTTATTGCTTTAACAAGTGCCGTAGCAGTAGATGGTTGTTTTCCGGCGACTTTTTTATCCTAAAACACCACAGATTCTCAATATGGGCTGTTACTTGGCCAGTCAAGCAATTTGATTTTCTGTGCCCTCAGATATTTCTTGACAATCTTTGCCCTGTGACACGGAGCCTCATCATGCATGAAAATTGAACATTTATGAACACGCATGTGAAACGTCAACTACTCACGTAACAAATTAAGGTTCCGCTTTCCATTCATAGTGCTTTTAGGCGGCACAGAATGCCTAGCACCAGATACAGACATTGCACCCCATATCATTTGGCTTGGAGGATGTTTCACACTTTGTATCGTACATCTCACATCATATCTTTTTCTTCTTGAGCGGCAAATACTTGTAGCACGTACAGAAATATGCTGCCCACTCGTCTCATCCGAAAATAAGACCCTGCTCCACTGTTATACTGTCCAAGTCTGATATTGTTTGGCGAAAGCCATTCGTTTCTTTTTCATACTTGGAATAAGTCGAGATTTCCTCGCAGGTTTATGGTATGATAAACCAAAATCTTTAGCCAAGCGTATTGAAATAGTACTCAAACTGGCTTTGGTGCTTTTTGCAGTCAGAGAACGTCTAATCGTGTTGCAGGAGGTCCTTGGATCTCGTACGACCATCCTTCTTATCACATGATCATCACGTGCACTCGTTTCTAGAGCGGCCGCATCTCTTAAGGTCCACAAATTTTCCCGAAATTTACTAATAGCTTGATGCACAGTTGTTTTGCTCACATTTACCCTCGAACTTCAGAAAATTTAATTTCATTCAGGGTCAATATTTCTGACCTTCTTTTAACAGAAAGGGAAGATTTTTTACCCATTACAATAATTACACAACAGCACAATCTACGACAAAATCCAATAAACAACTAGCGATAAACGAGCCGGACACCTTTATTTATAGCAGTAAAATGCGGCTGATGCAATCAGCACATGAGATGACGCAATAATCTGCGCAAATGATGGTAAAATGTGTTAAAATACTGAAAACCGGGTACCGGTCTTAAACGTTTGCAAATGACTGTATAAGGAAAGGGCATGCTTACAAACAAACACTCCGTCAATCAATCTATACCACTCACGAGTGGCAAAAGGACAACCTGTATTGGTGGAAATTCCAATGTTTTGCCCTGAATAGAATGTTTTGCCCTGAGTTTGTTTGTGCGTGACGTCATCTGCGCTTTCCTTATAGGCAATTGGTGACAATCTGGGATGTAGCCCTAAAAATAGTCCGATGACATGCTACCACAATTTTAATCCTGTAAGTGGGGGAGGGGTCACTGAGACAGAGTTTATTACGATTATAAATTTAAGGAGCGCGAATCAGCTGGTCGCCCAAGGCGTCTAGCCTATATAAATAAAATCAGATTTTTGTCTGCAATATGCTTAGATTCGAAAATTTTTGCGATATCTTCCTGTTTCGGACATCGGAGAAGCCGAAAATGAATTCAGAATATATTTTATGTGTGCGTGTGTCGTTGTGTCTGTTTGTAACCCGTAACGATATTTTGGTCTGGGTATCCCGCGAAAACGCATATATTTATATGGAATATTGTCTCATTTTGCTATATTGATAAGATCTTAAATTTCGAATAACTTACGAAATTTCCCTATTAGAATATTTGTAGTCAATCCTGTTCAAACAAGTATCATAAATGTTATTTTGAAGTTGTCTGATATATTTATGGTCCTCAAAATGGACATTTATGCCCTATTTTGCCCTATTCTGCCATTTTAAGTAAATCGTAAATTCCAAATAACTTACGAAATTTTTAAATTAAAAAGTTCATAGTCGGGAATGTTCATGCCAGTATCGTAAATGATATTTTAAAAGTGTTCTGACATCTTTACGATGAAAATATCCCTCAAAGTGGACGTTTATGCTAAATTTTGCCCTATTCCACTATGTTAAGTAAATCGTAAATTTCCAGTGACTTACGAAATTTTTAAATTGGAAAATTTATTGTCAAGGATGTTTATACTAGCATCTTATATAATATTTTAAAAGTAATCCGACATCTTTACGATGAAAACATCCCTCACAAGGGAAATTTATGCGAAATTTTACTGTAATCTGCCATGTTAAGAAATTCGTAAATTTCGAATAATTTACGAAATTTTTAAAGTGGCATATTTCTAATTAATGATGTTCATCTTAGCATCAAAACTAATACTTAAAAGCTGTTCTTACATCTTTACGTTAAAAATATTTCTTTTCATGCACGTTTAAGTGAAATTTTGCCCTATTCTCCCATGTTAAGAAAATCGTAAATTTCGAATAACTACTGAAGTTTTTTAATTAAAATGTTGCGAATGAATATGGTTCTTTCCAGTGTCATAACCAATACTTTAAAACTGGTCCGACCTCTCTGCGATCATTTGTTCGTGAGATATCGTGTACATAGACTAACGGACTAACGGATTAACAAACTAACAGACACCCTACAGACGGACACCATACAAATTTTGACATTTTCGGATTCCTCACGTCCGAAAACGTGTAAAAAAGTGAAAAAACCGAGGTCGAAAGTTTTCACGATTACCTAAGTTCCCCATATCTATAGTATGATGGGGAACTAAAACTAATGGATAGTTCATCTTTAAAATCAAATATTTTTTAACAACAGCACTTGCAAATAAATATGGGGAAAAAATGCTATTTCTTTACGAAAAATAATAATTTTTGATTAAATTATAGTCATTAAATTAGCGCTTTGAAACCCATAGCAACAAATAATTAAATCTAATTAACACCGAAAGATTAGAGGCGACATTACTTAAATGTCGCCGTCGTTAACAAGAAAATTGCACGTAAACCAGTGATTATCGATATTCGTATCTACAAAGCCCTGGCTGTGAATAATTGTCCCTTTGATTAATAATAGGCAGAATCGCTTAGACAGGCTTCCAATCTACTAAATACAAGAATGTGATGAAATATTGATCATGGGGCAATAATTTTCGGAACGCTGACGGAAAGCTTTTAATCACTAATCTCTGGAATAACGGCTATGTTCGGAAAAATGACTAATTGTTCGTGGAAGTGAAAATACATGTTGCCTCTACAAAATGAAATGAATGCTTGACGATATTAAATAAATTACGATTTTATGTTTTTTTTTATCCAACGTGCACGTGTTTATTGTTATAATACAAAGTTAGAACATTTTTCTCCGAAAACAAGAAATCGAAATTTTATTGATATTATTAAATTAATATATATATATAAACTAGCAGGCGACGCCCGCTTCTCTGGTCCCTATTTTTAAATGAATCACTATGATTACTGAATTCTCAAAATTACATTAATTTTTATCACGTGAAAAAAAGAAAGAGAAACAAAATCTGATTAGGAAAAATGTCGCACCGGGTTCTCACTGCCTTCGGAAAAAATTCCCAAAATACTCTTATTTCTATTATTCCCCCCCCCCCCTCCCGTCTATCCAAATAATTTTACAAATTCGAAAATATCCGCAATCGTTTTGTAAGTATCAAAAACCTCAATGCACCAGTTTTGAACGATATATCTCTATTTTTATTTTTTTGCCCCTCCACTCCTCCCCCTTCCCATTAATTAAAAAAATTCGAATATATCCGCAATCGATTTGTAGGTATCGAAAACCTCTATGTACCAATTTTGAATGATCTAACTCTATTTTAATTTTTTCCCTTCCGACCCCCCCCCCTCCCGGCCCTCCTAATAACTTTACACTTTCGAAAATATCCCCATTCGGCTTGCAGGCCTCTAAAACCTATCTGTGCCAACTTTGAACGGTCTAACTGTAATTTCATTTGCTTTTGCCCATAGCTCCCCCCCTTCCCGCTCCTCCTAATAATTTTACAAATTCGAATATATCCGCAATCGATTTGTAAGTATCGAAAACCTCTATATACCAATTTTGAACGATCTAACTATATCTTTATTTTTTTGCCCCCCCCCTCTCCCCTTCCCCCTTCTCGCCCCTCCTAATAACTTTACACTTTCGAAAATATCCCCATTCGACTTGCAGGCTATTGAAACCTATCTGTACCAAATTTGAAAGGCCTAACTGTATTTCTAATTGTTTTTGCCCCATAGCCCCCCCCCCCTTGCTGCCCCACCTGGGGACTGAATTCTTAAAATTCCAGAAATAGGTTTTTAAATATTTGTATTAGCTATATTTTACAGCAAAAATTTCAGGTATATCTGTTTTTTTGTTTGAGATATATAGGATTATGCGAAATCACGTTTTACGCATGTGAAATCCCGTTTTGCCCTCTCCCCCCCTTGCGTGTCATAAAATACCTGGTTGTTATAGCTGTGATATTGCGGGCATAAACGATTAACTAAATTATGATTCAAATTACCCTGGATTTCATATATTGAGCGATAAAGAAATCGTTGATGGTATTCGAAGAACAAGTTCCGATCGAAGCGAAGAAAAGGGCAACCATGTGGTCGAAGAAAACGATAAAATTAGCAATTCTGAAGCATTTGAACGTTTTGGAAAATATTTTGCATGGCTGGAACAGCAGAATGACTACTGGTGATCTAAATCTATTATTGTTATTTAACTAAAAGGTTTTTATGATTATTATTTTTTTTTTTTTAAATTTTAAAAGTTGTATAAAATTCTTTTTAAATTTTATAAAATTTTATTAGCAACAAAGCCAAAATAGAAAAGCGATTAATTAGTTTAATTAATTTAGAACGATTTAATTAATCAAAATTACACATTTTCCAATTGCGAATTCGATTCACATTAAACTGTTAAGGGCGTATCAGACTCGACGACTTTACAGGCGATTTTAGAGCCAACCACTGATTTGCGCCGATTTTTCGGAAAAAATTGTCTCTACTCCCAGTGTGATAGCGCAGACCGAAGTTGCCCAACTTTTTCAGAGCTGTCTTGATAAAATTGTCCGTATACTCAATTTCTCCTCGGATTCGTCCAATCAGGATGCGCTATTTTGATACGTCATATTTCCAAGATGGCGGAACACGGGAATCGCTTCAAGTGGAGATTTGAAGAAGAAATATTATCGTTAAGCACGTTTATTTTACCGTTAAATGATAAGAATTTTCAATTAATCGTTTTTATTTTCGTATGGCGTTATGACAATAGTTGTAAAAAAGATCAAAATAGAAATAATAATGCGATATTTTACACAAATGAAAGGGAATTTTAACGCTAATCATTGCGTATTTTATTTGCGCCAAGAAAAGTGATAAGCGCCAGAAGTTAGTCTTCTTTCATCCAACTTTTCACCCGACTATTGTAACCTCTACGGTGTTTTCGTCGAGGAAAAATCGGCGCTAAAGTCGGCTCAAAAATTGGTTGTTTCTAAAGTTGCTGAATCTGATACGCCCTTAAAATTGATTAAACTGAATATATAAATCAAAGTTAAATTAAAAGAAATTTCGAATTTAAATTCAGTTAAAATGAAACAAACGGATTTACTCACCCAAGCTCCCAAACTTCGCCACTAGAAAAACGTATACTATGAATATGTACTACATTTTCTTTATTTTGATTGCACTATTTTACGTTGAGTGATTTTGAATTATTCTATGTAGAGCTTCCCTCTGCTTACATTAAGAATTCGATTTGTCTTAGATTTATTAGACTTAGAATCAGAAATCTGCTTAAGCGCAGACATTCCTCCACGAATTTTAGAGTTCGATTGATTAAGAAGTTGCGCAGTCGACGATATGAACCAGATTCTTCTCCGCAGCACTCGAATAGGAATAAAAGTCACGGAAGTGTGTGACGCTGCCATCTCTCAAGAGTTGCGGCATTCACAGACTCTTTCTTATTTTCACCATCCTCCGGGCGGGGGGCTGGATATGGCAGATGGGCGATGCGGTGGACAGGTCTCTTGACTTTGTCCATAGACCTTAGAAATATAGACCACGCATCCGCCTCATTATCTGTCCGCGAGATGAGCTAGCTTCCCCAGCTAAATTATCACGTGATGCGGACCTGACTGAGAGAGACGAGAATGAATATTATGTGATTTGTCCTTAGGAAAGAAAGTAGTTTTGAGTTTTTTTAATTTCTGTACTGTACACATACTTTTCATTTAAGCCTTTAGATTTACACATCGTTGGAAAGCTAAAATGTCATAGATTAATTATAAAAATGCTTCTTTTGTGAAAACCCATTTTGAAGGGGAGAAATTTTTGTTTGATTCTTATAAAAATAAGTGCTTTCTTATAGAAGAATCTCCCTCAAGTCTATGTCACGTGACATACGGTGCTGACCTGAAAGGATGGAGGTATGAGATTACACCCTCATGTTGAAGACATTCACTATAATGGGAAGTCTTATTGGTGGCGTAGTCTATCTATATAAGGTCTATGACTTTGCCCGATGGGGTCTTGAGGTTCATGAATCGGACAACGTTGTTATCGCCAGGTTGGAGTTCCTCGATGCGGGCTAAGCTCCGGTGTGCTGGCTGTGTTGATGTTTCCAGGCGTAAGACGAGCTCTCCAGTCTGTAGATAAGTGACTCCGGTTTTCCGCTTCCTTCGGGGATTCAATGAGGTCAAATAGGCTTTCTGTAAAGTAGTCCAAAACGCTGTCTTATTTATCTGGAGAAGAGACCATCTGGAAGAAAGACTAAAATGCAGTTTCCACTGAGGTTGGTTGGAAGTCGTTTCGAGCAGCGCTATTCAGAATCCTTTGATGTGGTCAAGTGGTTGGAGGTGGTTCAACCGGTTGGTTCGAAGGGAGAAAGTTCCTGGCTCTAACCCCCAGCTGAGTTAATTGAGGGGCCAGAGGCATATATCTTTGTCGATTTTGCATCTTTTCTTTGAAGTAACTGCGCAATCTGATAAAAATAGGTTACAACTGATGACAAGACATTTGGCTCTTTGTGTCGGGAGCGTGATTAATGGTTTTTTGAACCTCGAAGTTCCAACTGCAATGGAAACCGGTCTTAAGAGCCGAATTAGTAGCATGAGAAATTGACTGTTCAGGAAGTTGAAGGAGCGGATCTCCGATGATAAAATGGCCCGGAGTAAGAACCTGACCTGATAATTATTACTTGGTTCGGTGGAAAGTGGCATCATAGGGCAAGAATTTAAGCACAACTCTACGGTTGCGAGGATAGTATTCAATTCCTCAAAAGTTGAACAGGTGGTTTTGCATGTTTCAATTAAGTTGGCGTTTTGCCAATTTAATTAAAGATTCCGAGAGCCAGCATACCCGGTGTGATGTCCTTTTTTTTTTTCTTTTTTTTGGCTCGAAAATGTATTGCACGTGGCAGGTGGTGCACAATAACGTCACCATGTACAACAACAAGTGCAATTAAGGCTCCTATATATACGAGCTGGCGCATCAGGCATTTAGTTGCCTTAGGGTTGCCACATGTACCCAGCGCGTTTCTCTGATAAACAAGCGAAAACTTTTTTGTTTATCGTCTTACGTTACTTTAGAGTAACTTGTTTTATTATATTTCATAATTTTAGCTAAGTGAACTATGATATGGAAGTTTGTTTAGCGATAAACTGCTATAATCATTCAAGAAGTGAATATAAAGTGTTCAGACCTTCTATTACTATGTATTTGAGTTTTGGCGATATTTTGTAAAAGAAACAGAAACTACCCTAACAACACATCTTATCCCAGTACATCCGTAGGATATCCTCAGAATAAAATGACATCCTGTGAATGTACTGTGAAAAAATAATGTATTTTTAGGAATATTATTGTTGCTTATTGCTCTTATCTTGACCGGATTAGCTTCAGATCAAGATTTCTTAAAATCATTAGGGAAGCGATAAGGACGCCAAGCAGGAATGCTGTCCTCTTCGGAGGCAAAAAAATGGCGGTGATGCGCCGGCCTATTATTTTATTTAGGGGCTCTAAGTGCAATGATTTTGGACAACGAGAGATTCGGTCAGCAAACAAAAACCATTCTAAGCTAAAAAGGAAATGTACTAATTTTAAGTTAAACGTGTTATCTAGTAGCTTAATGTTATTTCTTGGTCTTGTTCTTTTTCTGATTCTTTAATATTTTTTCTTTATATAAGTTTTTGTAGTTCTTTTTAAATTTCTTTTATTTTCCTAATATTTTAATTGATGAATTGAAATACCACTCCCAATGCAAACATATTTGTTTACAAATACCTTACAACAATGTCATTTAAGTGCAATTATTATTATTATTAATTCAATTGTAGTTATAATTAAGCGCAATCTCTCCTACCCTGTAAGGAGTGATGACGCATAATAGATCTGTTGGTTTTATTACAGCTGTTGTTTTAAATTATAACAGAACGACAAAATAGCAGTGGAAATGCATAGAAGAAGGATCACTTCAAAATTATGCATCAATAGTTTAGCAAAAAATTAATATTTGGATTTTTTATATCGTTCTGTTGAATTGTGCACAAACTCTCTCAGCTTTACCTTATTTTGTACTGTTGCCATTTTATAAACTTTCCTAAGAAGTGATAAAAAAATTCAAACATTTATTTTTGAAAACAAGAGAAATTAAATAATCACGTTTTATCTCAGACGATCGAAATAATCAAAATGTAAATTCAAATCGGCATTCTATACTCTTGATATTCTACGACTACCTGGAAGAGCATCGCTCGCACTCTACTCCTTCCCTTCGATCCTCTATGTACTAAAATCAGGGATCCTGGATAGTGAGAGATTGGACATTGAACAAATATGGCGGTCATTTGTTCAAAAGCCACTCGATCGGCGTAAGACGTAATTTATTTTTACCAGCGTCTGATACTTTCCTTTTTGTTGAAATCTCGATAAAACTTTGTTGTTTATCTCTAGAAAGCCTTGCAGAGTGTCATTTGAAATTTTGCAGAGCATAATGGTATCATGTATAACAGGCTGAACAAACATGGCGGATCATCTGGCGGATCAATGTCCAGTCTCTTATGATATAGGGTCTCTAGCTAAAACTTTCCTACCGCGCCATCTCTCCTAACATTACCTTTTACACACACACACACATATATATATATGTATATGTAACACGTAGTAAATGATTTAGGTTGAAATAATTAAGCAGGAACTGTCATTGAGCGGAAAAATAAAGGCATGACTGATGCACAAAAGCAAGAACACACGAATACCTACTTGGATATTTAGAAGTGCGGAAGACTTCATAGTGTACACATGTATAATGAGCACATAGTGCTACTTTGAATATTTTTTGGATAATATATTTTTTATTTTTCTGTGACTTTTTAGTCAGTCAGTATATATGTAAATATTTTCAAAGATGTCACAGGAAGAATGGTAAGATTTAATAATACTTTACTATTCAATAACTTAAAGTCCCCTGAGAAATTAAAAAATATAAACAAAATAAAATCATAACGAAACACACTTAATATATGCAAAATAACTGATTTAATCATAAAATAAAATATAATTCGGTTGAATTTCATTTCATTAAAAAAAATTAATTGAGAATGCATCAAGGAAGGCATAAGCATTAGAATTGTAGTTTATTGTCTTTGCAAATTTAAATTTATCTACCATATATAAATCATTTCCGTCTAATACATCATCCCACATCATTTGCAGGATCAGTCACAATAGATCTGAGGATTCGAATATCTGCCTATTACTGTCCTCTCCCCCTCCGCCATTACAAGATCTACGCCCCACACAACTCAAAAATATTTAAATGCGCCCGGGATTATATCCTAACAACTCTGTGATTAGTCAGAACGTTTGCGGGCGGCACAAATTCATTCGGGACCCCCAGGCTGTTCTTGACTTTCTGCGGGATATTAATCAATGCTTCCGAAGCCCTCCCTTCCCCCACTTTTTTTTGACTGAGTCAGACCATGGGGGTCCCGAACCTCTTCCCCCCAAAAATGAGGTCCGACCGATAAGTGTATTCTTCCGCCACATTGGAGAGCTAATGTAGTACAGCATGCGTATGCAGGATGGGGAAGAGATAAAAATTTGCGATTACATTCGGGCGTTTTTTTTTTTTTTTTCATTTTTTCATTCGATTTTCAAGTAATTCATATTCAGTACTTCCGGGCATTTTTAGTCTGACGTGAGTTGTAAGGCGGGTAAATAAAATAAAAAGGGATAAAGAGGTATGTATCATGGCTATTCCGCCTGTGTTTTAGTCCAAGTTTATTCGATATGAAGATAATTTAGAGTTGAATCTCCCGTGTCACGTGTAACAGACAGAATGGGAAGCATTTTAAAGTTGATGAAGCGAAAAAATTTAACCATTCGGAATAAAGAATTGAGAGGTGTTTTATTGGATAAGATCTTCAGATGTGGAGGTGTTCGTTTATTCTCGTTTGTAGCAGGTTCAGCACGCCGAATGTTTGAAGAGACTTTGTTGGGCAGCCATGAGTGCAACATAGATTGTTCAGCAATTTTTATCCAATAGCATCTATTATTCCATTTCTGAGATGCATATATTTTTAAAATGATAAATTGAGTTTTTTTTTTTTTTTTTTTTTTTTTTTTCTCTTGTGTGTGTGTGTGTGAATGAAAATTATATATTAAAAGAATAAAATTAATGAAATTTTAAATGTGATAAGGAATTTCATGCAATAAGATTTAAGATAATAGAAAGAATGTAGAATTCGGTAGCTTTTTCTTTTTTTTTTTTTTACTAAATGATAAATAATTAACTAATGTGACTTATCAGTACAGAGTTTTAAAACTGGCGTGAAACAAAAATTTCACTTCAAAAAATATCATAAAAGTTATTTATGAAAATTTGTTCAGTTTATAATACGTGAAAACACTTGATATTATAAAGGGTTTTAACACATTCTTACAATAAATAAAAAAAATAAAAATTAATAGATATGTAGAAGGTGTAATAGTATATATTCTAGCTCAAAGACGTTAAACAGTATAACCTAATTGTTAATCGTACGTTTGTTGAAAAAAATATTAAAACAAATTTGAAATTAAAAGGACAAAATTGCCAAAATAGATGCAATTAAAAAAAATCTAGATAGTTATTATAAAAGTATGAAGCTACATAATATTTTTAAATAAAGGTGGAATGTGCTTTAGCCCACTGGGCGTCTTGTTTGCAATTGGCGATAAAGAGGCCAACATGGCAACTTCGATATTTTTCGATCATTGAATGATTTATCTGCGAAATAAGCATTTACAAAATTTTATACTTCAGATTTATTTTTCTTTGGTTTTAAATTTCGGGAATAACCAGTCACTCTATGAGAATTAGTTTTCATCCAATCCTTTATTTTCTATCGTTTAAAACATAATTTATGGATTAAAATTGATAGATTTCATAACAGTACAGGATTTAAAAAGCGATGTAATGAAAAATAAATAAATAAATAAGTAAATAAATAAATAAAATAAAATAAAAAAGGGCGACTATCAACTGCACTCGCTTTTTTCCCCACTTTAAAGAAGTACCAAGTACATTCGGACATGCAAACACCCCCTGCTACCTGAAAACCCCGTTTTGAGTTAAGATCCTTCCACTGAAAGTAATGAAATAGAAAACGAAAGATGTAATGGGAAACCAAGAAACATCGCTGGACACCCCTACCTCGTTACGCATGAATCTGAGAACACCCGTAACTCTGTTCCGCGGCAATCACTACCACAAACGTAAAAAAAAAAAAAGAAAAAAAAATCACTGGACACCCCTATCGCGCTGTGCATGATTCTAAGAACGCTCGTTACTCGGTTCCGTGGCAATCACTACCACGCACGTAAAAACCGAAAAAAAAAAAAAAAAGCATCGCTGAACACCCTTACCTCGCTCTACATGAATCCGAAAACGCACGTAACTCGCTTAAATTACAAATAAATTATAAACTTCCAGCTAGGACAGTTAGTATAATTCTATCAACAAACTTTTGGGTTCTTCCTATTCAGAGCGAAGGGGTGATAAGATAGAAACTCGCAAGAGAATAAGTGAAAGGTGGGTTAAGACTAGCGAGTGCAGTTGGTATATTTCGAATGCAGTTGGATAACATCCATACAAATAAATAAGTAAATAATTTTAATCTCTTTTGTCTCCTTAAAATGACTTGCAAAACTGTCAAAAAAAAAAAAAAAAAATGTTTCATATTTCATGATCATTCTTACTCAGATAATTTAAACACACAACACAAATAAATAAATAAATTAATTAATTAATAAAAATAGACAAGTATAAATGGATTATAAACTAATAAAACTATTTGGTATAGATGTATTCTGTTTTGATATCCATTGTGTATTTCTTGTCATAAATTTCTACTAGACTGCTCATTTTCTATTCATTTTAAATTAAATGATCTCTAGCGATGTCCGGGATGGTCTTAAATTGAAATGTTCCACCCAGTAGGCTACTATCCCTCCACTTTTATGCATTAACCTTATCTTAATTTGTTGTTTAAGTTTGTTTTAGTGAGTTTCATATAAAGTTTCATGCAACTCTATAGTAGACATCCAATCCAAAAACCCATTATGCAAATTTGTGTGAAATATTACAATTTTCTATCTTAAGAAGAAAATCGTAAATTTTGAATAACTTACAAAGTTTTAAAAGTGGAATGTCTATAGTCAATGGTGTTAATGCCAGTATCATAAATATTATTTTAAAACTTCCCTGACATTTTTACAATGAAAATAGTCCGTATGATACATGGTAAGTTCAAATTTTGCCGTATTCCACAATATTTAAAAAATTCTAAATTTCGAGGTTTTCAAAGTAGAAGGTTCATAGCAAATGATTATAATGACACTATCATAAATAATATTTTAAAACTTGTTCAATAATTTTACGATGAAAATAATTTTCATAATACACGTTTATGAGAAAAATTTTCCATGTTAATAAAACCATAAATTTCGAATAATTTTAGAAATTTTTAAATAGAATGTACAAAATAAATAGGGTTCCTGCCAGTATCATAAGTTATAAATTAAAGCTGGTTCGACTACTTCACGTCACTTCATTTTTGAGGTACAGATTAACAAATTAACTAAAAATCTTACAAACCCAAAGACCACCAAATATATTTGGTAATTTTTGGATTATTTATATCTCAAATCGTGTAAAAACATCAAAATTGTGGTCGAAAAATTTCCCGAGTGTCTAAGTTCTGAATACCTATAGTATAATGGGAGAAATAAAGTAGAGAGAGAGAGAGAGATAAATTTGGGGACTTACTTGGCATAACAATGCAACCACTTGCATGTTACTACTGAGCGAACTTTTTTTGCTGTGTGGTAACCCAGGTTAAATTATTTTCACCAGAAATAATTGCTGCATATTTTTCAATTTCATGAGGTTTGTTTAAGATATTCAATGTTATCACATGAGAGTTTTTTTGGTGTTTTATGCTGAAAATTGATGCACAAGCACATTGTATAAAACCTTCGTAAATAAAATAGCTTTTCCTACAAAGTTTTATTTTGAAATTACTCTTATGTGTTTACTACTTCCCTACTTTTTTTTGTTTGATACACACACACACAGTAGCAGTTTTCTTTTAGTTAATAATTCTATGCCCTAGATGTTACATTAAGATTTAGCATACATTATAACAGTTGTGCTATCTATCTACTATTACTTAATTCTATAAACATTTTTATCAAAAGAGTATGATTTTATTAAATATTGATGTAAAACTACTTTATGTATCTATATAATATTTTTTTTGTTGTGTTGCAGAGTATATCAGCCATATTTTTTTCAAGACACATGTACTTTTTTAATGTTGCCCTTTTATAGAAAGAGTTCAATTTTATTTTGACTATATTAATGTAAAATTACTACTTCAGTCTTCTTATATTAAATTTTTTGATGTATCGATCATCTCTATAAAAAATACAAACTAATTAAATTCAAGTAATAGTAATTGAATAATTAATTAACTTTGTAACTAACTATTATAAATTGAAAATATTCGGAAAAGTTGTTCATTATCTCGCCTTTAGGAGACGTTAAAAAAAAAAAATGCCTACTAACCCTGGACGATATGCCTAATATATCGTATCATGTTATATATCGTATTTATCGTAATATAACTCAATACTTATTTCGCTTCCTTCTTCGACTCGTTTTAATACGCATTTTTTATATGCATGAGCAGCCCCCGAAAAACAAAAACATTAAATTCATTTCTTTTACTTATTTTTATTTCATATCATTTCACGCGCACTTTTTATTTCCTTTTTATCGCTTGTAACGATACCGATTATTATTAATTTTCTTTTCTTTTTCTTTCAATAATAATAATAATAATAATTAAAAAAAAAAAAAAAAAAAAAAAAAAAAAAGATTTTGATGAAATTCTGGCAAAAGTAGAATTTAGTTTAGGACGGAGGACTATTAGTTTTTTTTTTTCTTCCCAATTATAACATCGCTTTCAAATTATTCAATTATATTTTCGATAAATTTTAGATTTCGACAAATGTCCAACTATCGAAATCGACAACGCAAAAATCCCAGATTGAGACTAATAGGCCCTCAGGCCTAAAAAAAAAAAAAAAAAAAAAAATCTAGTGTACGAGTGAATTACTATGGTACAAAGAGGCACACGTCCCTACTAAAAAATGAAAAGTTATACACTTCTACGTATGGCTTTTTTTGAAACATTATTGGTTTAAATTTCAGAGTACAGTTACTATTTAATGAACAAAGAAGGAACAAAAGCTTAAAAGTCAGTTAAAACAAGGGTGAGTAGTAAGTGGGATTTACGTCGCACTAGTGCTATACGCTATAGTCAATCAGTTTAAACAATGAAAATATATCGAAAAATTTTTGCATAAAATGCATGAAATGTGGGGTTTCCGTGTGAAACCAATGAACGCTAAAGAGTTAAATAGAAACCTACACGGAGAAAAAAAAAAAAAATAAATAAATACCGCATTCATCTAGAACAAATAAGTAGTTATTTTTTGAATTTCTAAACTAGAAATATAGATTTCCAAGTATAAGGTAAACAACTAACCTGGATAGACGAAATGATCGAGAATTTCTTGTCTATACTTTGTGACGACCTAGTGGACGTCATGATCTCCTTTAACTTAGATTAAGCTTTACTTAATTAAATTAAGAAGTAGCGAGAAAGTCAGATTTATAAAATAAACAAAGAGCTTTTATTTAGAGCTTAATGAAAAGGTGGGCGTTGGATTATATTCACATTCAGTACCTTTATAAACTTAAAGGGGCAGCCTTCATAAATACTTTAACCAACAGATACCAATCTCAACTGCTTCCCTTAACGTCGTTACCTCTCACGACTTTTACTCGTCTTTCGTTAGTGGGAGGATTCCCTTATCCACTATATACTACTCGACTAACTACCTTCTACTATAGCCGCTCGCTACTATCTCTTTTAACCTCCTACCACTTCTACTCTTACCACTAACTCTCCTCTTTACTGCTTCTCTAACCATGAAACACATCACCTTTTATCTATCTCCCTTTCCAAAATATTAACATACCGCAAATTATAGTTTAGTTTATCATAAGAACTAACTCCATTAATCAACCGAATCCTAAAACTCTGCACATTCACGTGTTATTCGTAAAGTGCGAACTTCGTTTGTAGCGTTACGCTAACATAACATTACCTCACAACTTTTCTAGATGGTGAAACAATATTATGAATATTATTAATACTTTGTATTGCAAGGAATTCTCGCTTGATTTCCTAGAATTGTGCATTAAACCAAAATTATATAGTTACTAAAACTCGCCTCTTTTATTCGCATTTATTTTCAAAGATTTTTAAGTAAGTTTGACCACGATAATATAGGAAAACAGTCTAGAACTCTAATAGGGGTTTTTAGAATTCGCTAGCAAAGGAAACTATAATTTTTAAGGATAACATGATCTGTTTTTACTAGAGTCAGTATTTTTAATACAGTAGTTTCTAAATGTCAGCCACAGATTTTTTTTTTTTTTCAGTGTAAATAAAAAGTAATTTTATTAAATAATATTATAGTTTTAAAAAAATAAAGAACAAGCTTTTTCTAGAAATGTGAACTAAAAAAGCACAAAATATCTATCTTAGTATTAAAATGCAGGGTAAGAGAAAATCGTGTGAGTGACACACCCTAATATTTATATACATTTAAATCTTTAGTTAAAATAACTTAGAATTAAACAAAAACCATTTTTAAAAAAATCTCCCGTGACTGGAATCGAACGCTGGACCTTTAGTTCCGTAGCGCGGCGCCTTACCTCGTTTGCTCCCAGAGCATTTACAAACATACATACATACATACAAACATACATACATACAGCTGAGCTAATAAAAGCGTATTTATAAATAACAAACTTCACAAAAACACACACACAAACAAACAACAACAACAACAAAAAAAAAAGCTTTTGCCGAGTTTTCTATAATTTGAAGAATCATGTCAAAAATGACTATCTAATATTGATAGTTAAACAAACTAAACTTGTTTGTCAAACTATTGATTTAATATTACTTCAGGCAACTTCAATATAAAGTATTAAAGAAAGAAAACTAGTTTTTGATAAGGAGTTACTTCTGATTTAACGGTTTTGTTACATTTTTTATACGGCATCAAAACAAAAGTATTGCTAATAATAAAAATAATTTTATTCATTCAACAAATATATATATATATATATATATATATATATATATTATACTACTTGTTAGAAATTTTTATGTTACAAAATGCATCTCGGGTTACAATTTGAAAAAAAAATCTGCATGAATAATTTCGTTTCAATTGTCATTCTAAGCCGCAGGATATTTCATTTTAAATTCGAAACTTTGAAAAGTGGATCGTAACACCTTTCTTCCGCCAAGAAAATATAATTTAAATTTCTGCGCTATTGCTTTTAGAAGGTAGAAATTTGCGTTCGTTTTTAAGGAAACAGGAATGTATATTCTATTTTCATTTTTTATTTGCCAAGTTTTATTTTAATTTTTATTCTTTTTTCAAAGGCAAAGATTTTATATTTTTAACTGGAAAAAAAAAAAAAAAAATCTGTATTATTATTTTTTTATTTTATTTTACGTTTTATATTTATACTTTAAAAAGCCATTTGAGTTCATATTTATTTAAATTTATACTTGACTACGTTTTATATTTATACTTGAGAATAAGAAAAAACACTTATTTAATTTTTTTCACTTGAAAGTTTCAAAATGGGAAGGTGAGGTTTTCAGTTTAAAGTACCGAAACATTTTTTATTACGTAGTTACAAAAATGGCAATTATCATTTTAATTTAAGTACAATAATTTAAGAACTTATAGAGTAACATTACCTTTATTACTTAAGTAGTCTTTTTTTTTAAAAGCATTTTTAGAACAATGGCCCTTTCATCAAAATTAAGGAACTATTTATCGCGCGTAGTATCAGAATGCTTAAAATCTTCAAATATCCTTAACCGTACCTGCTTAATGAAGTTTGAAACACCCTGCTTAAATCTCAACGTGTGTGTGTTTTCCTTTATGAAAATTATCAATATGACTGATTGCATAGACATATATAGTTGCATACACTGAAAAAAAATATCTGTAGCTGACTTCTAGAAAATAAATTATGTCTGTAGTAAAAACAGTTCCATGCCATCTTTCTAAATTCTGGTTCCCTTTGCTAGCGAGTTCTAAAACTCCATGTTAGAATTCTAGAATATTTTCCTAAATTATCGTGGTCAAGCTTATTTAAATATATGCGAGAGCATGAGACTAGTTTTAGTAACTATAATTTTGGTTTGTGGTCGGATTGCAAGAAATCAAGTAAGAATTTCTTGCAATACAAAGGATTCATAATATTTATAGTATTCATAGTATTCATAATATTGTTTCACGAACTAGAAAAATATAGACAAGAAATTCTCGATCATTTCGTCTATTCAGTTTATTTGTTTACCTTATGTGCATAACTCAGAAATCTATATTTCTACTTATGGGGCTCAAAAAATGACCAGTTATTCATTCTAGACGAAGGGGTATATATTTTTTTTTTCTCAGTGTACAAATTGATGTACCTAGCAGAACTCTTAGAAACCATCTCTTATTTATGAATGTTTTTACCAAGTTTTGTAACATAGATGATTTCTCATTATTTAAATTTTATAAAATATTTAATAAATTTTCTTGTAATTTAAATGTTTTCAATAGGTCTTCTAATATATTTTAGTTTTTCTTTCTTTTAAATTTGGAACATGTGTATTAAATGCAGTATTTTTGCTTTGTCTTGCTTTCATGTAACACTGTAAATAGAATTTTATGTAGTGCGCCTTTTTATTAAATAAATAAATAAGTAAATAATAATAATAATAATAAAAATCGATCAGTTTGTGTAGAGCGATATTATTACTTCTCTGCCATTACATATATGACAGTATAATATCAGAATTTAGCAGTGAGTAGTTGTGTTGGCATTTGCATTAGCATTAAAGAATTTGCCTTTAGTTAGGTTGTTTTCTCCCAAGTTCGATTTCAGATACTCTATGTACGCAAAAATGATAATTAAACGATATTATCTATATTTGGAAACAACAGAGGGCAGCACATGCACACGGCATCTGATATTTTATCAATTTTGTGTAGTGTGGTGTTTCTAAATTGACAACATGTCAAATCCTTTTTGCAGAAAGAAACATCTTCGAAAATAAGAACATGATTAACATATTTTAGATGAAGGTGTATTACAAAAGTAAGAACACCATGTACTTAAATCTAAGTTATTCGGAGTAATTTTGACTATATGGTATGCCTAAAAATAAGAATTTTAACTGAATAATAAAAATCCATATTTAACACTGTGTACCTATATAATTTCAGAAGATGACTACAGAAATTGTTTAACATTTTTAATAGATTCTAGACACCTGTTTCATTCAGTTAGCCTTGTTGCTAATTTGTGGACTAAAACGAAACAGAACTTTTTATAGACAGAAGTTTTTCTGAAGGTTGGCATTGCCGAAAAAAATTTAGTTTTGACTGATCATTGGAGAAAAACCGTTTCTGAAAGCAAATGGTTTCAATTATACGTAAAATAAAATTTAAAATTTTACATGTATAGAAATTAGTTTCACAGGTTCTTATTTTCTAGGAAAATTAATTGTTATTTGTAATCTTTACGAGCGGGTAAAAATATTACAAAAAGTAAACTGTTTAGACCATTTTAATGAAATGATTGCCGATCTTCTCCCAAGAGAGCTATGAAAAGCTGTAGTTTATTACACTAAATTAAAATCTGTAAAAGCTTAGACGATTGTATTTACATATTTTTATGATTATATTTTTAATTGTGGGTTTGCGTCTGCCAGTGGTCAATATTATCAATTGAACGATTTTCTAAATTTATCATTACTTGCCTATTTCTTCTCATAGCAGTTCACCATCTAATAATCGTTTATGTGATATTTTAAAAATAAAGTTATGATATATTTTACATATTAAAGTTTTAAGTTCAAAAGACTACAAAAAAAAAAAAAAAAAAAAAAAAAAAAAAAAAAAAAAAATCATAATACTTTAATTAAACTGTATTATATTTTAAACATTTGAATACGTTTGAAAGCTGTTATCTGATTAACGGAATTGTAATTGTATGCACTATAAATTTAGCTGTAAAAAATATCAGGAATACATGAAAAAACTGGTATGTTGTGGACACCACAAGACTTTCTTCTACATAATCTTCTACAAATTCTTGCAATACAAATTGTTTATGAAATTATTATTTCTTAATATTATTTTCCATAATAAATGCACATGATTTTTATCTCAGAAAAGTATAACACCAAAGCTGAAAGAAAGTCAATTTTGTGCCAAAATCAGTAGAAATGCGTTTTTTTTTTGTTTTTTTTTTCAGTTTTTTTTTTTCGTGAAAAATCGATAACTTTGTTTTAAATTATCACAGACCCATGACGCAACCATTCTTTTTAAAGATATTGCGGAGTTCTTTTGAAAGATAGACATATTGGGTGAGGACGAAGCTCCAAAATGCACACACTTTCCCCCCCTAGTTTATTATTATTATTGTCAATAGTTCATATTAATTTCACGATCATGTATTAAAAATACTTTCCATTATGTACATTTATAAAAGTAACTTTATACAAAATTTAGTCGTATTATTATGTTACGTGTGTGTACTTAAAGCTCCTATAATACCTATATGTATCTATACCTCCTATATGTATTGAAGGAGCTCTATGTGTACTTATTTATGTATACGTATTGCCATGTTAAAAATTTATTAAAAAAAAAAAAAAAAAAAAAAAAAAAAGGAAGAAAGAAAGAAAAGAAATGGGTCAACCTGTTGATCGCTTGATCCCAGAATGTAATCAATATAAGTTTAGGCCAGGGTCCAACTAAATACCAAGTTCGGTTAAATTTCGTCTATTGGTTCGTGAGATACAGCGTCCAGAAAATCTGTGATATGCACACACAGACACACAGACCAACAGACAGACATTTTCTAAAAACAGTCATATCATGCTCAGGACATATCAAAACGTTTAAATCCGTCAAAAACTAGAGTTTCAAAATTTTCACGAATCCAATACTTTCTTCTTATAATACAGAAGAAAGTAAAAAATTAATAAAACTGTAGACTTGCAACTAAGTAAACAAATATTTTATAATAAAAATAATTTAATACAGCCACTATGAACCAAAGATTTATATTTCATATATGTATACATAAATACAGTGGGTTTATTTAAATACACAGTTTATGTTTAGAAGACATTAAAATTAAAATATTTGTGCTAATTTAGAACACTTATATTTTAAGTGAAAATAGGTTTGAAAAAATTATACTTGTATATATCAGTTTTTTCACTTTTAACCAGTTTACAATTTTGGAGCATTAAATCATAACATTGGTGGTCTTTTTGGACCACTAATTTTTCATGCCTTGGCGTGAACCATATATACTGCGCATTTCATTCTGGTCCTCATTTTGTTTAGCTATGCATACATACATATGCAATTATGCTTACATAGATGCACACAGGCAACAAATATATACATGCAGTTATTATTAGAACTATAAATGGTTTATAATTTAGGTTTTACAGAATTATAAAGAAATAACCAGAATTTCGAATACTTTTGCAATTTTTTGTAACATATTTTTAATGAGTTTACTACTACTAGTTAGAACATTTTATTCATTGACATATTTTGTCATCTAAATAATAGAATTTGTATATTCTATTTTTTTTTCCAGTTATGGATGCAATTTTCAATAATTGCGTAAATCATATTTTAATACGAAACGAAATGAAATAATTGTGTCGCCTACTAATAATCTATTTTTGAATATTATAGGAAAATTGGAATACGAAACGCAATTTACTGAGAAAATGCGGTAAATAAATAATAATAGAGATCACTTGAAATTCAAAGCAGTTGAGTTATTTAATTTCGTAAAAAGAAAAATTTATTTTGTGAAAGAAACAATCAAACAGTTTTTCGAAATGTTTGAATTTGTACCGGACTTATATAAAAGGCATTGTAGTAGCCTAATTAAGCATCATTGGTTTTTAACTTTGTTTATTTATAAATATGAAACTGCTGAGTAAATGGTTTTTGGTACATTTATTTTACAGTTCTCTTCTCAAAAGTGCATATGGAATAGAAACAAAAGATGTCGTTGCTTTTCTGAAGTGCCTTGCTTGTGGTGAGTTTTTAAATTCTACGATTTTTTGAAAAGGATGCATGTCTGAGAGAAGGGGAGGGGTGTTGAGATGCTGCTCTTCGTTCATTTCTTGTACATTCAGACTCTTTAGATCAAGACCAGCGACTTTGAACAGCAACGGTCATCCATGTGTGACCCGGAATTCGAACCCGGCACATTGCAACTGAAGGGATGAGCTGTAACCATACGCCACCCGAGAAACTAAAATGTTTCAGATATAAATGTGCATGTGCTTTCGTTAAAAAAGCAAAAATTATCAACTGTAACATACACATATTTATAATGTACATTTTCATTCATAAAGTTGAAAATTTTTCTTATAATTGAGACAAGAGGACACTATTTTTACGGTTGTATTTCAATACAATCTTACATATACATATTAGTACATGTAGATATTAGAATATACGCTAGAAGAAAATGTAGGTAATTTTTTCCCAATTCACGAATGAAATAAGATAAAACTACTTAAAATGTGTTAAAGGATATGGCTTCCCTTGCTACCAGTTTGAAAGAAATTGAAACTCTTCCATCATACATTTGAAACAGTTCCTTATAGTAATAATAGTTCCTTCCCTAATCCGTAGTATGTAATTTTCAATAACTTTGAATTCACGATTGTTTCACGATCAATTTGAGAACTTTGAAAAAGATGAAATTTGAGAAGTTTTTATTTAAAAAAAAAAAATCTTTTATTTTTTCTTTTATTTATTTATTTATTTTTTTTCATTTTTCATTAAATCCTGCTAGACAGCTTCTGAATAGTTAGACAGTTTTTTTTTTTTTTTTTTTTTTTTTTTAGCTATCATTATAAAATAATAATAATTCAGAATGTTCGTAATTAATGAATTTAAAACACTGTGTTCGAATCAGTATCTTAAATTAAGGATTATTGCTAAAGAAAAAAAAAAAAAAAACTTTATGTATAAATTTATTGTTGTTGACATTCAATTTAGAAATGTTCGAATTTTTGTGCCAAATCACGATTTTGTTACAAAAAAAAAAAAAAAAAAAAAAAAAAAAAATCACTTACAAACTTGTAAATATATATATATATATATATATATATATATATATATATATATATATATAATCATCTTTTTAAACAGTATAATAATCTTAAAAAAAAAAAAATCACTATATTTAAAGGGGATTAATGTGCAAGTTGTACCTGACGAGACTAAAGTGAAAGTTGTACCTCAAGGGACTAATGTGCAAGTTGCACTGAACGAACAAACTATTTCTTTCAACGAAAATGCCTACTAACCCTGGACGATAGGTCTAATATATCGTATCATATTATATATCGTATTTATTGTAATATAACTCAATACTTATTTCGCTTCCTTCTTCGACTCGTTTTAATACGCATTTTTTATATGCACGAGCAGCCCCCGAAAAACAAAAACATTAAATTCATTTTTTTACTTATTTTTATTTCATATTATTTCACGCGCACTTTTTATTTCCTAATTCAAAATTATTAAAAAAAACTTTTTCGATATCGCTTGTAACGATACTGATTATTATTAATTTTCTTTTCTTTTTCTTTCAATAATAATAATAATAATAATAATAAAAAGATTTTAGGACTATTAGTTTTTTTTTTTTTCTTTTTTCAAATTATAACATCGCTTTCAAATTATTCAATTATATTTTCGATAAATTTTAGATTTCGACAAATGTTCAACTATCGAAATTGACAACGCTAAAATCCCAGATTGAGACTAATAGGCCCTCAGTCCTAATAAAGAAAATCTGCTAAGCATGCGCCGTATCTTAAATTTCTCCATTTGACGTCGCTTGTCAAATTATGCTTGTCATATTATAGGCTCTCTAAGTCTTACAAAAATTAGTGTAGGTAATAAGCATAATTAAAGCACATTCACAGAAAATATGAGCGTTTTTATATTAACAATTTCTGAATAATTATTTATGTTTTCATTGTCTGGTCAGTTTGAGACTCTAGTAAAAGTAATTCTTAAGCATTTTCTGCGATACATCTATATGTTAAATCAACTATTTATACGTTATAAATAATAAAATATAAAATTAGCTATACAATATGTCAAAATATTTAAAATTTTTAATACAGTGAAAATTATTGCAATATTTTCTATAATTTTTTTTTGAAGAATTGTTGTTACAATGTTTCTTTTTTATAGGTCCCGATGAAGCTAGTTTGGATTTTCATCTCTGTCGACGAATGCTGCCTAAACAAGTATTTTTTGCCTTAGATCATCCTTATTGTTCTTTTATTTTAAGAGCATTTAAAACGTAATCGTATTTAAATACTATACAGTCTTACAATAACTAATTAAAAAAAAAAAAAAAAACTAGTTTTAAAGGCAAAAATATATTGTTGAAGTATAAGAGATAATAATAAAAATAGTTCTAGGTACATAAGCATTTGGATATTTCTTTAACATGTACAAGGAATACAGGGTATCTCACAATAAACAGAACAATTTTTTTTTTCTTTAAAACTCGCTTCTCCAGGGATCAAAGATTCTGCTCTGAAAGCTGAGAGATCGGAGCATGCATGGACGGTACCGGGTTCAAATTCAGGTCGCATTTATCAATCTAGCCGTTCGAAGTTTTTCGTGTTTCTTCCAAAACTCCTGTGAATATGAACTAAATCCATGTGTTAGGACCACCACGAGAGTATTACAGCCAGGCTGAGGACTGTAATACTCCAAGACCATAAAAAACATTTATTCAATCAACCTTAACCATAAACCAACTTTCAAAACTCTAAAAACTATCTCAATACTGTAAAGTTTTTTTCAACCGATTTTATTTTCCTTGTGCAAAATTTCTGTCATGCGGAAAAATCCTGCAAAAGTGAACTAGAAAGATCCAGATGCACTCCTGATCAAGTTTCTGATCCATAAAACTTTGGATATATCAGAATTAATTTCGCATATTTCAGTGGCGATCCGGTTACGTCAAGAATACGGCGGCCAATTTCAAATTTAGTGATAAAAATAAGCGATCTCCCTGTACCAATAAAAGGACAAAACGATCTACAAGTATAGCAAATGTAAACATAGACACTGTAAATATTTTTATTTATTTGTATAAGAATATCAAATAAAAATAAATAAATAAATAAACTTAAAAAATAAACAAATCAATCAATTAGGAAGTAAAACACAGTATGCATTTAGTCTTTAACAGGCACAATTTAAGTTGAAATGTATAAACATTTTAAAATAAATTTACAAAGCACTGTTAAAAAAAAAAAAAAAAAAAAAAAAAAAATTGTTTTTACGGAAAATAAATTATGAGCATTTGTATAAAAGGAGTTTTAGATTTGTATGTATGATTTTTTTTTTTTTTTTTTTTTTTTTTTTGGGGGGGGGGGGGGGGGGTTGAGATATAAATAAATATATAGGACAATTCATATGGATAGCTTTGATAAAAAAGAATTTATCGTTAAAAATTTAGCTGTATGCAATAAAGAAATCCATTCTTTGATTATTACCTAAATTTATTTTTACTTTCTCTTACCCATAAGGTAGAGAAAGTATTGTTTTTGGGTCAAATTTTCGAACGCGAGATTTTGTTATATTTACATGTTTTGAGGTCCCCTGAATACGAAAATCATGTTTTTAACAAATGGTCTGTGTGTCTGTGTCTGTGTGTGTGTCTGTTATCAGCATATCTCAAAAACAAATTGTGGCAGAAAGTTCAAACTTGGTATTCTAAATGTGTATCATATAGAGATGCTACAGCAAGCTTTTCGTTAAGATCAAGCAAATGGTTCGTGTACAGGGACAATCAAGAGAATTCTAATACATTACGTCTATGGGGGAAATTGCAGGAAAGTAGAGTTTAACGTCTATAGACTGCACTAAACCAAATGAAACGAATATATATATTTTTTGTAATAGAGATAATTAACTGGGAAAATTTTTTTGTGTATGTTGGAGCCTCGCCTCCCCCCCCTGGGGGGGAAGTCCCCCCTCGAGGGAGTAAATTTTCATGATGGGTGTCTTTCAAAAGAGCTCGCCAATACCTTTAAAACGAATGGTTGAACCATCGATCTGCGATAATTTAAAACAAAGTTATCGATTTTTTTTACTTTTAAGGGGAAAAAAAAAAAAACTTAGAAAAAAAAATATTTTTTTTTTTTTTTTTTTTTTTTTTTTCCCCCTTCTTTTTAATGATGAGAATAAAATGGACTTTTTTTGGATATTTGGTGTTATACCACTTCTCTAATATGGAAATCGTCTGCATCATCATAAGAGATAATTTTTTTAAATAATAATTTTAATAAATTATTTTTTTAAAACAGAATTATTTTTTAATAACCGAATTAAATTCTATGTAAATGTAGGTGCATTAATGAAACGGGGGTTTGAGGGGGGCGGTAGCCCCCCTCACACAGAACTAATTATCATATAAAACTCTTCAGAAGCCTAATATGAATTGTTTAACACAGGTTTACATAACAGTAATCGTTATCTTACCTTTTAATCTGCAACCTGTATTTATAGTGTTAAATTTCAGGGTAAGAGAAAGTCGTGTGAGTGACACACCAGATTATTTAATAAGGAAATATTCACAATCTCTTTATTTTATTATAATTCAAAGGATAAGTACGCTAAGACCTATTAATATTTTGAATACACATACACACATTCATAAAAGAAGGACAAAATGTCATATGTATTGTAATAAATTTGAATTTACATGTTACATTGAAAAATATATATATATATATATACTAGCAGACCCGGTCACGCGTTGCTGTGACTAAGTTATACGTTGAATTATATTGCAGTAAACTTTTTAATACAGTCAAATTATTATTTACGAATAAAGAAGAAAACGTTGTAGCTGATGAAATACCCACAGGATTGAGATTTGAACCTTAGGTCAAAATTTGGAAGCGATTGATAAAAATTTTCGTAGAGTTGATATTAAGCACAAATTAATTTTATTGTAGGGTCTTATAAATTTCAATGGAGAAATGATATATATTATTTCTAATGCTACTTAGGATGAAAATGCTAAAATGACTAATATATAAATTAAATTGTATTAAAATTCTATTAAAATAAAAGTATGAAAAAAGCAGACGATTTTAAAATCAATTTTTATGGAGGAGTGAAATATAATATATGCTATAATGGATAATTTTACTATAAAATGACCTCATCATTTTAAATATTTTAAAGATGGCAACAGCTGTAGTTATAAAAAAGGAAAACAATATGGCTAAACCAGAAAAATAAGTAAATTTGATAAGTATTTTAAAACTAAAATAGGACATCTTATGAAATATTGGACACTTAAAGTAAATACATATATCATTTTAAATAGAAAAAGATTTTGGAAAAGTTTAGTATATTTTAACGAAGTGATGAGAAAATTTTGAGTATGTTAAAATTTTAATAGTAAATTTAAGTTAATAAAGATGGGAAACATTGAGGATTAAGATAAGAATAATTATAAGATAAAAAAAAAAAAAAAACTTTTTATATATCATGCTTTTAAATTTTAATATACTAATAATATACTAATTAAAAGGAAAATGATAAATATTCTATCATAGTTTGAAGTCAAATTTGTTTTCAAATGTCTAAATAAAATATCGGATATAAGACAGTAATATCGTGCAGCGGAATAAATTTCATTTCTGTCATCCTTGGCGAAAAAAAGAATACCGCCAAATTATCTGGCGAAAAAATTTAATTCCTTTCAAAAATCATGGTTATTTTTAGAACTTATATTAAAAGAGTAATGAATAATATGAAACGATATTTCGTACAATACATATTACATGTCATACATACGTACAATGAATAATACATATTACATTTCGTACAATACATACATCTGGCATACATCTTGTATATTTTCGTGTTACGCTTTTGATCGCCAAATACAAAAAAAAAAAAAAAAACGCCAAGGACGACAGAGTTTAGAAATTTAAAATTAAAATTTTGTCAATTTGACAGTAAAATAACTAACTCAATCTAACGCACGCGATAACTAATACATATCTATATTCTATACCCAAACATAAGGATTGAAATCGGGAAATAAATTTCCTCGATTTTTAATAATCTTTACAAAAAATTCAATGGGCAATTAACATAGGAAATCTTTTTCTTGACTGCACAGACGGTCAGTGAGTCACACTTCGCTTGCGTATAGAACTCATAGATAGAGTGATCATTGGGGAGAAAAAAGTGATTCCTTTTCACTTGAGAAAAGACGACGTTTTTACCAAAATATGGCCGTCTTTCCCCGAGTGAATACACACGGAAATATATTTGAATATTTTAGCAAATAAAATTTGTGAATAATTTATTTACTAAAGGTGAATGGAAAACTCCAGATACATTTTTTTTCGGCATCAAAAATCTTCGTACGATAACATGGGGATGATAGATCTATATATATTACTATATCTATGACTACATTAGCACTTTATCAATGTGTATAAAATCTTTAAATTGATTATGACGTCAATTTTCGGGAGATGTAACTTTTTATATTTTTTTAACGTTCACGTTTGATTAACCCTTTACCCGGAACATGTTTTCATCATGCTTATCGGCAACATCGGTCTCACAGACCGCTATTTTTGAAAAAAAGGTACTAAATGTATTTAGCGAAATTTCGTGGCGATAAATTGTGATTCTTGCAGCCGTACCTTTACTTTCTCAATCATGACGAATTATAGGGACGATAGGGTATATTATATGGTTGTTTGGATTTAATGTCGCATTAGTACTGCGCAATGTGTAATTGGCGACGGTCTGGGACGCGCACCTAAGGATGGTCCGAAGACATGCCATCATAATTTCGCATATAATCCTCTCTCGCTTAGGTGACCCCCAGAGCTATAATTTGGTATATAATATGATTGAATCATCTAGTTTCTGAAATTATTCTTTTTTAATATGATTTTACGGACCAGTTTAGAGTACTTTTATAAATACGAAGCGTTAAAATTAGTAGAAGAATGCAATTACGGCGTTCATTTTTTAATTCTAAGTAACCACATTAAAACAAATAAACAATTTCGTATTATTTTTTAAACTGCAGGAATGAGTCTGTGCTCGGATTCGAAGAAATTTTGTCACCCTGTTTTGACTATTGAGATACCGAATTTCGTGCAGTTTGAGAGGCATTCACAAGCGGTACAACCGACAAGATAGTAGAGTAGACCCCGGACTAGTAACCTTTTTTCTTTCCAACATCAGATCCCCACCATTCAGCCAAATCATCCACCAAAAATACATGAAAATCCCACCAAGGCAAGTTTCAGTGGCGTCACGTGAATGACGTTTTTGTCATCGCTATGCGAGCGGCTGGAAACAGTGCATTGTAATGGAATATGTATTTATCTTATTGGTTGATTCGCCTTTTTTATAGAGCAACGTAGGTATGACGGCATTCCAACAGTCAATCAGATGAATGATTTCTCCATGATAACGGACTGTTTCTAACTTCACATATGGATATGACCGAAACGTCACTCACGCGACGCCACTGGCAAGTTTCCTCCACCTTTGTTATAGCTGTTTTATAATTCGACTGGATGCAAATTAAACATATACCAAAACCTACACTAGCTGAAATGGAAAGCAGGTAACCTAATCCTCGTTATTGATTGAAAGCTGTTTTGATTAACTTTTGTTTGGAGTTTTGGTGGTAAGAGGAACAAACCATTTAAAACATGCAAAATCCCAAGAACCAGAGATACTAGAGAAACTAGAGGTAATTTTCCCCTAAGGAGGATACAGGAGTATTAATAATGGTCTCATTTTATTTTATTAATCCTCTAACTGTTACAATCAAGATAATTCATCCTACTCTGTAAATTTTAAACCCATTCAAACCCAGTGTTTTTGTGTATATAAATATTAAATTTCATTACACTTAAAAAAAGTTGAAGCTTGAAAAATGATATCTACTGATAAAATGTACCTTTCAAATGACAGATAACTCCTCAAGGAAACTCCATTCTTTCTTGTGAATTAACTGACTCTGGAAGACTTCCTACTAATAACTATTTTTTTTTGCTTTGAATGACTACTTAAATATATCTGACGACTGGAGAAAAATTTGAATAAACCATTGCAACGAAACTTCACCTAAAAAACTTTCCAATCCAAATCTAACACCAAACACTCGCCGAAAAACCAACTTTCCTAAAACTCGTAACTCCATCCGCAACTTTCTTCGTAGCACTCTAATTCTACCTAATACTAACAAAAGCAATCAAACATAAAAAAAAAAAAAAAAAAAACTTATAGAAAGAATTTGCAAATATTGACATTTCTACGTAATGTGTCTGTTAGCGCTCGAAAATTGAAATTCCTAATATTCTCATAATATTTTTCATGATTTTTTTTCAACATTAAAGGGACTGCCCATTGCGCAGCACTAGTGCAACGTAAAACCCACCCACACAACCAAACAACCGTCAACACTAAGCGGCTCCGCGCCCTGTTCACTCTTCCAAGTCCAAAAGGTAACTTCCTTGTTTGAACGGATTTTTAGTTGTACTTGTGCCACGCTGTAGACAATTGGCGACGGTCCGGGACTCACCCCTAGGGTTGCTCTGAGACATGCCATCCTCTACAGGTTGAGTGTATTTTACGTCGCACTAGTTCTTCAGTTAGATACACTTGGCGTCTTCGACGTTTATCGCCAAACGTGCCGGTACTCTGTTCTAGGAATATGCACCCGCAAGTCCCTACACTAAGCCTAACCGTTAGCGGTCTCAGAGACCGATGTTCCGGTATAAGGGTTAAATGTATTTATTTTTATGTCGAAAGAAAATGAACTCGTATTTTTTTTTTTCGCAACAATTAAATTTATGGAACTCAAAGATATTTTGGAGCAACTGTAACAAAGGTCTATAATTAACAAATAATTGCAATAAAAAAAATATTGTGACAATAAATTGAGATAAAAACTATCCTATCTCTCAAGTTGGACCAAACTGCACACAGTGTGCAAAATTTCATTAACATCGGTTCCTTAGTTTAGGAGTTTATCGCGGACAAACATCGTGACACGTAATTTATATATATATACAGATATAGGATTTCTTAAATTAATTATTATTTAATAACCACTAATTATTTAATTTAGACTAATTATTCGTTGATTTTTAATAAAAATATCGATTTGTGAAAATCGCTTATATATATATATATATATATATATATATATATATATATAATCAAACTTAGAAATAACTTAAGGGGACAGTCTACTTTTAAAAATGAGAAGATGAAAAAATTTTCGATCAACTTTCAGAATTTCTTTAAAAAAATGAATGCATGTACAAACAAAATTTTTTTGTGTTAACTAGAATGGCATTACTCTATTGATTAAAAATATTATTTTACTTTACTTTAAAATAGAAAAAAAAAATAAATATTATTTTATTGCAGATTATTTTCTAGGGTGCTTTCTCACTGTACGCAGGATATCTGAATTACAATTTAATTTATCCCTATAATTTTTACATTAAGTGTAACAAAACACTCAAATTAAGAATCTGAACTAAAAAGTTTTAATTGTTTTAATAATATGGAGTTTAATTAATAATTAAATTTGAAATATGAAATTACCATTAAGATTTTTATATTTCCCAATTTATGTATATATTTTTTTTCTATTGAATAAAACTTCTTATTTTTAGTTCCTTTATTTCTGTATGTCAAAATGCATGATTGGGAAACATTTTAAGTTTGTATCTCAAATATTTTTTGAAATATCATGAGCGCAGTGATAAAGCACCCTTGATAATAATTTGCAATAAAGTAACGTTAAAAATTTTATTTTAAAGTAAGCCAAAATAATATTTTTAATCAATAGACTAATGTCATACTAGTTAAAAAAAAAAAAAAAAAAAAAAAAAAAAAAGTTCGTACATGCATTCATTCTTTTTTTTACTTCCTTATACAAAATATAAGGAAGTACCGGTTGATCCAAAAGTCAGGACAAACTTTAAAAATGAATAATTCGAAAACGAATCAAGATACAAAGATACGGTTTGCACCAAACGGATGGAAAAGAAGCCGGGTTTTGTGTGGCAAAGAAATAAAAAATAGTTCTGTTGGCGACCAACAGATGGCGCTGTGGTATTTCTGATGTAGGATTATGCAAACCAACAAACGATATAAAAAGGAACAACTACAGCAGGTAATGGTAGTCGAAGCTTATATGCATCGAAATATCGCATTCTCAGTCGATACTTTAATCACGCATGGCCTCCAAGATCTCCCGATCTGACACCCTGTGACTTTTGGCTGTGGGGATTCTTGGAAGTCAAAGTGTACCGCGACCAACCGGCATCACTAGCAGCACTGAAAGATGCCATCCGCCAAAATGTGTCTGCCATAACGCAAGAAATGCTACTAAATGCTGTGAACGATGTGGTGAGTCATCTCTCAGCTGTACTTCTGAATGATGGACATTGAACAGTTACTATAGTAGTACTAATTAACTGTAATTAAGCTGACTTGTAAGTTGTCAACATTTTTTTTTTTCCTTTGTAAACCATCTTTTTGTGAAATAAAACACTATAGCGCCATCTGTTGGTCGCCAACAGAACTAATTTCTTTCCTTTGCCACACAAAACCCGGTTTCTTTTTCATCCGTTTGGTGCAAACCGTATCTTTGTATCTTGATTCGTTTTCGAATTATCCATTTTTAAAGTTTGTCCTGACTTTTGGATCACCCGGTATAGTAATCCCGATTTGCGAAATGGATTTTGTATTTCACATTGCTCGAAAACGAATGATCGCTGAATGTTGCCAATTTACACGTGTGACTGTCATGATGTCTAGTTGCACACTTGCAAGTGTCGTCTTAACACGAGCTCTCGTTTTAGAGATATAAGGGATTTTACACGATTTTTCGTGACGTCTGTATGTGTGTGTGTGTGTGTGACGCATAACTCAAAAACGGTTGGACGTAGAAAGTTGCGAATTGGTACATAGGTTTGTTATAACATCTAGTTGTGCACCTCCCTTTTTGGACTTTCTATGATTTTCCGTTTTGGAGATATTTAGGAAAATTAGGTTCATAATGACAAAAATACATAGGTTTTGGCCATAATGTATCAAAAAACGGTAATAACTCGAAAACGGTTTAGACAAATCTTGCAGTTTAACTGACTTTCCAACTAGCTAGACATTTGAAACTTTCAGAAAAGCTCAGAACACGTTGACAATGCATTTTTTAAATATTTTTAGCCAACTGTTTCCGATACCTGCTGCCTTCAGCAGCATTTATGTGATTCAACAGAAAATTTATTTAACTAACTTTCCGACTAGCTAGACATTTAAAACTTCCAGAAGAGCTCAGAACATGGTGACAATGCATTTTTAAAATACTTTCAGCCAATTTTTTCGGGTCCCTGCTGCCTTCGTCAGCGTTACCAGTACAAATCTTGCAATCGGTTTTTAACTAACTTTCAGAAAAGCTCAGAGCACGGTGATAATTCATTTTTTAAAAAATAATTTTAGCCAACTGTTTCGGGTCCAATGTCAATGTTTTTTAACATTATGTATATTTCTAAAAGTGTATAAGGAAGTCATGTGGTGCTCACATCAGATTTTTTTTTTTTTTTTAAGTTGAATGAAATGTCCTACATATTTGACTAGCAATGTTTGAAAAAAGAAAAAAATATATATATTATTTGCTCGTACATGGTTAAAATACTTTTCACACAAATGTACATATTTCATGAGATATTTCGTATGTTTCCATACTAATTACAGAATGTCACAGATAACTTATTTGATAACTTATTTCGATGTAGCGCCAAATTCTGTTGAAAATTGTACACTGTAGATAAAAAACATGCTTTTTATTTTAAGTTTTGAATAAATGGTTAGAACATTTTAATTTGATATCCTTACGCAAATAAAGCAGAAAACTGTACAGTGTGAAAACTATATGGTTACGAACATTTATAATTATTTTAATTATTTCACTCTTTTAATGATACAGGTTAACCTCAAAGTTTTATTTTTTATTTTTTATTTATTTAATTTGTTGTTGGCTTCTAATTATTGTCGTAAGCAAACCTTTACTGAGAAACATGAGAACAATCCTCGTCTAAATACATCCAAGTATTAGCATTTTATCAAATGGGCAATTTATTAAGTGAAAAAAAAAAAGCTTTATACAGTAAACTAGCTAAATTTTTGGACGGGAGTGCAATAAATAAATTAATAAATGAATGAAAAATAAATGCCAGCTAATTCGTAATATGTTATGAAGTTCAACTGCGGCATTGAAAAAATGACTAAATATACTTCCCAATTATTATGAATTGCCCTTAATCTTTATGCCATATTATTTTTTAAGAGCGGTTTTTTCAATAGTAATAATAATAATAATAATAATATATATAATAAAAAAAGAGAATAAAAGGCGACGGCAAAGGTTACTAATTGTATATAGTAATATTAATATGAATTTCTTTTACATTTCATTTTAATTTATTACGTATATATATAGAGAGAGAGAGGAGACCCGTGTATCTAGGGCCGCTTTTTTTCAATGCCCGAAAACCGAGTCCTTGGCCTGTTTAAAATTATCAAACTGATATGTACATATCTTTAGGACTAATTACTTCCAATTGGGATTAATATAAATACCTAAAATAATAAATTCCGACAAATAGAAGGTTTTTAAAAAAACTTCACTCGTGGCCCTAAGTACAACACCCTCATTGTACCTGGGCCTTATAACGTAGTTATAAGTTCACGAACAAGTTAGGAATGAGTATTTTTGCAGAGTTGCCAACATTTTAATTCATTCCGGGGCATTTTTAGCCCCGCCTTTATTCCATACTACGTTTTTTTTTAAGAGTAAATTTTTCTTACAGTACCGTAGTTATATATTGATGATAAAAACTCTAAAACTAAAGTGGTGCGAAATAGAGGTAGGGCTAAAAATACTCTGGAATAAATTAAAATGTTGGCAACTATGTTTTTGTATCGTTCAGAGGGAGACTTTCTGTTTTTCTTACTGTAGAACTTGATTGCAAGCCAGGTTTTCTTATTTAAAAAATGTTTTTCTCTGATATATACCACTTCTAAACATTTTCTATTTTTATTTATTTATTTTTTAACTACCTGTATTTAGCATCATATTTCTAAGGTGTTTTTACCAAATTTTTAGGTGGTAATGTAATTAAATAATATAACACGAATAATATTTTGAATAAGGAAGTGTGGAATTATGATTTACTTTATTTTTTCTAGGTATTGAATGCCCAAAGAGAATGTGAAAAAGAAGTAATGCCGGGAGCAGAGTTATCATCTGATGTATGGCTCAAAATCTGCGAAAATGAAAGAAATGCGGAAAAGGTATGGGAAAATTTTTAAATACTTTTATTCATAAATGCTTGTTGTAGTGTAATGAATACCATGTATATTTTTTATAGCACTTTGACAATCCTTACAGAAAAGGCTCTTTAAAACTCAATTTTGATACCTCGTTTCTTCCAAACCACTTGATGAATTTTAATGGTGTTTTGGACAGAATTTGTTCAATAAAATTTTTGTAACAATATCATATAATTGTTTTGATCTCAAATTTCTAAATATGAGAGGAAGCAAAATATGAACAGCCATTACGTCGAGGACGCAACTGAGGGACGTAATACCTTATAAACAACGTGATCAATTTTATTGATTTTTGGGGGATTTGTTTATTATCAGTTATTTGAAATATGTACTCAGTTTTCTTTTTCTAATATATATCCCACGATATGATCATCATTTAATATTTTTTCCCCAAATTTGAAAAATTTTAATTTCAGTAATATTTAAAATTTTAAAAAATTGCTAGTACAATATCTTCTGGTGATAAACAGGTACTTTTTATATTACCAGAAGAAAAAATAAGCGGAATTGATTTCATAGTCTCAGAAAAAATTTGACTTAAGTTCTCTCCCCTCGAAAAAAATTAAAATAAATAAATAAAACTGCCGCACAATGTTTGAAAATTATTTTCAGTTATTACTAGTCACCAGAAAATAGTTGTGTTTATATTTAATTACCCAAAAATGTCTTAGGATTTTTTAAAAGTTTATATATAAATATATATATGACGAGAAAACATTCAAAACGTGTTTTCTCAAAAAAAAAAAAAAAAAAAAAAAGTTAATAATTTTAATTTGAACCTAACATAACATAGTATGCCTACACATCTTCCTAGATATGTCTACATGTCTCCCGTCTCCCTAGTAACTAGTAACAAACGATAATTACGGTTTATGTTTAGTTACATATTTTAATTTATTAGTTTTTTGTGCATTCTGAAAAATTGTACCCGAAAGAGAAAACATGGTTTGAATGTTTGCTCCTCATATATATACAATATTATATCACATTTATATAATTAAATTAAACTATATTTAGATAAAGTTTTGTTAAACGTATTAGTTCCTACTATATTCGTATGATCTACAAAACTCGCTCTTATGTAAGAACTGTACTAATTTTTAAATTTATTTCCTTCTTCATATAATTTTTTTTAGTCATTATGGTTTGACCATTAGAATAAAAATTTTTTTAGGAATAAGCACTTTACTCACAGTTAACCATAATTTGCATGAACAGTTCCTACAATTAATTCCCTTGAAGTAATCGGGAATTCAGCATGCCAACATTCATTTGATTTCGTCTAATTTTTATTTATTTATTTATTTTTTTTATTTGCTCATTATTTTTATTTATTTTGATCCTTTTATATCTGTTCACATTTTGCTAATTTTCTATGAATTTTCATGTACGTATTAAAATTTTGACAATTTTAATAGTATATTTCCTTTAGCACCAACGACAGCTTATTTTATTTATCTTTTTTTTTTTCTTAATCCTTTATTATTTTAGTATTCTACCTTTAATATAATGAGCAATCAGTTTTATTTATCTTTTCTTTAAAAAACTTAAACCGGTATAAAACATATTTACGTATTAAAGCGGCATGAAACAAATAAAAAATAAATAAATAAAAGAGAGGAAATTCTACATGAGAATTCTACACGAGAGAGAAAATTCTACATAAGAAATCAAACTAAACCAAAATCTATAAATTTAAAAGAAACACAGGACGCATTATTTTGTAATTTATAACATTTGCGTTAAAAAAGTTCCTATTATTCATTTAGAAAAGAGGGTAATACATGGAAATGAAATAACCGCATTTAAATTTAAGTAGAAGAATACAAAGTTTTATTTTTCTAATGTTCGAGAAATAGCAATTGATCTAGAGTAGAATTCGTAACAATAATGAGGTGCCAGGTTCGATCCCAAGTCGCGCTCATCGACCTAGTCGTTCGGAGTGGTTTTCTCAGAACTTGCGTAAATACGGGCTAAGACCCCTTAGAAAGACCTCCATGGAGGGCACTTCCCCATCAGGCGTAGTAACCTAGAACAGTCAGTCGGCCTTACTCCCCAGAACCCAACTCGTAACGATAAATGAAACAGGTCTTATTAAAATATTATCTGGCTAAATTGTAAGCTTTAAACACAATAAATGTTATTGGTGGAATTTACACAATTTTAAATATTTGTCATAAAAAATGGCTGCATACACATATTAAATTAAAATCCCGCTTTTGCTATTGGATTGTAATAATGAAAAACAGTAAAATAATTGTTCAGTCAATCAAAAGATAACATTTTTTTTTTCTTATTAAATATATCAACCAGTACAGGAACGATCCCTTTTCATATGAATTCAATATATTTCCGAGATAAGGGATAATGTATTTGTTCAAGTGATTATAAGAGGATATAATCTGTTATCCTTTTCTAAATTAAATGGGATAAAAATCACTGAATCCTATTATAAAATAAAATATTTTAATTTTATATATTTATAACATTTTAACGTACAAAAAAATTATTCTAATAAAAATATTTTATCTTAACCCTACAAGGCACCCAGTTCCATATGTGGAACACCGACTTTAATCGTTCCTATAGCTATAAAACTATTAGTAGCGACATCTCTTGACATCTTGGTAGAAGCTACTGACATTTAGCAATGTAGTCATACGAATCTTTACCTAAAGATGTCGTTCGTGTTTTTGTTATAGTGCACTCAGTGTGAAATTTGAATGAAAGTGATACGTTAGTCGTTTGTCTGAATTCAAAAATAAAAAAAGAATAGTTATTGAACAGTTTTGACTCGAAAAAAAAAAAAAAAATAAAAAAAATAAAAAATACTGTGTGTTATAACAAAGTGTATATTTTGCAGAGGTAAGGTTTTTTTTTTTTTTTTTTTTTTTTTTTTATATTACAATAGTAAACGTATTAGTAAATCATATTTTTATGAGCTAAAATGTTGATTTTTCCGTAAAATATGGTTTTATTTTTATTTTTATATGTTTTCCCTATCTTCTGATCACTAATTACAACCTATATTTTTTTGTCGCGCACTAAAAAAAAAAAAAATCTGGAGTGACTCCACTCGACTTTCCGAACATTGAGTAACTAACAGTTTTGTAGATAAAATAAAGAAAGAGGAGTTGCTAAACAAACAAAAAAGAGAAAACCATAACAGAGTGTTTGAGTATTTTTCTCCATATATCACACGAGGTTTTATTTAACGCTACTGAACTTTGAGCCCTTAGATCATAATGATAAAGAATTTTTCGTTGTGCCCCTGTAAAAATCTATAAATGCTAGATTCACCAAAATGCTTATAGTTAGTGCAACAGTGATTTATAATATTCATACAAATTTTCAGCTAAATTGAATAAGGCGTTTAGATGCTATCGCTGGTCTCATGGGCCATAAAGATAAAGAATTTTTCTTTGTGTCCCTGTAAAAAAACTGTAAGTGCTAGATTCACCAAAATCTATACAGTTGGTTCAAATGTGACCTATAACATGTGTACCAATTCTTTGCTGAGATTAATAAGGCGTTTAGACGCTATCACACTTTTAAAAATTTGGCAAAGAATTTTTCTTTGTGTCCCTGTAAAAAAAACTTTAAGTGCTAGATTCTCCAAAATCTATACAGATTGAGTATCTGTGACCTATAATAGGCGTATAAAGTTTTTGCTCAATTGAATAAGGCGTTTAGATGCTATCGCACTTTTAAGATTTTGGTCCCTTGGCCTTAATGATAAAGCATTTTTCCTTGTGTTCCTGTAAAAAAACTATAAGTGCTAGATTCACCAAAATCTATAGGGTTCGTACTATGGTGACTTACAATATACGTACCAACTTTCAGCTTATTCGAACGAAGCGTTTAGACGCTAGCGTGTTCACTCACAGACATACACACATACATACACACATACATACACACATACATACACACATACATACACACACACATACATACATCATCGTAAAAATAGTGAAAACGGACTCGTTGGACCTCGAAACGTATAGAAACATCAAAATCTCGAATTCGGATTTTTGACATGATTACAATACTTTCCTCACTATAGTGTTCGGAAAGTAAAAAATTGAGCCTTGTAGGCTTAATATAATAATTACTATCTGCAAATAAATGTTGATTTTATTTATCTTTTTTCTTTACAGCTTTATGAATGTGTGGTTAAAAAAGGAAAGAAGATAGCTGTAAGTATATATAACAGAATTGATATAATCCCGCCTTTTTTCCCCTTTACTTTTGAGACACCATATTTATATAACAGTTTTCCTCTTGATTGATCGTAGAGACATACTTTAGAAGATCACTATATAATTATAGTGGTCGAAAAAACAGGGTAAAGAGACGGACCATACTAATACGGAAAAAGTACACATACAGTATAACTTCCTTTAAAAAAAAAACAAGCAAAAATATAGAGAGTGTGATCATATTATTAATTTTTTTTTCTATTTTCAAAAGAAATACTAGACGAAATCGCTTTGAACTTCAGACCAGCAAAATTTATTCTTAGGCTCACACTTTCAGTTATGATTCAGTCACAAGTTCAGTTAGGTGATCAATCACAAACTGAAGAAAAACAAAAATACTTTGGATTACCCTGAGTTATAAAATGCTAAAAATGATTTATAACTTTAACACACGATTTCTTTTACTATTTACAATATATATATATATATTGTGTGATTACTCCCAATAAATAGACAGAAATATATATATATATATATATATATTTTTTTTTTTTTTTTTTAAATTACTACATCTTTCAAAAAGATTTTTCATATAACAAAAGTAAATTTCAATAAATTTCTACCAAACTCGAGAGGAAAAAAAAAAAAAAAATCGAGAAACATTATTTTGAAACATAAAATGCATACATTTAATTTTCTCTGGGATATCATTATTTATATTAAATAACGCCTGCGCGAAAGATAACACATTCTTAATGACATAGGGTGAAAACCCAATATACATTATTTACCAATAAGTATTTGAACACTTTCGAATCCAGACGTTTTGCTAAATATCTAGAAAAATTCTTCAGGAATTATCTTGAAACTTTGGGAGTATAAAGAACATGTTATACCTCATATATTTCAGCAAAAATTTTGTGCTGAAAAGGAAAATTAAAAACTTAAAAAAAAAAAAAAGAAAAAAATCAAAGTTTTTTTTTATCACACTGTAAAAAATAATGGTTATGAAATGCGTTTTAGCTGTAGCATGTGATTATAAGGAGTTTTTTAAACCGTTAGTAGTCGCTAGTTGGTCGATTTGCCGCCCATACTTCAGTTTTTCCAGATTTTTTTTATTCAATAGCCACCAAAAATTTATAGAAGTGGCATTTGATATACATAAAACGCGAATAAAATCGATTTAACGTCGATCACATCACTTCTTAAAATTATTGGTGACAGTTAAATTAAAAGTTCGCAATCTGTAATAGGTGGCGCTGTTGATAGCGACTACTAACGGGTTAATTATCTGCAAAAATTTTCATGAGGCTACCACTTATATTTATTACGGTATAACGGTTAAAAAATAAATAAATAAATACAAAAAAATAAAAATAAATATAAAAATAAATAAATAAATAATTGCCGCTTTTTAAATTATAACATGTAGGGTTGAAGGGAGGAAAAAACTCCCAATGTTAGATGTGTTAAAAAAAAAAAAAAAAAAAGGAAAAAACCGCTAACACCGGAAGGAATAAAAGGTGAAAATTGACTAGAAGAAGGGATTGGGCTCGGGGCCCTGAAGCTATCGTCTAGGTTTTCCTACGCCTCGCCTGGTATAAGACCCAGTGCAAAGCTATTTTTTGGAAACTTAGCCTACTACACTAAACACAGCATACTGCAATCAGAATGCAAAAATATTAAGTATTTTAGGAAATATGAAAATTTTTGCTAAACAGTTTTTAACTACGCATGCACTAGCTTTTAAAAAATGCCATTTGCACTGAGAAAAAAATATATATACCGCCTTCCTCTAGAATGAATAAGTGGCCATTTTCTAAATCCCTTAATTAGAAATATAAATTTCCGAGCTAGGCACATAAGGCACGCCAATAAACTGAATAGACGAAATTATCGAGAATTTCTAGTGTACACATTTTTAAATGGTGAAACAATATTCTAAATACTCTAAATATTCTGAATCATTTATATTGCGAGAAATTCTCGCTTGATTTTCTAGAATTTGGTAATAAACCAAGATTATAGTTGCAGAAACCCGCCTCTTGTAGTCTCATTTATTTGCAGAGATTTTTAAATAACTTTTCACTCCAGAATATAGGCAAATGCTCTAGAATTCTAATAGGGGCTTCCAAAACTCGCTTTGCAAGGGGACTAGAATTTATAAGGATGACATGGAATTTTCTTTTCTAGAGCCAAATTTAGATTCTAGATATCAGTTACAGAATATTTTTTCTCGGTGGCCATAATTTAATAGCTAAAAGAATTGATCTACTCATATGAAAGGTGCAAACAAATATCTTGTAAATTCAAAATTTATGAGAGATAGAATCAGTGTCGGATCCAGAACTTGACTTTTTTTTTTTTTTTTTTGGGGGGGGGGGTGCTAAGATTTTTCAAAGTGTTATTCTAGAACAATAAAAAATTTACAATTGCAATATTTAATTGTGAATGTCAGTGTTTTTTTTTTTTTTTGGGGGGGGGGGGGTCTTCAGCCAGCCCCCCCCTTAAATCCGCCACTGGATAGAATGAACAAAATTGCACTTCCTCTCATGAAAAAAATAAAATAAAAGGAAAGGATAGGAGGTACTATCAGTATTTCTTTACAGTCAGCGAACACGGTATTACCATTGGGCATTGGTTGAATAAAAATAAAAATGTGTGTAAAACCCCTTATAGTTTAGCTTTTATTTTATTTGTATTTTTATTTGTTTGCATTTGTTTGCATTTGTATTTTATTTATATTATTTGTATTTGTATTTGTATTTTATTTGTATGCTGTGTCTAATTTAGTATGCAAAGTTTCCTAAAAATGGCTTGGCACTTGGTTTAATACCCTATGTGTTATAACTAAAAACGTACCAATTTTTTTGGCAATTTTTTAAAGAAACCGTTATATCTCCGGGTAGCCTCATAAAAATTTATACTGATAAGGAAAAAAATCTTCATAATCACATGCTGCAGCTAGAATGCGTTTCAAGCTTTACTTTTTACAGGGTGATCCAAAATATTTTGACTTTCGTTTAAATTTTTACTGGTCCTCTTTTCCTTTTCAGGACTAAAAAACTTTTGCTGAAATATATGACGTAGCACATGTCCTTTATAGTTTAAAAGAACCAAGATAATTCCTGCAGAATATTTCTAAATATTTAACAAAACATCTAAGTTTGAAAGTGTCCAAATATATGATGGTAGCTAAGTGTATAAGGAATCTGATGTCAAAAGTGCATTTGAATAGAGTAAAAATTAAGCAAATTATCGTCAAAAGAAACATCTAGATTCTAGATACTTTCTGGAGTTACAATTTCATAATGGCTTTTCTCCATGTCATACCTTTAACTTCGCAATCCAATTATTTCAAGCTCATTGCCAATTTTTTTTTTTTTTTTTTTTTTTTTTTTTTTATGAAAAACCTTTATGAACTCAGAAATGTTAGTAAATAAGAAAATTATCTTTGAGTTTTGTACTCAAGAGGGGTTTTTCCACGTATCCCGTATTTTATTTAAAGATCTAACTAATTAACACCCGTCAACATTAAAAACACAAAACATAAATTTAAACGTTTGGAGCCTTTTACAGGCTCCTCATCAGTAAAAACATCAAATGTAAATGCTGAGAAGAACAACAGACTTTCATTAAAATAGTACAACGTATTTAGCGGGAACTGCGCATGCTTCATTAGGTGGTGAAAAATGTTGATTTGTGTACCAGCCCTCCAGGAAAATTCTTGAATGATAATTTAAACAGCTAGATATGATTATTTTAGTATTGTTAAAATCTGGTAAATGGTCAGTTTCTATGGCATGCTGTACAATTTTCGAACGTATATCACGAATTTTGAAATTTCTTTTATGATCCAGAATTCGAGTATGAAGAGAACGGCCAGTTTCACCAATATAAACCGAACTACGTGATTTACAAGGAATATTATAAATAACACCTGTACGGGAAAAAGTGGGGATAACTGCTTTAAAATTAGAAAGGAAATTACGAATTAGAAATTGGGGTTTATAGGAAACAGATAAATTAACAGTGCGTAAAACTTTGGCAATAGATTCAGAAATATTTTTATAGTAAGAAATAGTAACGAACGATTTAGGTGATTTAGAGGAATTAATTTCATGATTATCCTTATTAAAGTCATACTCTTTTAATTTTCTTTTAAGCCAGCGAGAGGGATAAGTATTACGCTTTAAGTCCGAAAAAAGCCTTTTAAAAGATATTTAAATGAATTTTCAAAATAATTGGATCAGTATTTATTTTTTACATCACATTATAAATAAAAACTAAAAAAAAAAAAAAAAAAAAAAATATATATATATATTGAAATCGATCTAAACCTCATTTCGGGTACCCGCTGCCTACGGCAGGTCGTTTTTCCATCCGCACTGCATCTGGTCCAGGTTCCCACTGCCTGCAGAAAGGTCTTTCCCGGGCACTTATTTACCGACGTATATATCGACGAGAAGTAGATCGTTATCATTTAAGAACTAGTATATGATATTATATAGCCCCCGTTATATACACTATATTACAATTTGATTCCGACCAATATAATAAAATAAAAAGTAGATTTTATTTTAAACAAATTAAATACATAAAAAACAAATAAATTTTAATCAGTTTAATCCTTACAAATTGCAAATTGGAGAAAATTACTTTACAAAAGAATAGGTGTGAAATAAAAGGCATCTTCTGGAATAAATTAGGAATATTAGCAAATGTAATTAAGAAATGTTAAATGCGATATATAACGGATATATTTAGATAAAAATTAAGGAAAATAGTAATTTACGAATAATTATTTAAAAAAATAATAATAATTAAATAAATAAATATAATAATAATAATAATAAATAAATAAATAAACATATAAACAAATATATATATATATATTTTTTTTTTTACTAAAATTATATTTTAAGGACATTCAATTCTATTCAATTTTATTCACTTTTTTTTAATAGTTCAGCCAAAAGGAAACCATGAGATTAGAAGAGTTCAAGGTAAGAAAATGATATCTAAAACAATATTTATTCACTAAATAATTAAAAACCACGTGCGAAATAAAAGAGTAAAATCCGCTGTAAAAGGCACGTTAAAAATATTTAAAAGAATTTTAAAAGGTCGAAAAACAGTTAGACAACATGTTTCGTGCTTATTTACTACCACATCATCAGGTCTCGTTAGTTAATGAAAGCCACCGAGCTTTATCTTGTTGTTCTAAGAAAGGCTGCCATAGGGTTGCTAAGTCTTTACTCTGATTCTCGTTGATGCATTTATCACCAAATTTCCAAATCATGATCTTTTCGTATATGTCTAATGTGTATTCGGTGTGGGGGGTTGCTAGAATTTTACTTTCCTCCCACTTTGGCTGGGCTTCTTTATTGTCGAGTAAAAGTTGCTTTAATGCCGTGTTTCCGTACAATGATTTAATGGAATGTTTATGTTCTTTAATCCTTTTACTTAAATTGCGCTTTGTTTTGCCAATATAATAAGATGTTATATTATTGATTGAGATGGGGATTGCATATACGCCGCCAACTTTTGTTTTTTTGTCACGATCGGATATTATCAGATTTTTCAATGTTGAGGTTTAAAATGCAATATTATATCCAATATTTTTAAATTGTCGTATTACGGGATGGAAACCTTTATTAAATGAGATTGCGCCAATAAATCTACTAGTTTCGTTTCTAGTTTTTAGATTCGTATTGTTAAGCCGGCTTATTATTCTGCGTTTCAACTTATTAAATATTGTGATATTGTAACCTTGATTAAGCATAGTCTTTTTAATTAAGTTTAATTCTTTATCTGAGGAGGATTTATAGGTGCAATGTGTGAAGGCTCTATTAATTAATGGTGTAATGGCGTTGAAAAGTAGTTGTTTAGATGTGTAAGAGTTAACAGGTGCTATGGTGAGGGGGGATGTTGGTTTGTGATAAACTTCAGTCCAGATAGTACTATTATCATGATTTCTATGTATCAATACATCGAGGAACGGTATGGCTCTATCTTTTTCTTTCTCGATTGTGAGATTTACAGAATCAAAAATATTGTTCATATTGTTTACTAGGGTTAGAAGGCTATTATGTGTATATTCCCAAATTATGTAGATGTCGTCTACATATCTCTTATAGAAGGAGGGTTTAAGTATGCTATTTGTTAAAACTGTATTCTCAATATGTTGCATGGTTATTTCACCAAGAGTAGGTGCTAAACATGATCCCATTGGTGTACCTGTGGTTTGTTGATAAATAGTGTTATTAACTCTAAAGTGATTGGTTTTAAATATCAGGTTTAAACTGGCTTCTATGAATTTAACATGCTTACTTAAGTTATTGTGATTATTGCACTTGTCAATAATTATATCTTTAACTGCATTAAGTGGAACTGAAGGGTAAAGAGACTTTACATCTAAGCTGTAGAATTTAGCAGTAGTTTGTAGTTTAATTTTATGGATATCTTCTAAAAAATTCAAACTTGAAACGGTTACGTATGGCGAGTCGTTTATAAGCGGTTTAAGTAAACTATTAATAAATTTTTCGAGAAAGTAGACTGGTGATATTCTTCTGTTTACGATTGGTCGGAGAGGCATAGAAATTTTATGTGTTTTGATTTTAACGAACATAGGCGGTACGGATGTATAAAGGGGGAATTGGTAGAAATCTTTCTTGTATTCGGGAAAGTCTTTTGCCAGTTTAGTCATAGAGTTTTTTATTGTATCAGTTGGATCTTTGTTCACTGTTATGGCGTTGAGTTCAACTAGGACATCATTAAGTTTAGCTTGAAAATCTTCATTAGTAATGAGTACAAAATTAGATGCTTTATCTGCTACAAGTATTCTAAATTCTTTATTATTATGCAAATTCTTGAGTATCTTCTTTTGCTGTATCAGAGAATGTTTATTGATTTCTTCCTTCCGCTGTATTTGTATGCATTTCCAAATTATAAAGCCACGTAGAGATGGTTGAAGTGAGGGGGGGATTTTATTAAGGCAGTTTTCAAACTCAGCAATGGTGTTCTCAAAGTTCGGCTCAATCCAATATCGGGGCAAAACTTAGGTCCTTGATTTAGTAAGACTACTTCTTTAGGTGTAGGCTGGTAACTGGTTAAGTTGATGAATTTGTTGGTTTCATTTTTATCGTTTGGTAATTTACCGGCCTCGGCCAGAAGGTTATCGAGCTTCTTCTTATGTCTTAGTCTAGTCTTGCATCCATCTTCTATTTGTTTCAGTTCAATTGTACGCAAAATAGAATCGAATTGTAGAGGCATAAGGATATTGCTAAGTTCCAAATGTAAGTAATAAAGATTTATTAATAGTTTACTTAAACCGCTTATAAACGACTCGCCATACGTAACCGTTTCAAGTTTGAATTTTATAGAAGATATCCATAAAATTAAACTACAACCTACTGCTAAATTCTACAGAGATGTAAAGTCTCTTTACCCTTCAGTTCCACTTAATGCAGTTAAAGATATAATTATTGACAAGTGCAATAATCACAATAACTTAAGTAAGCATGTTAAATTCATAGTAGCCAGTTTAAACCTGATATTTAAAACCAATCACTTTAGAGTTAATAACACTATTTATCAACAAACCACAGGTACACCAATGGGATCATGTTTAGCACCTACTCTTGGTGAAATAACCATGCAACATATTGAGAATACAGTTTTAACAAATAGCATACTTAAACCCTCCTTCTATAAGAGATATGTAGACGACATCTACATAATTTGGGAATATACACATAATAGCCTTCTAACCCTAGTAAACAATATGAACAATATTTTTGATTCTGTAAATCTCACAATCGAGAAAGAAAAAGATAGAGCCATACCGTTCCTCGATGTATTGATACATAGAAATCATGATAATAGTACTATCTGGACTGAAGTTTATCACAAACCAACATCCCCCCTCACCATAGCACCTGTTAACTCTTACACATCTAAACAACTACTTTTCAACGCCATTACACCATTAATTAATAGAGCCTTCACACATTGCACCTATAAATCCTCCTCAGATAAAGAATTAAACTTAATTAAAAAGACTATGCTTAATCAAGGTTACAATATCACAATATTTAATAAGTTGAAACGCAGAATAATAAGCCGGCTTAACAATACGAATCTAAAAACTAGAAACGAAACTAGTAGATTTATTGGCGCAATCTCATTTAATAAAGGTTTCCATCCCGTAATACGACAATTTAAAAATATTGGATATAATATTGCATTTAAAATCTCAACATTGAAAAATCTGATAATATCCGATCGTGACAAAAAAACAAAAGTTGGCGGCGTATATGCAATCCCCATCTCAATCAATAATATAACATCTTATTATATTGGCAAAACAAAGCGCAATTTAAGTAAAAGGATTAAAGAACATAAACATTCCATTAAATCATTGTACGGAAACACGGCATTAAAGCAACTTTTACTCGACAATAAAGAAGCCCAGCCAAAGTGGGAGGAAAGTAAAATTCTAGCAACCCCCCACACCGAATACACATTAGACATATACGAAAAGATCATGATTTGGAAATTTGGTGATAAATGCACCAACGAGAATCAGAGTAAAGACTTAGCAACCCTATGGCAGCCTTTCTTAGAACAACAAGATAAAGCTCGGTGGCTTTCATTAACTAACGAGACCTGATGATGTGCTAGTAAATAAGCACGAAACATGTTGTCTAACTGTTTTTCGACCTTTTAAAATTCTTTTAAATATTTTTAACGTGCCTTTTACAGCGGATTTTACTCTTTTAAACAATATTTATTCGTTAAAATTTCACACTATTGAAACTGAATTCAATTTATGAATAGAATCTGTGGTTAAAAAATACGTTCGGGTTCATGTAACGAATTCACAAAGTATTATTTGTCGGCCATAATCTAATTCATAATTTAAAAAAGTATAAGTATTATTTTTCAGGCATAAAATTTTACATGTAAAATTTTAAGAAAACGGAACTTCATTAAAGCGTTTTCTTTTACATTTTTCATCTGTTTATATCAGAATAAATTAGTTCATTTTTTTAGGGTGTGCTTGCAAATTTTATATTTTATTTATGCCGAAATCTATAAATATTTGAAAATTTATTATGTTTATTGCACTTTTCGTAAATTTATCATTTTCACTTAGGGCTATTTCTTATGAACCATTATTACAATGTATTTCAATTTTCTTATAAATAAGAGTATTTTTATATGACATAAAGAACAAGCTTGGCATTCTTATGTAACATTGGCATCACTTTTGGCATATTATAGACTTTTGTAATAATATTATGCAATAAAATAAAGGAAAAATATTACTTGTAAATATTCAGATTTATATGTTTCACAATTGCGATAAATATCTTTCCGATGAATATATTTTATTGAATTTTTCACAGAAAATGAGCCTCAGTGGTATTGGTATTGATTTTCTACTTGATGGACTGGCGAAGTAGCTTTCTTTTCGTAATGGGAGTTCACAGAATTTGCATATATATCACGTTTCGATCTTTACCTTTAGTGTCTTACGTGCTCTAATAAAATCAGTGTTGTCAAATTTATTGAATTTTTATTCAATAGTTACAACTAATTTTTAGTAAGCAACATTTAATATATATGATAGACGATTAACCTTCATTGTTATTGGAAAAATAATAGCATTACAAATTAGGAATATAAATTAAATTTAAAATTTCTTCTAAATGTTAGCAACACTGTGAAGGACGGTCTTTGCCAGCTTAGGGTTTCCAGGATGTGATTTTGTATGTAACTACACAATATACCACGTAGTGTTGAAGTTCTGACAAGTTTGTGCAAAAACTGTTTTTGCACAGAAGACGGTACGTTTAAGGCTACCGAAACAGCTGTATGCATCGCAAATATTTTTCTTTTGGCGTTTCTGACGTAGGAGTTTATTCGAATTTAGTAACAACTATTGGTTAATAAAGTCCAAATTTGGGCTAAAATACTTCTCTTCCAAGCTCTTTTTTTATTATTTTTTTTTTTTCCATAAAAGAGTCTTATACATCGATGAATATACGTTATTAAAAATATAAGAACAAATAGCAAGTATGATTAATATAAAATGTGATTATAGCATAACGAATAAATATAAAGTAAATATTTAACGAAATAGATTCATCCATATATTAGACAGATAGTCCGTTTGGCTTCTAGTTACAATATCCTAAAACTTCCAACAGCAAATGGTAAAAACTCAAACATTGTCAGACCATACAATCGGTAACAAAAGTATCCAAACACTAGCAAAAATTCCTATGTAAAAAAAGTACACTTCATACGGTTTTGTTAAATAAATCCTTCTCGAATCCTATTCTTAGTCAGTGTAAGAACAGGATTCGACAAGGATTTATTTAACAAAACCGTAGGAAGTGTACTTTTTTTACATAGGAATTTTTGCTAGTATTCGGACACTTTTGTTACCGACTGTACAAAAGATAAAGAAATTATATACAGGTATAAACATTAAAACTGTAAAATTCTAATATTTTGTGAATGTATAGTATTATTTTGTTTTTGAAATACCAATTTTGAATGTGTATTTTTAATTTCAGAAATGCGCTGAAAAAGTGGATGTGGAACATTGCCATGTTTTATCCCATACTTTTGATTACTGAACTGAAAATTCTTTTCATGTAAATAACAATAAAGTATAATTATGTTTCACTTTTCTTTTCTTTATATTCAACATAACACATTTTATATTAGAACTTAGAACATATTTGTTATTATGATCTGATATTTGATCGTACAGTCTGTAACAAAAGTCTCCGAACATTAGCGAAAATTCCCATATAAAAAAAGTACACTTAATACAGTTTTATTAAATAAATCCTTGTCGAATCCTGTTTTTAGACTGACTAAGAACAGGATTCGACAAGGATTTATTTAACAGAACTGTATTAAGTGTACTTTTTTTACATAGGAATTTTTGCTAGTGTTCGGAGACTTTTGTTACAGACTGTAGATAACTCAATTTCTAAAAAATTTTAAATATTATAATTGAGAAAAAAAATTTTTTTTTAGAGCGATACATTCCTCTCAGGCATAATTCTTGGAAAACATTATTGCTTACGAGTGTGTGTAGACTCGAAATATGAATGGTACTAGAAAATTTAGCTTTTCTACGCAGATAAAGAGTACTGTCTTCAACACCTGTTGAAATTTAGAAGGAAATTACTAAGTTCTCTAAAGGAAATGGCTTTTAGAATTGTCGCCTTATAGTCTACAAGAACTAGATTTTGAAATAAGTAATATATAATTTATTTGAATTTCATTAGATGATGGGTCCCAGTCAGCACAAAGATATCGGCCAATATCAAAATGTAACACTGGAGAATATAAAATGAATGAAACAGTTACGCTATAATATTTTTATATTAATTAATAATTATTTTTTACATCTTTTTAAGAAGTACAGCAGAATCTCGTACAACGCGCTCTCACAAAACGCGATTTTGTATAACGCGACGAAAAATCTGCGACTATTACTCATGCAACGCGATAAAGAGTCTCGAATAACGCGTAAAATAAAGGAAGCACGTGACATCTGTTCTACTTTCAACCTGTTCAAGGTTACTTACTTTTTCACTGCAGATAAGGATTGCTCCGCTACTATGCCAACACTCGACGCTTTTGGTCTCATTGCGGAATGAAATCGTCTGCTCAATGTATGTCTCCTATTACGCGATTTCCTGTTACACGGAACGTATCCCCTGCGTTATACGAGAGTCTACTGTATAAGAACTTCGTACACAAACACCTTTAAAAAGAAACACGTAAATATTGTTTCGAGTTGTTTTGCTAGTGCGGTGTATGTGCTGCATATTGCCGAACAGTTCATTCATCATCCTTCTTTGCCACCATCGTCATCATCCAATTCCTCAAGCTGCTAAACGCCCGGAAAAAGATGGCTCAGAAATTCAAAGGGCGCTGATATGTGATTTAGTGTTGAACATTTTCCAGAAATGACATCTCTGAAGACACAAGTGACCATAGGCTAAATATTCGCACACTGAACACTCTGGCAACAGAATTTTTTGTTGTTGTCATTCATAAACCATTTTTCCGCATTTAAATTTTACAGACTAAATTTGGTAGTCTCTTTTCACTATTTGTGCATAAAAAAAATAATAGTGTAAAGCCGCTATCAGCCGTATGAAAGGCATTGGCTTATAGTATCGCATAAACAGGTTTTTCATGATGGAAACCGGGGAAATACTCCCGTTTGATAGTTTTGTCTCACGTATATTCTTCAATCACGCATTTTCGACTGAAAGCCGCTATCAGACGAAGTTCCGTATAAACGGCATTAACACATTGTCATAATAAACAGGTTTTTCATGCGGTAAACCGGTGTACAGCTACCGTTTGATACTTTTGCCGCACGTATACTCTTCAATCACGCATTTTCGACTGTTAAAATCACATACGCTAGTCTTTAGAATGAAGTCCTCCAATCAGAGAATCGTGATTCCAGAGTATCACCTATCCTCATTCCTTTCAAACCTCCGAAAGGGGAATTTTCGACAGATGTTGCGCTCGTTGTTTACATTTGTGGATTTCGTTCATGCTGAAAAATAACCCTTGACTGAGCACAAGAAAGTTGTTCGGTAGGTTTGAGATTCAATAGATTATATGCTTCAGAATATATGTTCTTTCGTGGGAATCACATACGGTAGTTTTTAGAATGAAGTCCTCCAATCAGAGAATCGCGCGATTACAGAGTACCCTCTATCCTTTGCTCTTTTAAACATCCTTGATGTGAATTATTCCAAATAGTTGAGTCACGTTTGTTACATTATCTGGATTTCTTTAATCTAAAGAACAACCTTACTAGTGATCCGTAAAGGTTTTTTTTAGCATTGAACGCAATGTAACAGTCGGCTGCAAAATTATGTCGACACTACCAATATTCCGGAGGATTTGAAAAAGTACACTTAAGACTGTTTTGCTAAGTAAATCCATGTCGAATCATGTTCTTAAACTGATTAAGAATATGACTCGACAAGGATTTATTTAGCAAAGCTGTATTAAGTGTACCTTTTTTTGGCAAGTATTATTGCTAGTGCTCGAATAATTTTGCAGCCGACTGTATATTTTAGAATATATGTTCTTGCGTCTGATACCACCTTAATTTTAAAAATGCATATGATTTTTCCAAACGGATTAATATCAACTTTTCATGGAAGCTACATAGTGATCCAATAAATTCTGAGGATACTTTTGCCACTCTTTTATAAAAAGCAGTATTGTTGTCGAAAGACTCCTTTCGCCAAGTTGTAAGTCTCTGAGAAAATGTTTTCCTATGGTTACAATGAATTTCGTCTCGAATGATCTACATTACATAATTTCACAATAAAAATGCAGAATTTCATGTATAATTGTGATAATCAATGGCTTCTGCGGTTACGGTTTTGGTTTGATGTTTTTCCAGACATGCCATCTTCCCTTATAACATCCCCCAAAGCACGATCATGTGCTCTAAATCTATCCTCCTGCAAGACATCTTCTGTAACATGAAGCATTGTTTAGTAAAACGAACATATTGCCAAAGACACCAAAATAGGTAAAATATATGGTTCTATAGTTACATGTAACACTGTTAAATTCTATTAAATCGTTAGTTCGGATGATATACAAGACACTTGTAGACGAATATAGGTTCATAGATGAGGTCTATGTCTGAACGAAGAGTTTCCTAAAATATGAAAGTATTAAAATATTGCGTATGAAAAAAATTTAAAATCTATTTGCTCTAAATATAATAAAATTCGAGGCAGTTTCAAAAAATGACTTTAGAATGAAAATAGATATTTAATACTTTTTTAATATCCATTCCCAGTGGTGGATCTTTCTCGCACTGTTAAAAATTTCTGTAAATTTAATGTAAATGTTTATCCAGAGTCTCTGTAAATTTACAGTAATTCTTAGTTAAAAAAGAGTAATCGAGATTCTCAATCATTATTCTGTAATTTTACGTAATTTTATTATTTAATATTTTAATTAGAATTAAAAATGACTGTTTATACTTTAGAAAAAGCATTCCAAGTCTGAAATATATTCTCACCAATAATTTATTAAATTAATATTAGTTATTAAAGTGAATCTATAAAATAAGTTTTTTAACATCTCCGTTAATTTTTCTCTGTACTTTTACGTAAGACTTAATATAATAGATTACACAGAGTTTTCTGTTGAAATTTTTAACAGTGCGGACCGGCCCAGCTTTATCTGCCGGTAGCTTCACTATACAGAGCTGGTGTCAGTTGTTGAATATGCAGTTGTGCTCCCCATGTCAACAGCGAATAAGGACGCACAAGGTATAAAATCAATACCTACAGTTATTTTTACACACTATCACGTCTGCGGGCTGCCATCAAGCGAATGCATCGAGGGATTCTTGATGTTGACAACGTGGTTATCCTTTACGACAATGCGAGATCACACGTGACAATCAGAACCACCGATAAACTCAGGTCATTTCACTGGAAAAAAGTTTGGACCATATACCATGAAATCCAGACCTCGCCACTAGTTATTTCCAAGTTTTTATTCGATAAAGAAGTTCCTGGCAGGACATGATTTACTTGCACTGATGAAGCCAAGATGGTGGTTTCACAATCAGCCGGACGAATTCTACGACAGAGGCATCCTAAATTTTGTGCTGCGATGTGATAAATGTCTGAATTGGCGTGAGGGCTATGTGAAAACAGTGTAAGATAAGTAGAATAATACGGTTTTAGAGGCCTGGAAATCGAATGATGATATTTTCGAAGGTGTAAAGTTATTACGAGGAGCGGGAAAGGGGGCGGAGGGGCAAAAAAATTAAAATTGGTGCATTGAGGTTTTTGATACCTACAAATCGATTGCGGATATTTTCGAATTTGCAAAATTATTAGGAGGGGCGAGAAGGGTGGTGGACAGTAGAGCAAAAGACTAAAAATAGAGTTAGATCGTTCAAAATTGGTGCATAGCGGTTTTTGGCACCTACAAATCAATTGCGAATATTTTCGATTTTGTAAAATCATTAGGAGGGGCGGAAAGAGGGGTGCAGTGGGGCAAAAAAATAAAAATAGAGTTAGACTGTTCAAAATTGGTACAGATAGGTTTTAGAGGCTTGAAAATCGAATGAGGATATTTTCGAAAGTGTAAAGATATTAGAAGGGGCGGGAAAGAGGGCGGAGGGTAAAAAGTGAAAAATAAAAATAGAGTTAGGTCGCTCAAAATTGGTACATAGAAGTTTTTGATACCTACAAATCGATTGCGGATATTTTCGAATTTGTAAAATTATTAGGAGGAACCGAAATGGGAGGGGACAGAGGAGCAAAAAATAAAAAAAGGAGTTAAATCGTTTAAAATTGGTGCATTTATATATATATATATTTATATCTACAAATCGATTGCGAATATTTTCGAATTTGTAAATTTATTAGGAGGGGCGGAAAGGGGAGGCAGAGGGGCAAAAAATAAGAATAGAGTTAGATCGTTCAAATTGGTGCATAGAGATTTTGATACCTACAAATCAATTGCAGATATTTTCGAATTTGTAAAATTATTAGAATAGACGAGAGGGGGGGGGGAGGACAAAGGGGCAAAATAACAGAAATAAGGGTTAGAGAGTTGAAAATTAGTATTATTAAGTTTTAAGGCCCGATAAATCGATTGCGGATATTTTTCAAAAGTACAGAGTTATTAAGAAGGGCGGGAACTGTGGGCGAAGGAACTCGCCTGCCGTGCGCACAGGTATACGCTGCCGCAGGCAGTAGTGGTCGGGGCAGATTATTCCCCCGATGAGACAAGAATTTTTTTGTATTTTATATCATTTCCCTTTCGATAATATAGGGATTCATTATGAGTATTGAACATAAATGCGCGCGCGCAGAACACAAATAGAACCCGATGCGACATTTTCCCTGATCAGATTTGTTTTTCTCTTTCTTTTTCACATGATAAAAGTTAATGCAATTTTGAGAATTCTTTAATTATAGTGAATCATTTAAAAATAGGGACCAGTGAATCGGGCTAAGCCTGCAAGGATCAAGGATGTTATCAAGGATGATCTTTATTCGTAAATAATAATTTGAATGTATTGAATATTTTACTACAATATAATTCAATGAATAACATAGCCACAGCAACGCGTGGCCGGGTCTGTTAGTATATATATATATATATTAGTTTAATGCTAGGCATAATTTGAATAGAGCATTTTTTATTAGCCATGTACATACTAAAGATATTTTAACATTATTTATTCACGGAAAAAAAAAAAAAAAAAGTCAAAACAAAATCCAGGAACAAGTGTTTGAATTATCTCTCTGCGGAATTTTTTTTTTCAAATTAAGGCTTATTAGATCAGAACCATTTTGATTTAAATTGAGCCAAACTCCATAAGTAAAATCCTTACTGTTAGAAACAATTATTAACTTTTTGTGCATGTTAACCAGTCTGTTATATAGAACGATAAAAAAGAAAATTTTGTAATAGCCACAGCATATTAGTTTTTAATTAAAATAAGTCACAAATTCTTCCAAAAATATTTCATCCAATCTAAAAATTCTATTTTTAACTCTGTAACTATGAATTTCAAAATTTACAATTCAGTATCTGCATTTTATAGAAAAAGTAAAACAATAAAACTTTTGCAGTTATTGAATTCCTATTTTAGATTTAACGATATCGTTAAACTTTCTAAGAATATGAACAGCATTAAAAAAAAAAGAAAAAGGTGATATGAACCTTACTTTCGTCTTCTAACGAATGAAAGAGAACATTCTGCTGGTACTTGTTAGCAAATCTTTCCGCACGAAAAATTCATTTTAACTTGCAGCGTAACTTTGAAAAATTTCTGCATGAAGAATTTGTTTCAATTGTCGCTTCCAACCGCCGGAGATCTGATTTTAAAATCGTTGCTATGGATTTTTCGAGGCTGTAGATTTATTTTATTTTTTCTTTGAAGAGAATATATATGATTTGAATTTCAGCTCGAAAAGGTGCTTCGTAGCAAATACTTTTAACGCTTAAAAACAAATTTACCTTGTATATAGATAGAAAGATATGGATATAGATTTTCCCTTCTTTTTTATCTTAAGAAAGTAAGTTTTTAAGCAACTTTCATATTGATGTTTTAAAAATATACATTTCAGGAGGTTTTTTTTTTTTTTTTTTTTTTTTTTTTTTTTGCCATAGAATTTTTGCAAAATTAAAAATTTTCTTTTTTGCGTATTTTACTTCTTACTTTTTTTAAACTTTATTTTTTTTTTTACTGAATATATACATATATTAATGAAGAAAATTTTTAAACAAAAAGCAAGAAATTTTATTAAACACTGAAGTAAGAAAATCTCGGAACCAATAAAATTTAGACATTCTTCAATGTTTTAATTATGTGTACAAGAATGAACATTCTATATTAAGACTACACAAATGCTAAAATTATAGTTAGCCTCTAGTAAATAGTTTTAGAGCCAGTTATCGACACACATTACTGTTTGAGAAGGTGGAAGGAAGCTACCGTTCTCTCAATCCCAATTTTAATATTGAATCTAAATTAATAAAAAATTATAGTTATTATATATATATATATATATATGTGTGTGTGTGTGTGTGTGTGTGTGTGTATGTATATATATATATTAAACTATTCAAATAATTATCATCCGCACCACACTTTCAAAATTAACCGATTAATCTTGAGTAGCACTATATATTAACTATAAATTGTAAACGCACCACATATTGCAATTAAATTTAGCACAGAAAATAAAATTCATAACACAACTAAAAAAGAACATCCAGCCATTTCCGAACACGTCCTTAATATAACCGACTACTTTTGTATGGTCTTGTAAAATTAGCTTTGCATGTTATATTATGTGTGAAACATGCTTTTTATGAATACAAAAATATATCAAATTTTCATTTTGTTTAGTGATGTCTAAAGATGTTAAAGTGTATTAACGTGTACCTTGTCTGTAGATGTAATGCATTTGAATTCTTTTGTATGGCCATGTACACAAATCAGTAATCCGATCTCAAAAAAATCGTATGCAACATGCTTATATGATACAGATTTATAATAATATATTTGGACTGCTTGCCGATGATTGTTTATGAGTTATGCTGATAACAAACACACAGATCAGCCGGTAAAATCAGTTTTATGAATACAAAAGACCTCAAAACATGTGAATGCATCAAAAATTTCTTTTCAAAAATTCGACCCAAAAATGACACTTTTCTGCCTAGTGTAAGTAGGAGGAAGTAATAAAATACTGCTTGGTATTCCATGCTACAATCGGCTGATTGTAAAATCACATCCTATACACTTAATTACAGGCATTAAAATATTAAACAGTATTATGAATCATGTAAAAGGGTCTTCACAATTTCCAAAAATTTTCTAAATTATTTTATGTGAAAAAGTTTAATAAAAACGAATTGAAAATTATCTCTAAAAAAGAGTTAAGTTAAAACACGTGTCATTTGTTAATTAGATTAAAAACACTTTAAAACACGTAAAATTAATCTTTATTTAAAAGATTTTATAACATTATCCGAAGATTTTCTGTTTGAAATACCAAAGCATCATCAGGGATTTTTATTACTCGTTTTCAATGAGCAGTTTTTTAAATATTTTGCATTTCACAGTTAACAGTTAAGTCTTTTAATAACGTGAACAGAAGCAAAGTCAATTTTAAGTCTGGTGAAGGTTGGATCAAGGAGCTAAGAAAAGTGAGAAAAGCTGGAACTATTAAAAAATCACACGAGGCAATTGTAAGATAAAAACTATAATGACCTAGCAGAAATAAACTATTAGTTATTTTATGATATTGTGCCAAATTATTGGCAAAATTGCAGCATCTTCAGAATTTATCGTATTTTTACATTTTATTATATTAGTGGCTTCAGAGATGTAAAGCTCTTGGATAGTTGGTGGTGCTGTAATAATTTTGGCGTTATCCCATACAGGGTTAGCGTTTGGGTTTGCATAAATGAAGTCGACCAGAGTAAAACTACAAAACGAAAGCGAATTGGCTTTGATTTATGAGCATTAAATTTGGAAGGCTTTACATTATTTTGCGTGGGAAAAGACAACTAGCAAGATATAAAGGATGAAAAAGACGAATTACTGAAAGCAATGAAGGAAAAGCAAAGCAATGCTGGACATTGAATGCTACGATTGGGTAAATCGAAAGTGAAATCACATACATTTAAATACGTTTCATAATAATAACAGGAGACTTGGCGTTGGAATATTAAAACCCGAATAAACTACTACGTCAGAAACGCCAAAGAAAAATATAATGAAATGCATACAGCTGTTTCGGTAGCCTAAAGCGTACCGTCTTCAGTGCAAAAAGGATTCTGAATCAGGAGAACAACAAGGGGCAAGATTTTATAGCACATTTAATTTCTTGCCCCTTGTTATTGGACTTGACTAAATCTCATCTTATCCCTTCTATTGCTAATTGTGCCAGATTTTATGCTTTACCGAAAGTTCACAAACCCAATATTCCATTTCGTCCCATACTCTCTAATATCGGTACTGCTTCCTATAATTTAGCTAAATTTCTCACCACAATTTTTGCTCCCCTTCTTGCTGCTAATAGTTATACTGTTAAGAATTCCATAAAATTTGCAAAAGACATTCAAATTTGCCCTCACACTAATCTCATTATGGTTTCTTTTGATGTAAAATCTATTTTCACTAATGTTCCAATAAGTGGCGCCCTCTGCTGTCTCGAAAATAGATTAAAAGAACTTCATTTATTTCACATCTTTTGAAATGCGAGAATTAATCTCTCTTACCCGCATTTATCACAAACCACTTTTTCTTTTCAAAATAAATTCTACCTTCAGTCTGAAGGTTTAGCCATGGGTTCCCCTCTCTCCCCAATTCTCGCAGATATTTACATGCACTATTTCGAAAGCAAGCTTTTTAAGAAAATATCTTTTCCTTTTTGGACCCGTTACGTTGACGACACCTTCACGCTTATCGATATATCTCATCACAATATTGACCATGTCTTAGAAACTTTAAATTCAATTGACAGTAATATCCAATTTACATATGAAATAGAAAATAATGGCTCCCTTCCATTTCTTGATACCCTCGTCTCTCGCACTGTAAATGGATTTTCAACCACCGTCTATCGAAAAATTTGCTGTCTCCCTTACTCCCCATGCGCGTGCATGTCACCCACCTAACCAAAAAATGGCTGCTTTCTATACTTTTGTAAACCGTGCTCTTAATTTTTGTTCAAATCCTATTTTATTAAAATCTGAAATTAAATACCTGAAAGCCATTGCAATTGACAGAGGTTATGACCCTTCCATTATAGACAAAGCTATCCAAAAATTACAACTCCCTCGTATTTCGTCTACTAAATCAGTCTCTTCTAATATCAGTATTGTCTTACCCTATTTTCCTAAATCCAGTCAAACCATAGCTAAAATTCTCAAACAATATGATTTTAAAATAATATTTTCGCCTTCCAATAAACTCACCTTTTCTCAGTTAAAAGATCCCATTGATATGAATAATTCTTGGGGTATTTATAGTATTTTCTGTCAGTGTGGTTTATCATATATTGGCCAAACTAAACGCAGTCTTACATTTCGTCTAAAAGAACATATGAAATACGTCCGCAAACAAGAAACCAATAAATCGGCTATTTCTAAACATTGCTGGGAGGAAAATCATAATTTTAAATTTAATTCAGCTGAAATAATTTGCAGACCTAAATCCATTCATGAACTCGATTTCTTTGAAGCTTTTCATATTTATAAAAATTTTAAAAACCTTGTAAATTGTGATTTCGCTATTCCCTGTTTGTCTGACTGTTGGAAATTTTATATTCAGTCCACATTTTCTTAATTTTTCTACTGTTTACACAGCTAACTTTCCTAAATTCCTATCGGCCACTCTCCCCACCTTTCCCGTAATCCTATTGGTTGAACTAAATCCGGCCCCTCTCTCCTATATATACGAGCACTTCTCCTGATTCAGAATCCTTTTTGCACTGAAGACGGTACGCTTTAGGCTACCGAAACAGCTGTATGCATTCCATTATATTTTTCTTTGGCGTTTCTGACGTAGTAGTTTATTCGAGTTTTAATATTCCAACGCCAAGTCTCCTGTTATTATTATGAAACGTATTTAAATGTATGTGATTTCACTTTCGATTTACCCAATCGTAGCATTCAATGTATTAATTTTATTAATTTTTCTACTGTTTACACAGCTAACTTTCCTAAATTCCTATCGGCCACTCTCCCCACCTTTCCCGTAATCCTATTGGTTGAACTAAATCCGGCCCCTCTCCTGTATATACGAGCACTTCTCCTGATTCAGAATCCTTTTTGCACTGAAGACGGTACGCTTAGGCTACTGAAACAGCTGTATGCATTTCCAGTATTTTTCTTTGGCGTTTCTGACGTAGTAGTTTATTCGGGTTTTAAATACGTTTCATAATACGTCTGACTGTGCATTTTTTTTCCCGTTCTAAGCTGCAAGATGTTGGGAGGGGGGGGGGGGATCATCACCTAAATATTTGGACCGGTGTCTGTGAATTTTTCTTGTTTTATTAAATTCGTGATTGCGCATATAATTATTAATTTATTTTTGAATGTGATAAACTTTTCAGACAAAATTAGTCGGTAAAAAGACACACAAACCTTTCATTTTATTTTTTAGGTATTTATATATAAATAATTTTTTTTTTCAACCCAATGACAATATTTTTATAAATTATTAATGAATTAAAAATAAAGTGTTAATTTTAAAAACTACGTGGTTGCAAACTTTTCGAATTTGAAATCCATTAGTATATCATTTCTTTAAAGAATTTTGTAATTTATTTTAACATGTAGTCAGAGGTAGGTGCAATCACGGTTTTTTGAATATCACTATTTTTATAAAGTTATCTCTATATTATTCAATCTAAGATAACTACTGCAAACGACAATTACATTTTTCTATTTTTAATTTTTATTTATGCATTTTTTTAAAGTGGTATTCAAAAAATTAATCGTGCCGACCCCTGACGTTGCTTACACAAAAATACGTTTTTTTTTGGTTTAAAAAAAAAAAAAAAAAAGATCCCTATTTTAAGGTTTTTCTCTAAAAAAGAAAGTTGGTTTAGGTAAAAGATGGGTTTTGCTCAGTTCCCCATCAATTAGTGTTGGGCATAATTGATTAAAAAGTGATTGAATTACAATTAAATTACAATTATGATTATTTTACTGTCAATCAATTAACAAGTAATTGATTACAAATAAATTGAATTACTTATTCAATTTATTTGTAATGAATTACTTGTTTATCGATTGACAGTAAAATAATTATAATTGTAATTTAATTGTAATTCAATTGTAATTCAATCATTTTTTATTCAGTTATGCCCAACACTGCCCGTCATATATCTGTTGTCATAAATTCTTACTACAAGGCATACTATATTCATGTTAAGAGAAATGACTTAGCTTTTCACGGTGACAGAATAAAACTCCTCACCTAAAAGGCTACCCACCCTTCAGTTCGATATATTTACCTTATCTTAATATGTTAATTAATTTTATTTCGATCAGTTCAGCATTTCAGTTTTCATGCAATTATTATTATTATTTTTTTTTTCAAAGCAATGATCCCCATATTGCAAGATTATGTGAAATATTGCTCTATTCTGATACGTTAAGAATATCTTAAATTTCAAATAGCTTACGAAATTTTCAAATTAGGATATTCGTAGTAAATGACATTCCAACTAATATTGGAATGTCATTTCTGCCATGTCAAGAAATTGTAAATTTCAAATAACTTACGAATTTCCTTATTTAGAAAATTCATTGTCAATGATGTTCGTTCCGGTATCCTAAATGTTATTTTAAAAGTGGTCTAATATCTCTCTCTTTATGATAAACGTAGCCCACACAAAATAGACGAAAATTTGCCCTATTCTTCCATGTTATAAAAATTGTAAATTTCGAAAAATTTACAAAGTTTTTTAATTAGAATTTTGAAAATCAATTGTGTTCTTGCCAGTGTCATAAGCGATATTTAGAAACTGGTACGACTTCTTTACGACCATTTTTTCGAGAGATTTAGACGAAAATTTGCTCTATTATTCCATATTATAAAAATCGTAAATTTCGAAAAACTTACAAAGTTTTTTAATTAGAACGTTGAAAATCAAGTGAGTTCTTGCCAATGTCATAAACGATATTTAAAAACTGGTACGACTTCTTCACGACCATTTTTTCGAGAGATACTGAGCACACAGACTAACAAATAATCCGCTAACAAATGAACACACTTATAAACTAACACACTAACAGGCATTCTACAGACGGATACAATGTCAATTTTGTGACTTTTTGATTTCTCACATCTCAAAACGTGTAAAAAAGTAAAGAGAAAAAAAAAATGTATTTTGCTAGTTCGTATTTAACTCTGTATGTACCGAAAGTCTAAAGGGTGAACTTTCTGTTGTTATTTTACTTTATTTATGAAACTCACTTAGATGTATAAAAAACTAAAATAACAACAATAATTAAATAAATAAATATCTGAAATATGCAATAAATATTTTCATCCATTTTAGTAGATGAAAAATTTTCTAAATTTATTGGATTTTCTGAAATTAACTTAAAACATTGCCAGACATTTATAACAATTTATTTACACATCGCATTCAAAAAGTGTAAAAATCTGGAGTGACTCCACTCGACTTTCCGAACATTGAGTAACTAACAGTTTTGTAGATAAAATAAAGAAAGAGGAGTTGCTAAACAAACAAAAGAGAGAAAACCATAACAGAGTGTTTGAGTATTTTTCTCCATATATCACACGAGGTTTTATTTAACGCTACTGAACTTTGAGCCCTTAGATCATAATGATAAAGAATTTTTCGTTGTGTCCCTGTAAAAATCTATAAATTCTGACAAACTTAAACAAATTTTCACATTTTACCCACAATTTTGTCAAAGTCCCACTTTTTTTGTTACTGAGTGAATTTGTATAGGAAAATATAGAAGAAAGTCTAGTGGTGGCCACAATTCACCAAAATGCTTATAGTTAGTGCAACAGTGATTTATAATATTCATACAAATTTTCAGCTCAATTGAATAAGGCGTTTAGATGCTATTGCACTTTTAAAAATTTGGTCTCATAGGCCATAATGATAAAGGATTTTTCTTTGTGTCCCTGTAAAAAAACTGTAAGTGCTAGATTCACCAAAATCTATACAGTTGGTTCAAATATGACCTATAACATGTGTACAAATTCTTTGCTCAGATTAATAAGGCGTTTAGACGCTATCACACTTTTAAAAATTTGGCAAAGAATTTTTCTTTGTGTCCCTGTAAAAAAACTATAAGTGCTAGATTCTCCAAAATCTATTCAGATTGAGTATCTGTAACCTATAATATGTGTATAAAGTTTGTGATCAATTGAATAAGGCGTTTAGATGCTATCGCACTTTTAAGATTTTGGTCCCTTGGCCATAATGATAAAGAATTTTTCTTTGTGTCCCTGTAAAAAGCTATAAGTGCTAGATTCACCAAAATCTATAGGGTTCGTACTATGGTGACTTACAATATACGTACTAACTTTCAGCTTATTCGAACAAAGCGTTTAGACGCTAGCGTGTTCACTCACAGACATACACACATACATACACACATACATACACACATACATACACACACACATACATACACACACACATACATATATCATCGTAAAAATAGTGAAAACGGACTCGTTGGACCTCGAAACGTATAGAAACATCAAAATCTCGAATTCGGATTTTTGACATGATTACAATACTTTCCTCACTATAGTGTTCGGAAAGTAAAAAAGTGAAAAAACCGATGTCGAAAATTTGCTCGATTACCTAATTTTCCTTACTTATGGTATAATGAGTGAGAGAGAGAGAGAGAGAGAGAAAGGGTTTTTGCTGATTCGTGATTAGCACTTTATGTGCCGACAGCCATAAAGTGTTAGCGCCAGTGGCGCTTTCAAAGTGGCATTCATAGAGGAGGACAAAAATAAAATGATTTAATCGCGAACAAGAAAAATCATTTTGTGTAATAATGTAATGTTTAATTTATGTATATTTTTCCATTTTAAAACAGTAAGCCCAGTCTTTGGAAACGCCCACAGTCTGAGCTTACTCTTTAAAATAGGTACCACTGCGCTGGAAAAAAAAATATCGAGCACTGATACTATTTTTGCTAATTATCATGTAAAATGACCTTCTGAATCCGAATATAACTCCCATTTTGCCCAGTCACCCTCCGTTTTCTAGGGACACTATCCCCTCCCTCAATTCTTATCACTGCTCGGTAATTTTATGACCATGAATTTGACTTGGAGAATGAAAAAGAATTAATTTGACACCTAAAAACAATATATATATATATATATATATATATATAATGTTTAATAAATAACATTAATAACAGATTAAAACAATATAAGAAGTGCACTACATAATTTGAGTGGCAAACCCCCCTGTACTACATTTCACCCTTGCTGAAAGTGTTCATGTTTTAGAATTTCCCAACTCTGTAGCCCCTCAGAAGATATTTAACAGTTAAAATTATCCCTCCCCCCCCCCTAAAAATTGTAGTTATAAGTTATATTACTTCTTTTGGAAATTCATTTAGATCTACGGAAAACTAAAATAAGAATAATAATAAATAAATAAAAATCTGAAATACGCAATAAATATTTTTTTTCTATTTTAGTAAGCGATTTATTATTTTTATTATTATTATTATTATTATTATTATTATTATTATTATTATTGAAATTTCTGAAATAAATTTTAAGCATTCCCAGCCATAAAAATTTACTCCGACATCGTCTCTGAATTCATATATAATCATCACACGGACCAATTAGTAATTACCATCTATCATAAATTTCCGGTAACTTTCAAGCAAACCTCAACTATCCACCCAAGCTCGAAAACTCACCACAAATTTGACTCCGAGCTACCCAATTTGTCGACTTACTGCTCTATCTCATTAGAGTGGTGCAAAATGAAATTTCAACACGGGATGGATTTTCTGCAGGGCTTTGGTCTACAAACGTGATTGATAGTAAACTGCTAAAGCTTGGGGGTGGAGGGATGGTCAAACGATGCGTGAAGAATAAGCGACCCCTCTAGCTAGAGTGAAAAGCGTTGCATGAGGAATTGAAGCGAAGTCAATGATTCAGATTGAATATTGAATGACGAATTTGGGATGGGAGTTGTGCTGAGTTGTAATCTTATTTGAATGGAAACACGCGAAATTCTGAAAATTCCCTTCGGCCCAGAAGAGGCTTCATCGAAACCAATCAGTTACATGTTAAAGTTAAAGGAAATGTTTACTGAAAATGATAAGTCACCAGAAATATGTAATTTGATGTGGTAATTAAATATATGGGATAGTTAGCTATTTATGATTACTTGTAAATTCAATTACGTCTGCGTGTTGTCATGAAAACTTAATTCAGAGACCTCTAGGCAAACATTTTGTGGGCAATATACAATACGCAATATACATACTGCAATATTTGTGATATTATTGGAAATTATCGTCATTTATTTTTTTTATCAAAGACATTTTATATTCGTGTAATTTGAAAAATAAATGCTGGAAAATTTATAAAACTTTTTGAGGAGATTTGTGCTATTTGGTGCAGTGCACTGAATGTATATGAGCGTGTGGGTGTGAGGGTTAAGTCCAATTGACTGCACGAGGATACTAAGCATGGGTATGGTACTATTCGTGGATACCTTTCTGAGGAGTCCTAGTCTGTATTTACATGAGTTTCGGAGAAAACCATGAAAAACTAAGAACGGATGGGTTGCGACCTGGAATCAAACACGATACTTTTCCTTTCACCGTCTTCGAGAGCAGCAACTCCCGCCACTGGTGAAGCCTGTGTTTATATGATACTTATTTTATGTATTTTTTTCTAGACGCATAATGAACTAAATACACATTATTTATTCACGAAAATATAACAAATATTAATTTCATAATTTATATTGTTATTGAAGATATTATTTTATTTATTTATTTATATATTGATAAGTTACAGTAATAGCATTCGTATTTTGAAATTGCTGTAGTAAAATGTAAACTAATCGTATTATTTTTATTCAAATTATTTTTAAAAATTAAAATTTGGAAGAAATGAGTAAATTCTGAAAATTAAGATATAGGTTAAGTTTAAAATGGAATTCTTTCGTAAGTTCATAGATCTTTTTTTTTTTTTTTTTTTTTTTTTAAAGATGTAATGAAATTTATTTTTAATTTATTTTAATTTAAAACACTAAAATAGAAAACAGTTTTGCTCTCAATTCTGGTTGATGGGAAGTACCGGGTTTGATCCCAGTTCCCCCACTCTTCCCCCTGGCCGATCGGAGTTTTCCATGGTTTTTCCCGAAACTCCGGCAAATACGAACTAAGATTTTACAGAAAGACCCCCCCCCCCCACGTTGGGTATCCCCTTAGGCACAGTTTTCTAGTGCAGACAATTGACCGCAATCCAAACACCATAGTACCATTAAAATAGAGCTCCATAATTCTATTAAAATCATGACATTTTCTGTTACTTGTACATACCATTCTCAAAGTCAAAGAAAATACTTTCAAAATTCAAATTAATTGCAGTGAAGTATTATAGAATTAAAATTGCATTTTCGTTTCAAATATAGTGACAGTTTACTATATTTCGCATAATCATAATTTTCTAAATATATATTAAATAAATAATATAAGTGCACAGGTGGATTATTATTATTAAAACCAAGGAGAATTCAACCTCTTGAACGCCAAAAAGAAAAATTATTATTTGTATTATATTATTATTTGTGGATTATTATTATATGTGTTATTCTGTATGCTTCATTCTAGGGAGGGGGAGAGATGGGATAGGTGATTTTGGTGTGATATAAATCATGACGATTCGACTGCTTCGGAAAGAAAAAAAAAAAAAAAAAAAAATGTATATGATTAAACGGTTGCTAAAAATTAATTTTAATACACAGTTCAAAGTCAATTTTTTACTGAAACATCGTGACTGAAAACATCAATTTATTCATATAATATTAACAGATCTGTACGGATAAACTTATAGGTGCAAAATTTATTTAAAGAGAGAATTCTCCTAAATATATTGGTACTTCTTCCAAAGCTGGTTCTTACTTCTCATCAGTACCAATTTTTACCGATACGAAGTATATGTGATTAGTTTAAGAATGCGTACGTATTTTACGAAAAACAAATTTCAGAGATTCAAAATTTTGTTTACATACTTCATAAATATTCTTTGTGACTCAGCTTGGTAACGCAGACATCATCTAAGTCCATTTCCCGCCATACATTCCGAAACATATTCGAAGTCACCAACTGTGGTGCATTTTGAGTTCTGGAAATGTTTTCAGTAAATGAAGCACATACACCAGCTTTTTCACATACCCTCATAAAACTTCCTTTGCCAAAAATAATTTCATAACTCAAAATGCATATTTCTATTGCGCTTGCGTTCATGATTCCAGATTTTATTTTATTTTATTTATTTATATTATTATTATTTTTTTGGCGTGAATTGGACTACTGTTTTAGATATTGTCCGCATTACCAAGGGGATTCCCATAGTATATTTATAAAGTATGTGAACAAACTTTTGAGCTTCCCCCTATATTCTGTGTAAGTCTTATCAAGGAATTCTGTTCAATTAAATAGTTATAGCTGTTTGTAGTCGCTCTATTCATTTTGAATCAACGTGTATACTACTTGGGTTAAAACTCATTTTTTTTTTTTTTTCAAAATATTCTAAATTACTATTCTCATATATATATATATATATATATATATATATATATATACATATTAATTTTTAAGTGTTTCTGCATTCGTCGTGAAAGAGAATTCATTTTGAATGGAACAAGTGCAGCGGTTCATTCAGTATAAGTTTCACCACCGAAGTATGAAAAAGAAGAAAGAGGGCTACTCGTAGAAACTGCAAAATAGAAATTAGTTATCTACGTTAAAAATTTGTCCCGTTATATGCGTCATAAATTTTAGGATACTATTTAATTTTTACCATTTACGTTTCTGAGAAAATCAAATTTTTCTGTCTCTTAAGGTTTCAATTGGGGATAGACTAGTATTGTTTGCCGAGGCAGAGACGCCTAGCTTTATAAATAACCAATTTCAAAGATGTTTCTGAAATTGAAATACCGTTTCGTAAGTTCATGGTGTTACTACAATATATTTGATGTATTTTAATAAGAAATCAATATCAAAGGTTCACCCAAATTAAAATACGACCATAATTTTGTGTGTGTATTAATTTAAAAGGTAGTTTAATTTTAGAATATTTTAGTGTTTTATAGAAAACCCTTTTTTTTTTTTTTTTTTTTTTTTTTCCTTTTTTTAAATAAACGATTTAGAGTTGAGAAATAAAATTTTTTTTAATACCTACACGTCCGCATGCTTTTTGGTTTTTAATAGTAGACTCCACCTTTTTGTGTTCTAAAGCATTTCATTATTTGGGAGAAAAAAAAAAGATTTATTTATACTTAAACTGCTTCTATTTCATTCCCAGCAATTGATACATTAAATGTCATTGGCAGGCACATATATACGCCAACGGAATGCACAAATGCACAAAATCATTTTGCTAAATATTGTAATAGTTTAAAGGAACGCCCATTGGCGGTCCTTTACATTTCATACTTTGACAAAACTTTGGTGTCACCGGACGTGAAAGCGTTAAGAGATATAAATTCTTTCGTTTAAACTTCTTATGCACACTATTTTTTTTTCTTTAAAAAACAACAACTAAAAACCTAATGCAAATAGTAATAATAATAATAATAATAATAATAATAATAATAATAATAATACATAAATAAATGAATAAATAAATGAATAAATATATTAATTAATTAATTAAAAAATTAAATAATAAAATTTAGTTGAGAAATTTATTCATACTTTTAAGGACTATTAATTTTCATAGCTCTTATTTTATGTAACAATATATGTAACGTAACAATATATAACAATATACATAAAAATATGCATAACAATATATATACAATATATATAACGTAACAATATATAAGAATATACATAAAATTATGCATAACAATATAACGATATAACAATAACAATATAACAATATGTAGTAATGATATAACAGTACAGTAACGAAATCTTTACGTAACAATAATTAGAAGACTAGAATATATTTATGCTTGGAATTTTAAGTGGTACGTTCATACAACATTCGGCCCGATGAAATTAAAATTGGTTGTACATTTATCAAATTAACAAGAGTATATACAGAAGAATTAAAAATTTTATTAAAATTATTTTTGAATAATGTAACAGAAATATAACGTAAAAATAGTCAGGACAATATATATAACGTAACAATATATAAGAATATACATAAAAATATGCATAACAATATAACGATATAACAAAAACAATATAACAATACGTAGTAATAATGTAACAATACTGACGAAATCTTTACGTAACAATAATTAGAAGACTAGAATATAGTAAATAAAATTTAAATTATAATGAAGCACTTTACACATAATTAATTAAATATAAAAAAACCTTTAAATGTACCTCATGTTACGTCGTTAATATTTTCATCGCCCAGATATTTTCAAACGATCTTCATCTGTGCCGGAGGTTTTTTTAAATATTTTTTTAATATTTAATTAATTATGTGTAAAGTGCTTCATTATAATAATAAAAAAAAAAAAAAATCAACTTATGGAATCTATAAAAGACCACAACTCTAAGAGATCCGGCATAGATGAAGATCATTTGAAAAGATCTGGGAACCCAGAGGAAAATATTAACGACGTAACATGAGGTACATTTAAAGGTTTTTTTAATATTTAATTAATTATGACTAGAATATATTTATGCTTGGAATTTTAAGTGGTACGTTCAAACAGCATTTGGCCCGATGAAATTAAAATTGGTTGTACATTTATCAAATTAACAAGAGTATGCACAGAAGAATTAAAAGTTTTATTAAAATTATTTTTGAATAATGTAACAAAAATATAACGTAAAAATGTACAGAAATATGTATACTAATGTAACAATATAACAAAAAATTAACAATTTCTAACAATCACATAACAATATATAACAGTTATTTCATATCACATTAATTAGAGGGCTGATGTAAATTTATGTTTACAAATTTGTGTGATGCGATCGTACAATGTCTGGCCTGATAATATTAAAACAATTGTAAATTAATCTAAATAACAAGGATATGTAGAGGTGCTTTTGCATTAAATGATTTAAAGTTTGAATAAAAATATTTTTGAATACTGTAACAATAAATATAACAATATATAACACAACAATATACAACAATCTGTATGATAATATAACAATATATAACGATGCATTAAAAGACTGCAAGCTTAAATAAAATTAATTTTGAACCACTTAAAATTCGATTTGTAAGCAATGATTGCTGAATAAGAATATTATACCAAAATGGCGCGCTGCTTTTAGTTCAATGTTTTATCCATAAATACCACAAGAATAATTCATGAATATAATTAAATAATATACGTTAATTATTATATATTTATATACATAATTAGCTTTTATATGAAATTTTATTGCAGAACTTGTGCAGATTTACTTTATTATTATTATTTTTCTTGTGAATTTTGAAATGGAGTATTGTATAAAAACATACACAAATATTGATGTTAAATAAAGTTTAATGGAAACTCAATACAAAACAATTACAAAATAAGCATTCCAACGTAATGCTAAAAAAAAGTCTGCCTATGGTAGCGATAATTGCCTGCAGTGGGTTAGACAGAAAAGTAATCAGCAGCAAAGAAATATTTATAGCTAAGATAAAATATTCAGCCCAAAACAATATTTGCATCGTGGGATAAGTTTGAAATAGCTTACTTGTCCTAAAAATAATAAGTAATCTTTTAATCAAGCGAAGTACCAATCGTGCACTTAATATTTTCCTTATTATACTTTTAATTTTCCGGATAAGAAATAAATCCGTTTTCCAGCGCCAAATGCCGAATAATCTGTATGAAGTATTTCTCTCAGAGGTTACGCTACTTAATTTGTGCATGTTACAAATTAATAATCTAATGCCATAAACATCAAAAACATCAAAAACTCCCAACAATTATTTCGGATCGAAATACTCAAGAACGATCTTTCAATAGACGAAGAAAGTAGGTATGGGTGTAGCATGAAAGCGTCAACGCACTTTCGTAATGCAGTAGGAATAACTGTCCTAAATCAAAGTATTTATACATTTTTTTTTTTCTATTTACTTTGGATTTGAATAGATATATTTAAAAAGTCCATACATATAATAACTTATTTAGAAAATGCATTCAGAGCCACGTTTTCTTACAGGAAAAAAAAAAAAAGAGAACAATCCTAATTTAATTAAGCAGAGTACCTTCAATGAACATAAAAAGGCAGAAAGTATCAATTGCTTAAAATCTTTTCCCTCATATTAAGCAAATATGTAAATTCGTGATAAAAGGTTGGATCGAAAAAATTTTTGTTGATCACAATTACGGTGATCGGGGGATTTTCAGGGAGTGTAAAATCCCTTCATAATTTGAGTGAAAGGCGTAACTAAAATGATTGATTTAAAATGAATGATTCAGTCATAGGAACGAATTTCGGGGGAAGTGCTAGTTATAAATTTCAATGAAAAAGTTCATATAATGAATAGGAAATAAATATTTCTTTTATTTTTTCTCTATTATAGTGGTATTTTATTTATGTGTCCACATATAAAAGTTCGTAAAATTCTTAAAAGTTTTCGCGCCTTTTATTATGTTGTTACCGCTATTTTCAAAAAGAAATTTTTCTTGAAGGTTTTTTAATGCTATAATATTATGTATAAAAAATACTGTTTTGAAATAGTGGTGGCAAAGTAAAACGCATGTAAAAATTTAGAAATGCTGCAAGCCCTGATAAGTAGATTTTTATGTGTTTTTTAAAATCTAATTATGTATAATTACTTTTCTTAATATATTTAAGTGGTTTTAATGTTATCTGCTAGAGTAATATAAACAAACTCATGTTTTGAATAAAGCTTAACAATATATGAGTTTGTTTATACAAAATAAAAACGTCTTATATGTTTGTCTAACAGAATATTCACCGAAACAATTACTATTAAAATAAGTGATACCTATCAATTAATATTTCATGCATTTAATGGAAAATTAAAGGACGTTACTTACCTATATAAAGAATATTAACAACAACAACAAAAAAAAAAAAAAAAAAAAAATCTGGTGTGAAACAAACACCTGATTTCCATTGCCCACTATTACACATATTATATGCATTTTTTCGCGATAATGT